>CAHIKZ030001721.1:415000-417500 GCA_903632075.3 Acanthosepion pharaonis
CAGTAAATATTGGCAGATCACGTGGTCGAGTGTGTATGGTTTCTATGGTTAGAAAGCGTCATGACGGAAAGGATAAAAGAGAAAAAGAAATAAAATGAAAAGATTAAAATAAAGGAAGATAAATATAGATGAAAATTTAGGAATTTATTGTTAACAAAAAGTGTTTAATAAAATAAAGGAAAAACAGAGGGAAAGCGTGCACATCTATAGATGCATATACATATATAAACGTGTACATAACAGTTAATAATATAAATATACAATTATTTACACAAAACGTATAAATATAAAAATATATATAAAAATATATATATATATATATATATATATATATATATATATATATATATATATATATATAAGCAAATAAATTATACACACAAAACATCTTTCACAAATAGTAAATATGCGAACAGTACAATGCTTTCTAAGTATATCTGGGAAATTAAAAACAAAACGCACATCACACCAAAAATATCTTGGAAGATAAGGAAAAAATCATCAGCCTACAACAACCAATCAAAAACTTGCAAACTTTGCTTGAAAAAAAAATAGCTATCATTACTTTTCCCGACCAAAATAAATTATTAAATAAAAGATCCGAGCTCATCTCAAAATGCAGGCATGAAAATAAAATTTTACTACGTAACCTAAAAAATGAAAAACGGAAAAAATAAAATAAAAAAAAAATAAATACACTAATAAAAAAAAAAATAAAAAAAAATAAATAAATACTATGTTAGAATAGATTTATTGAATAAAAAACCGAAAACCGAAAAGAAAAAAATAAAAAGTAAAATAAATGTAAATTTTAAAACAAATCCCCAAATATGAAAAATTTTTTTCAAAAAAATAAATAAACAAATTAACCCCCCAAATTAAAAACTCAAATTAAAAACCAAACTGTTAAATAGTGATATAAACAAATTTTACAACGTTAATAAATAAATAAAAAATAAAAAAAAAAAAAAAAATTAAATATAAACTTCCCCAAATAAATAAACAAACGACTTCCGGTAAAATAACCGCCATAATAGAATACCCACAATGCACCACTAACCCGTATATATATAAATAGCCGAGAAAAATAACAGCATATGTGGCCTGACGATTGCATATAGCAAAAACAAAAGACTGTCGCCTCTAAGTGTTGACTTCTATGTTCACTTTTATATTTATATATATATATATATATATATATATATATATATATATATATATATATAATTTAAAAAAGAGAGAGAAAAAATTAGATGAGAGAAAGCAAAAGACGTCGTATGAGGTTGAATAGCATATAAGAACTAGGACCTATAGCCTTAGCTGGCAGAAACAAACGGCAACCTACTGCAACCTACTGTGGGAAAATCCTCTGCCTAGTCGCTCATGAATCGAAAGAGACTTGATCGCCTAAGTATGTATCCTGCATAGCTTTTGACTGACTGACTGAATTGTTCGGACAATTAATACCGTATTTTTGTAAAGAAACATCAAATCACACCTTTACAATGCCAGAAATCTTAAACAAAACACTTTATTCAATTCAAAGCTATGTCAGAGAGTGATGGAAGTGGACCAATTGACATGAGCATATGATTTTGATGGATCTTCTCTCTACACTGATGGAAGTAAAAGGGGATATTTTGTTAAAAAAACTTGAAATTTAAAAATGTATATAATTAACAGCGGAATGCCAACGAGCACGTTGATTGAATAAAGGGTCCAATTCAACTTTTATTGAATCAACTGAATAAGAAACGATATATCCCGTTGATTGAATAAAGGGTTCAATTCAAATTTTCTTGAACCTTCTGAATGCGAACGATCCATACCGTGGATTGAATAGAGGGTTCATATCAAAACTACTTGAATTAGCTGAATGCCAACAATCTATCCCGTCAATTGAATAAAGGGTTCAAATAAAAATTTCTTGAATCAATTGAAAGCGAACGATATCTTAGGTTAAAAAAAATAGTTCAATTCAAAATTAATATGTATCTTCTCTAATCTTCCCCTCTTCTTGCATAAGCTTATATGTAAAGGAGTTATAGTGATAGATTCAATGATGCTATAAAGCGGGTGACTGGAGAGTAGCCTTGAGTGTGCAGGGCAATCCTTCTATTGCTGACTAGTGCGTCATGAGGGAAATCATAGTTTATACAGCATAAAATATAGAATATAGGTGGGGTGATAGTTGATAAAATTTAGGGTTAAAAAGTGGGTCGGACTTGGTCATGCAAGAGAGGTGTTGCTGATTATAGGTTTCGTTGTGAAAATTGTACTCTCCGAGTAAACCAAAGTAAGGATGTATATTCCCTCAATAAGGAATATACTTTAAAGATATATTCAACTGCGTCTGTCCTCCCGGCAGCCGAGAAAGAAAATTTTTATTATATATATATATATATATATATATATATATATATATATATATATATATATATATATATATATCGTTGTTTTCAATGAAATTTTTAAATATATATATATATATATATATTTA
>CAHIKZ030001721.1:422500-433842 GCA_903632075.3 Acanthosepion pharaonis
ATTTTCAGTTGAAATGCTTCTTTGAGCCTTTTGTTCAAAATACTGCTTAGTACTGACAGTTTCGTTGCTTTGAAGCATATATTATCTCGAACAGCTTGGGACCCTGATTAAAGGCAAAAGAGCCAAATATGTCTAACATGCTCTTTATTGTCTTTATGACATTCCATCTCAAAGGGGCATCTTTTTTTTTTTTACAATGTTGTCCACCCTGTAGAAGGCCCAGTAGCTACTTTAGGTGGACGGTTACAGAGTCAGAGGCACAGTTTATGCAGATATGTGGGGAAGATAACGGTTAATCTGAGTCTTGAACTGGTTAAGATTGTAGTGATCGGCAAACACACATAGATCAGCGGTTCGCGGGAAGAATTTGTTGGAATAGTACTTATATCTCACCAATGGAAAAGGAAGGAAATGAGAGTGGTTTCTCTACAATACAAGTGGAATAGCGGGCCCTAGTTAGAAATTAATGGAGCTAAGGACAGATTGTTCTAGTTCCACGTGCCATGCTCTTCCGGATGCCTCAGTTATTTTCCTTTAACTCAACTCTTTTTCTCTGTTTAATCACTGGATCTAACCAGCGTATTTATTCACTGAGCCATGTACCCTTGAGGAACTACAACAATCTACTCCGCTGGACGAAATAAAGACGGCGATTTTCCACTCACCTGAAGAAGGCCAGAGCGTACAACGGTCGAAACATTGCGAAACTGGGAATGAAGATGAGGATAACAGTCCGAATAATCTAAATAATGCAAATAATCATAATACCACATCTCAGCGATATAGATAGGTGTTTGTTCTTATGTGCCGTGTTGAGGGTGACATTTTAAAAAATAAACTGAATTAAACCCAACTTCGTTATTTTTGGACAATCATCGGACTATGATACTGTAAATCAAATGCCACGGCACTCTCAAATTTTTACTGGGATATTAAAGCAGATGACTAAACACCGGTATTAAATTGTAATTTTGTCGTCAAATCTACACATTTTTCCGGCTGCGGCGAACGATGCAACCTGTTTTGCTGGAAAAAGATTCATCCTCGAAAATATTAATAACTGAAACATACTATCATATATATATATATATATATATATATATATATATATATATATATATATATATATGTGTGCGTGTGTGTCAATGATTTTCCTGTTAGTCGACCCAGTACTTTCTGAGCGACTGTTCGGTTAAACTCTCTTCCTACGGATGAGGAGGAACTGAAGGAGGCTCCGCCGAAGGGCGGAGTCTCCTTCAGGGAGGTAAAACCGACCCTGAACCCGTTTATACGGGTTCAATAAATTTTTTTTGGGCCGAGCCTAATGGCTCGGAAAGCCCACGTTAAAAAGGCCTTGTGCCATATGACACCCTCGTGATTTTCCTGTGTATGCTTTATGAAGAAATTGTAATTGCCCTTAATAAAGAGTAGAGCATAATATTATAATTATTTTAAAAAATATGTTTCCAACGCGACACAGAAATTGGTATGTTTCGAAACCAAGACATAAATCTAAAATTAAAATCAAACCATTTGAAGTTCGTTTCATCTTCAAGCGATGATGAGAACGAAACGAAACTTCAAATTTTAAGCTTCATTTTAATTTTAGATTTAAGTTTTTGATATTTCGAAAAATTAATTTCTGTGTCGCGATGGAAAAATGTTTTTTAAAAAATATATATATATATATATATATATATATATATATATATATATATATCAGAATTAATGGAAAGGGTTGCTCGAGTTCGCAAGCTGATAGACACAATACACATTGTTTAAAATAATAAAAAAAACAGCGTGTCTATTTCAAACACGGTTATCCAAAAAAGTACCTTTTTAACTAACAAATATGTATATGTGCTTCCGTGTAAGGATGAAGAGTATGGATTTTCCAATCTTATCTTAGATGCGGGACAAGGCCGAAAGTATGGGGCACCCAGTGAGGATCGAACTCACTTCCATGTCATGATTGTTCTAGAGAGACAAGATTGCTAACCATTACACCGCCTCGAGGTGCCCAAATAGTGATTTTCCAAGCGTAGCTAAGATGTGGCACAAGGCCGAAAGTATAGAGCAGCCAGTGAGTATCGAAATCACTACTCAGTCGTAATTGTTCTAGCGAGACAAGCTTTCCAACCATTAACCCACGCTGAGTTGCCCTTCATGGGGCTTGTGAAGAGTAAATAACAAGTGTAGCAGAATTTGTCACGTGATTACAGTAAAGATAGAACCACTAATAGAAGTAATTAGCCGCAGAAAGCAGATTCTGACTGATGTCTGTTTGGTGAGTGTTCCACATAGTTATTAACTGTGTGATGGAATAAGTGTAATGCTGTAAACAAAGTTAAATTCTGTTAGTGGATTTTGGGATTATTACGTAAATTGTATTCGTAACTGAATGGTTAAAAACAAGTTTACTCGTATTTTTTTTTTTTGAGCTTATCTCTATCTATAAAAGGCAGGATGTGTGTGTGTTTGTGTGTGTGTGGGGGGGTGTTTGTGTAACGAATGCACGGCCGCAATTTTCGACGGATTTGCACCAAAATTTACATGCACATTCTTCAAGTTAGCGGGAAGGTCAACACCGACTTTGTATTTCCCAACTCCCATCGATAGTGGAAATAATCGATTTTTTCATGCTTCTACGGCACTTTTCATGTAGATTGCAGTCATTTTCTACTGGCCAGAATGAGAGCCAATAGCTGGCTTCCACGAATAGGCAGGAAGATTCAATTGGCCAACGTGTGAGCCAACAGCTGACTGACACGAATGTTAACTAGCATGCTAGCATGCAAAAAAAATCAATAGCTGCATTCGTCACAAGTGGGAAAAATTTAAATCTGCATGGCACTTTACTCCATTTGGCTTATTCGCTTGCTTAAACTCAACGTTGATTCTGATTCCGCAGAACTGGGTTGGGTGTGAAAAAGTATTTGTTGTTAACATTCTTTCTTCATTCGTTTTTTCCAGTTTCGAGTCCTTTTTTTTTTTAAAGCTGATTGTTTTTGTTTAGTTCTTTTTTCGTAAAAGATTTAATGTTTATTATAGAGCTGAGAAAAAAATTCGCAGTGTAAGATAGGCAAGAAGTAAGGCATGTAGCAACATCAGCACGGCAAAGGGCACTCCTTTAAAGGCAAGGAAGGGCAAGAATATTTTAAGTCAAGTGATAGCGATTGCTGTATTGAATCAAGCACGGGCAACGCCGGGCCATGCTGCTACTATGTAAATGTTATCGGACGAATACTTGATTTTATGAGTAGACATTGTTTGGGTTTATACTTGATTCTATAGATAAGAATTACTAGGGTTGGTGCTTCAATATTTAGATAAATTTCGGTCATCTTTTTCATGTGAATCTATACGTTATTTATACTAGAACCAATAGGCAAACTGTGACGGTTACACACCTGGCCCAGTGTCGGATCCTTTGGTTACGGCGCCAACGGTGACGTCGCTCCTCCTGGTCGCTCCTCCTGGGTCCAAGCGTGCCGCTCCAACCCTTTGGTCAGATGATCACCAGCCTCGCCTTTCCCGACTCGCTTCCAATACCTGGTCACTAAAGCAACTATACCGATCTCCGGTCTGTCTACCCACGCTGTGTTTAGATCTTAGACAGACGGGACCAGCAGGGATCGGGGCCGATACAAGTTGAGTCCGACGGGGGTGGCAAAACACAAAAAAAATAAAAACTCACGACACCAAACAAAATTGCTGATAAAAAGGGTAACAACCTTTTATATCTTAAAGTCCGTTACATAAAAAAACAAAAGTGTTCTCATTTCCCGACCCGCTCTGTGGACTATGGCACCAAGCTTCTATCACACAATAGAAAATGTCGAATTACCTACTTTCTAGAATCATGTATGTATGTCGGAGTGTGGTTCAGTTCGACACTGGGGCTAATTTCTATCGATCATTCGCAGTTGATTCTTCTCTCCGACTTGAGTTGTATTTCTTCTTCTTCGTCTGCTTGGGCTGGTAGTTTTCCTGTTTCAACTTGGTGGAAGATTTCTTGTTTCAACTTAGCCGCAACTCTCTGTCGTCTGAGGTGGTCTCTTCTCACTGCCGTCCGGGGCTGAACTTTAACTTCTCATCGACTTTCGGCTTGTCTGCATCTCCAATTCTTCTCAGGCTTTCAGGCAATCTTCTTCTTCGTCTACTTGGGCTGGAAGTTCTCCTGTCTTCGACTTGGGCTGGAAGGATTTCTTGTCTGAGGATTCTCTTGCCCGCAAAGGGGCGAGTGAATCGGGCCTGATGGCCGCGTTCAGGCTCTATCCCTGCCCGCGGTCCAGCTGCAACTCTCAACTCCAACTCCAACTCTAACTCTTTTCTGTCGACTGGGGTCCTGCTTATATTGACGCCGCAACAAACTGGGGTGGGTCTGTCGGCGTCAGGGTTTTCTCGATAATTCCAAAAGCTGCATTAATTCTGTCTTCTCCATTATCGCTATTGTTTTCACCCCTACTTCCTCATAGTGCTTTTGGTGGGGAGGCGCATATCCATCTCTCTCTGTCTCTCGTATGTCAGGTGACCGCTTTTCAACCAATCGTTCCTGATCGAGCATTTCTTTCCCTTTTCTTCCGCAGGTCACGTGATCGTATTCGACCAATTGTTATTGATCGAACATTTTTTCCTTTTTCTTCCGCAGGTCACGTGATCGTATTCGACCAATTGTTATTGATCGAACATCCTCTCTCCCCTCTGTTTGCGGGCGTGGTTACATCGTTCTTGTTTAAAAAAAACAAAATCCAATTTTGCCCCTTTTTTGCACGTACGCAAAATGACAATCTTTGGCTTTTTCTCACCTGGACTTTGTCAAACAGCCGCTGCTAATTAGTCTTGACTTTAGAGAGGATCTTTTCCGCCTTCTTGGCGCCCTCTGTGAGCCAAAAGCAATTGTCCCCTTTTTTACCTCTTTGTTTTTTCCTGATAGTCGAAAATCTTAATTATCTACATTGAAATGTCTCTACTTTATTAACGTGGGTGTCCAATTCTTAACAGGTCTGTATATCGTTCCACCGGTCACTCCCCTCAACCCAAAGACACTTTTTCTCTGATTAAAAATTGTTTCATTGTTCCCAAAATTTCTCTTTATCCAAATTGATAAGGTGTCTTTCCATGCAAAAGTAGGCTAGGTGCTCTGACCGACATTCTTACCAAAATGACTTTCGAAAATCGGCCAAGACTTTGACCTAAATCTCTTTCTGACTCCTATCTCCACCCTCAATTGGGTCATGCGTCATACATTTCTCTTTCTTTTTTTTTCTTCCCTTCCTTCCTTTTCCTTTCTTTCCTTCTTCTTTTCCTTAGGATCGTCTAGTACACTCTTAGTGAATTATTTTCAACTCAGTTATTTTTTTTTAAAAAAAAAAAATTAACAACCTGTTTAATAAACTGAGTAAGAAAAATTAAATCATATTTCTATGAATATTTCTAATAATGCAAAGGTGCCACAATCCTCCCTAACCGATTTGTCATTTACCCGTAAATGACACCTAAATAATTACATCATTTAACATGCACCATGCATTTGTCTCATGCAATTCTATTCTACTTTCTAACATGCAAGGGTAATGTTCTTTCCATTTTCTTTTGTTCTACATGCAATGAAATGTTCTTTTCATTTTCTTTTGTTCTACATGCAATGAAATGTTCTTTTCATTTTCTTTTGTTCTACAGGCAATGTAATGTTCCTTTCATTTTCTTCTGTTCTACATGCAATGAAATGTTCTTTTCATTTTCTTCTGTTCTACATGCAATGAAATGTTCTTTTCATTTTCTTTTGTTCTACATGCAATGTAATGTTCTTTTCATTTTCTTCTGTTCTACATGCAATGAAATGTTCTTTTCATTTTCTTCTGTTCTACATGCAATGAAATGTTCTTTTCATTTTCTTCTGTTCTACATGCAATGAAATGTTCTTTTCATTTTCTTCTGTTCTACATGCAATGAAATGTGTGCGTGTGTCTGTAGGTGCAGATGTGTTCATTAGGTTTGTTCTTCTTGGTCAATGTTTTCCTCTCTCTGCTGTGGGAGGTTTTTCCGCCGCACGTGGTGGTCTCACGCCAGCCTCCTCCATTGGTCTTCCAGCAATTTCTTCGCCAGTCCTGTCTGAGGAGGAACACCGCTCGGCGTCTCCCTCTCGAGTTGTTGCATGCTCACTAGACTGTCGTTCGCTAATCTTCTCTTACTCTTAATCTTCCATATTATTACACCCCGAGGGCTATAACTAGGAATGTACCCATTACTATTGACCAACTTATCGCGATCTGCTCATCGTCTTCCCAAGCTACACCTTTCGTCTCCCAACGCACTTAACTTATCCCTTAAGTGATCCATATCGATCTTTTCTATTGGCTTCATTAATACTGGCATCTTATTTAAGGTGACATTAGAGAATCTCTTTACTATCGGCTCCCATAATTCTGTACAATTGACTAAGCCTCTACCAATCATCTCTATGAGTGAATCTTTTTCTTCATACCTTTCTTCCATCTGGTAATAGGGGGCAAGGAGATGGACACCCCCAACCGCCGAACATCCCATGGGTAGCGACACCAAGGATAACGGTGGCCTTATTCTTAATGTTCTTGTGGACTCTCCCCCACATACCCTAGACAGGCTGATATGTTTCTGGGTGGCTACTGCCCACACCCCGTCTGAAACACTGATAGCTTGTGGTAATGCCGAGTTTGTTAATACCTCCACTTGGCAGATTCTTTTGATTCCTTCTCCCCTCCCTTCAAACAATTCTAGTATGCACAGTTTGCGGTTACCAGTTTTATAGATAGGGCTCAACGAGGTACAAGTCCCCAGGGTATCATCTCTACACCTTCTAGCTTCTTCAGCTGATAGCAACATGAATTTCGTTCTCCCCGAATTTAATGCTATGTAGTCTGCTTCCACCTTGTACCTAGCTATCATTCCTGAAAGGTAACAAATTCTCTTGTTGTTATTCTTCACAACTACTTAGTCTCGCTCGACTCATCACTCAATCATTTCATAACTTCTTTTTCTAAGTTCGGCTCTTCCCTCCTCTAACTAACCCCTAGCAGACAGAATGGTCTGGTCAGGTGTGCGTGGCGCCCACTCCAAAGGTCGTACTTCATGACACCACTGGTGATCAATCAACAATGCCAATGATCTTCTTCCGTCCCTTGTGAGGTGCAGCCCGCGACTCCATTCCCTCCACTCACATCTACCATAGTCAGCCAATAGGATTTTGGATGAGCCAGTGTCGCTATCTGTCGACACTAAATGCTCCTATTCTGCACAGCCCTTTTGTTCTACTGAGATTTGGGGTTCTTCTCCCTCCCTGATCTCATCTTCTGAGGTGATTCCTGTTCAACCTCTAACCTTCTTTCTGTGTTTAACTCCCGTCCAGGAGGTTTTTTGTCCTCTTTTTCATCCCCTGATTCTTCTTCCTGTTTAGAGTCTTCGCCTTGAATGTCTTCGATACATCTCGACTCTATGTGTAAACTTCTCCTGTTCTTTATCCTTTCCTTAAGCTGGGAAAGGGGTATTTGATCCTCCTCCTCCCACTCGCTGGACCCTTCGTCTTGTTCAGGGTGCCTCTTTTTAGAGCCTTCGACTGCTTGATTGGACCTCTTCGTCTTTTTCTTCCTTTTCTTCGGACATGGGGGTGTGATGGCGATCTCACGGGGTCTTCTCTGCACTGATTCAGTCGACGACTGAACATCGCTAATCCCCGCTGAGGGTTCCAACTCTGTCACTCGGACTGCTTCGTTTATCTGGTCAAGTTGACCTATCTCCTCATCTTCTTCGGAGTCTTCCTCCGTCTCCATTCCTTCCGGTTCAACCAGAGTTACCTTCCTTTTCCTTGTCTTCTTAGGCCTCGGCTCGCTCATTTCTAGGTTAGCTATTTCAGCCTTCTTCAGATCATTGGCATGAACCCTCCTCGCTCGTCCTGCCACTTGATCCCATATTACATACGATACTGGGCCCGTCTGCTCTACTATCCGGTAGTACGGTTCCCATCTCTGGTCCAGTTTTCCTTCTCTCTGGTGGATTTATAGTAGACAGGGTCTCCAACCTTCAATTCTACCACCTTTCTTTCAGCATTCACCCTCTCATTTCTTTTCTTCTGGGCCCTCTTTATTCTTCTTCTGGCCTGTACGAATATCTTATGTTGCTGTTCCAGCAATAGTTGATGATGATCTTCTCCCATATACCTTCTTCGGGGCTTCGGTAGGTTATCTACAGGCAGGACCACGTCTCTGCCAAACAACAAAAATAAGGAGAAAATCTGGAGGTTTCGTTTATCGTAAACCTCACGGCCGCCAGAGCCTGCGTCAAATACAAGTCCCAATTTCCAGTGTTTTCTCTGACCAACTTGGCCAATACATCTCCCAAGGTTCTATGAAACCTTTTCCACTTTAGCATTTCCCTGGGGGTGATATGGGGATGTTTTTATGTGCTCTACATTCAAACCTGTCAAAACTTCTCTCATGATGCTGTTCACATTCTCCGTGCCATTATCTGTTACCAATTGCACAGGGGCACCATACCTAGGGAAGATTTCACTTATTATCAACCCGGCCACAGTTCTGGCCTTCTTGTCTGGTACTGCAAATGCTTCAGGCCAATTTGTTAGCCAATCGACAAAACTCACTATATAGTTGTTTCCTTGTGCAGTTTCCCCATATGGTCCTGATATATCCATACTCACTTTCTCGAAGGGAAGTTTGGTACGTCTGTTTCCTCCAAGGGTGCCATTTCCTGCCTTCTGCTCTGCGACTGGCACACTACACAACTTCGAACATAGTTAGTGACTTCTCCGTACAGTTTGGGCCAATAGTACTTTCTTCCTATGAGATCACATATCCTATCAATTCCCATGTGACCCAACCTTTCGTGGCACTGTTCCAATATCTCTGGTCTTAAACTTTTGGGCACATACAACTTGGGTTTGACTTCTTCATCCCTTCCTGAGAGATAATACAGCCTTTCCTCTATTATGGCATACTTGGTGGTCTCTCCTGACTTCACCTTCTCTCTCAGAGCAGCTATTTCACTGTCTGCTTGCTCCTTCTCAATTCCTTCTGTCCAGTAAGGATCGGTTATTATCTGGGCGTCCTTCTTCGTCCGATTCTAATATGGGGCGATCTTTTAGCTTATTAGAGTTAATTACTCCTATTCTATAGGCTTTATCATCTACTCCCTGTTCTACCCTTACAGATCTTTTCTTCCAGTTGTTTCGGTATTCTTGAGAGTAAATCTGCGCACGTGTTTTCCTTTCCTGCCAAGTACTCTATCTTACAGTGGTAGCCACTTAAGCAAAGTGCCCACTGTTGAATTTTCTTATTATTTGTCCACTCTGCCTGCAATAGGTACTGCAGAGGCTTGTGGTCTGTCTTTATAGTGAAGACCGCACCGTTTAAATAGTAGTCCAGTTTTTGGAGAGCATACATGATAGCATATGCTTCCCTCTCTATTACTGGCCACCTCTGTTGTGTCTCTGAGAGCTTATGGGAGAGGAAGTATATCGGTACTTCCTCTGGTATGCCTGGCACTGGTCCTTCCTTATCAGAACACGGCTGGGTAAGTACTGCCCCTACACACTGCTCACTGGCATCCGTGTATAATATCATGGGCTTGCTGAGGTCTGGATACGTCAGCAGTGGAACGGTCGTCAACTGTTCCTTTAGCGAATCAAATGCTCGTTGACAGTCCTCTGTCCACTTGAACCTAGCGTATTTCTTCGTCAGGGCCACTAGCGGTATGGCAATTCTTGAAAATGCCGGGACGAAGCGCCGGTAGTAGCCTATAGCTCCTATAAAACCTCTTACCTGCCTCACTGTCTTAGGCTCTGGCATTTCCTTATGACCTTTACCTTATCCATGTCGGGTTTAATACCGTCTCCGTTTATGACGAAGCCTAAATACCTAGTTTCTTCCCTCAGAAACTGACACTTTGACAATTTCAATTTTAATCCGTGTTTCCTCAACCTTCCCAACACCTGTCTTAAATGAAAAAAGTGTTGTTCCACTGTCTCCGAAAATATCAAGATATCGTCCAAATACGCCATGGCAAACCTCTCGTATCCTCCTAACACTATTGACATTAGCTGTTGGAAGACTCCCGGGGCATTAGCTAAACCGAATGGCATCACTCTGAACTGAAACAGTCCCAGGTGACACGCGAATGCGGCCTTCTCCTTGTCAGCCTCATCCAGGGCTACCTGCCAATACCCGGACTTCAAGTCCAACGTAGAGAAGTACTTTGCCTTCCCTAATAATGCCAAAATGTCGTCTATCAATGGCAATGGCACCGCCAACGGCTTCGATATAGAATTCAGCTTTCTAAAATCTACACAGAAACGGTGGCCGCCATCTTTCTTACCTACTATTACTATTGGGAAGCTCCAAGGAGATCGATCTTTCGATCATCCCAGCTTCCAACATTTCCTCTACTGCCTCTTCTACAAGGGGTCTTTTATGTATAGGTGTTCGGTAGGGTTTTAATTTCACGGGGGTGGTCTCGGTGTCGATTTTCATTTCGACTGTGTGGGTTTGACCTAGTTCCTTATCTGACTGGGCTACCACATCTCGATTGTTCCTTAACAGACCCCCCACTCTGGTTCTAAATTGATCCGGTGCTAATATATCCTCATCTAAGATTCCTTTTGTTTGCTCTACTAGCTTCCTTCGTTCCTCCTCGAATCTCACCCGATTCAGAGTTCGTAGGGAAGTGCTCTCCTATCTTCTCCCCTCTCCTAACCTTTATAGTCTTTTTGGGCCTGGTTCACCATCATTATGGGCACCAACTCGGCTGCCTCCACTACCGTTTCGCATAGGGTTACCTCGTTATCTTCTAGGCCCTTTCCTTCTACAGGGACCAACTGCAGAGGTCCTCTCCGTAATTTTTTTCTGACATTAGCCTACCCTTTCCCGACACTGCGGTCCTAGGAGGTAACTTTACATCTTCCTCCACCACTATGGTTATCTCTTCCTCGGGTGGGCATCCCAATGGCGTTCTCTCGCCGTTCACCACCAACACAGTAGGATTAAACTCGATCTGGGCCTTCTGGCTCCGGAGCCAATCTTCTCCCAAGATTGCCTCTGTACACAGGTCGGGGTTACGTAAAAATTTTGGGTGCTTTTCACTTTCCCAATCCTTACCGGGAGCCTCACCATCCCTTTTATCTCCAGGGGGGCTCCATCTGCTTGGTGTGACCTCTATGTCCGCTTCCCGTAACCTTCTCTTCCGTTTCACCCGCCTGTATGTTTCCTCTCTCATCAATGACACAGATGCTCCTGTGTCCACCAAAGCCCTCATCTCTCTACCACCTATCTCTGCTCTACAGGATAGTTCTCTCT
>CAHIKZ030001722.1:0-419083 GCA_903632075.3 Acanthosepion pharaonis
ATCTATAAATGATAAAGTTAAAAAATTTGATTTCAAATTGGTTTAAAATTTGGGGGTGGGGATATTAAATTAAGATTAAAGTTGTTTTTCTGGATGATTCCGGAATGATGGTGAAAGAAGTCAGTCTGAAGCCTGTCTTGAACTCTTGTTCAGATGATGGATATCATTCTGCAATACATTATTCCAGGCCTTTTGCACTTGTTGATGCAATACAGCAAGACTTGTAAGTTGAACTAATAGTACAAATTAAGTGTTATTGAGTGTGTCATACATGTTCAATGAAGTTCAAGTCTGTGATCATTAGGGCAGGTTGATTTTGGAACTGTGGTATTGCACTCAACTTGAAAGTTGGGGTTTGACTTGATAAATTATGATGTAATATATTGCAGTAGTTTTAGTGCAATTTTCAATAAACAATGCAAATTTAAAACATTGTTTCTTATAATTTGTGCCCATCATTATTATGGTGTTATATACACTTTTATTTTTTGTTTTTATTAATTATAAGAAATGATCTAACAAATCTTATTCATTAAGTAGCCTTTTTTGTTTTTTTTTTTTATAGTTTTTACTTATCAAATACAATAAAAAGATTGGCTATGTTTTGTTTGTGTTTTTCCATAATTATGATTCTGGTTTGAACTTTTTCCATTCAATGTATCTAATACAAAAGATAAACTTTATTTGGATTATTCTTGAAATAGTATAATTTTGAAGTCAGTTTGTACGTAAAAAACCTGGTAGAAATTAGGTATTTTGCACATTTTTCAAACTATCTTTAAAAATTAAATGATCAAAAACTGTTTTTAAATCCATGAATCTAATGTTTGGTGTAAGTTTTATCATCAAACCCTAGCTTTCTTGGAATGCAATGTTGATTTCATAAAAGAAAAAGTGAAAAATCAACCTGTCCTACTGGAAAAAAAAAAAAAAAGGGATTTTTGAACACATGTTGTAGAGCATGTTAGCAACATGGGTAAAAATTTAAAAACCCAAAAAAACAACCTTCCCTGATGTAGGAATCAGAGGTACTGGTTGTACTGGATGCTGTTGAATATTTCCTCCACAAACAATACAAAATTTTAGCAGTAAAATTGTAGCTTATGGTAATTTTATGTAGTCATAATGATTTTGCTTGTCACAGGTAACTTTGAAATAAAAAATATAAATCTACATCACAGATCATCATTAAACATAAAAGGGTGAAACGTTTTGTAATCACCACACACCATTAGATATCCCAGATGATCCTCTCATGTTACCATTAGAGATGTACAGAACTTGAAAAGTTCAACTAGTCATGCATAGTTCTGTTGCAATTAAACAACAGTAACTGTTGACACTGCTGAGCTGTGAATGACTTTTTTTTAATTGTACATTGTTGATCTGGTAAACATCTGACATTTTTGGGCCAAAAAGTCTATGTTCATTTGACTATTGTTGCCAACATCCAAGTACATGTCATATCCAACATCTGTAACAATTCTCTAGAGTGACCATCTAACCTTTTGAAAATCTAGTCAAATTGTGAATTGAATGAATGGAGCCTATATGCATCTATGTGTTAATTGAAGTTGATAAATTTCTGATGACGAGGAAGTTTTTGACACATTGATAAAGATAAGAGTTATATAGCACAAAGTAATGGAGAATGCTTGTCCAAAGGTAAAGAATGTGTTAAAACAAAATTTAGAGCAGGAACTAAGAGACTGACCTTTTTTTTTTAAATCTTGTAAAACAAAAGGTCTTCTCTCCTGTATTTCTACTATGAAGTAATACAAGAACATTTTAAATAAAAACATTTTTTAAAGAGTAATAAATTTAATAAAAGTGAAATGAAAAATAATTTTAAAGTTCTATTTCAAAAATGATAAACACTTGTCAATCATTCAGTGACTGAAAGACAAAAATTAAATGGCAACATTTCCTCAGAAATCAATTTATCAATCTAGAGTTAACAAGTACATTCCAGTTTATCAAAACAAGACAGTAGAGCATGACATTGCACATGACAAGTGAAAATGACAGTTAATACAATCAGACATTTTATACATTTGTGTAATATGTTTGTTTTTTTAACAAACATTTTAATTGTCCAACTGAGCAAGTTCTTATAAGTATTTTTACATATTTATCTTACACATTCATCCATGATAAAAACACGTAAAGAAATAAAAGAACTTAAATTCAACACCTTTCTCAGCCTAGCAGATAATATTTTTATGCATTTAAATGCATTATATGTCCAAAAATCAAATCTTATTTAAGAGGTCTGTCTGGAAATTATCCTGCTAATTAATATTAAAAAATAGTCAATCTACAACAACAGTGCCTTAGTTCCCTTCAAAGTATACTCTTTGGGACCTCAGACACTTATCTCAGTAGCCCTTTCATTTTTGTTATTGTAATCATTTCACCCCAAGGAGGGTAATAAAACTACTAAGATGTAAGGGGTTACTGAGTGTTAGAGAATACAAGAAAAATATATTATTAAGGAGAGATGGCAATAAAAGAACAAAAATTAAGAAGACAGAAGATAATTTCATTTAAATCTTTGAAGATCAAAGTTGACTGGGAAACAAGAAACCAGAACAGAGTTCCACAAGCGAGAAGTGTGACAGAAGAAAATGTTAGGATAGACCCTATGATTACATGTAATAGCCATTTCAACTGTAAAATGATGAGAATTTGCTGCTAATCTAGTACTATGCTTAAATTCATAAGTTTCAAAAGGAGTTTGCCAAACCCTCTTTAGAGATCATCATTAGTTTCTAATCTAGTCTACAAACTAAAATGTCCTTTTTGAGATTTTAGCTTTGGAAAAAATAAAAGTTGAAGAAAACCAAATATGGAATGTTGTAAAAATACTTCAAGAGAAGGACAGGCAGCTAAAATAGTCAAAATGTTTAGATACTTTCTGGACAGTAGAATCTGCAGAGCAAATCACTGATTTCTTTGATTGCAACCTTGTTCAACAGTTTCAGGCATTCTCTTGTTGAAGGTCTTACAGAATGTAGATTATTTTTTCACAGAACAAGTCCCCGATCAGGTTTGAAGCATCAGTATCAAAATCTGTATTTCACTCATTGAAGTCATCATAATAGTTTTTGACAGACAAATGTCCAACATTTCAAGCAAAACCTGATAATTATACCAAATGTAGCAGTCATAAAACATTCAGTGACATCTTACTACCAACAGAAGAGCCCTATAATGAGAGTGCCTATCTTGTGTAGTAAGATTCCCTTTCATTGGTTGACAATTTACCACTAAGCAACCCAACCTGTTCTGAAGATATTCAAAACAGATGGATATGCTACAGTTTTGAGCAATATCTAGTACTAATTATTTACTCTATTTACACTTGGACGATTGTCTTCATCTTTGTAGTTGTTATCACACCATCTCAGCAGTTGTGCTCTCGGGCCTTTATCAGGTGTATATTGATCTGGGTAATTTACAGAGAATTCTGACCCGAAACTGTTATTTACTCTGCATGAGGGTCAAAGAACACAATAGCCGAAACGTTGTAATGACAACAGCCTGAATGTAAATAGTGTAAATAATGATAATTGCTCATCCCAGAAATTTAGAAAGAAATTATCTAATATTAAGTACTTTATAATTTAGAAACTAAAAAAAAAAAAACAAACACACTTTTCTTCCTAACATCACTTGATAAAATAAGAACAACTATTAAAACTACATTTATTTTTTTAAACACTCAGTATTTGAGTAGTTTTAAGACATGATAATTCAATTATTCAGATTTGAAATGCGATTTTTTTCCTTTCAAAATTAATCGTTTTTCTTTGATGCATCCCTCAATGAAAATAATTTATCTACGTTTGTAACTCACTGACCCATACACTAAGGGGATGCTTAAAAGTTATTGGCTCAACTCACTTCCAAAAATCTGACCTAATGACTAAATCTCAGAATTCAGAATTTGTGTGGGATAGCAAATTTGATTAGATCAAGAACTTTTTAGCATTTCCTCTTGTGTATCAAAGGAAAAAAAATCATGAGATGTCATTGTGAATATGATGGTCACACAGTACACAAGCTCACTCAATCATTTTTCACAGCAAGTCTTTTGATTAACAAGTTACACAAAGACTGTACAACTGCAGCTGGTTCTGAAGAAACTGAAAATAGATGCTTTGAGGACTGACCTTATACACACATATATAGGAGATTTATTAGATAGCAAAATATAAATGTAACCAAAAAAAAAAAATGATAGGAAAAATAAAATTTATCAAAATATCAAAAGTTATGCCTATCAGTAGTGACAAATACAAAAAATAAATCTGTTTAAAAATAATATATTTGTAACAATGTCCCAGTGACTCTGGTGAACCTGTCAACCTTCTCGTTTTGACTTTCAAATAAATGTATCTTTTGTTAAAGAATTTGTATTGTTAGAATCTTTTTTTTTAAATGAATTGTACTTTCTCAAAAAACTTTTTGATTGTTGAAAGTTTTGTTGAAAAACTTAGCTTTTATGAGCCATATTTCTATTTTTAAACTGGTTATTTTGCCTTAAGGCACACAAAAAAGGAAAATTTTGTACAAACTTATTCGTAAAATTTGTATTCTGTTCTATTGTTTAATGTCTTTGTAATAAATGTTTGTTTCTTCCAAATTTTACATTGGAGTTTCAAGTCTTGTTTGTTTTTGTATTCATCTTATTCAGTATAAGAGAAGTGATGACTTCTCTTCATCCATTCTACCTGGAAAAAATGTCTTTATGTGCATCATATAAACATTTAGAGAGCAAGAGAAACATAAATAAATGATATTAATTAGGGTGCATCAATATTTGGTAGTATAACATGCTTTGCTTTTAATTCGAAGTTTTCTATTTCTAAGACAGAATCTTTGGTTGCATCAAGACTTTTGTATTCTTACTAAAGTATCTGGTGTAATTTTACACTGTATTCTACAGACTAATAAGGTGGCCCTCCATAACACATGAAGATGCTGGTTAAAGATGTACATAAAAATGCCATAAGATAACTGATAGATTAGAAGACAATAACTTGTTAGTATTTGTTTATCTTTATCATATAAACGTATAATACAGTGTATTAAATAACAAAATGGTGCAAAAATTATTATAATTAAAAATATTGTAAACACTTTTATTTTAACAAATTTTTTCATTTATTAGTTATGTTAGAATAACATATTTTAATTATTTTTAATATTTTTGCAAATCCATTATTATAATTTATTTTCTGATTGAAAATTTGCATATAGTCTTCTTACACAACACAAAATTTTGTAAGATTTTATGATCCATAAAAAAAACTAAAGGTTATTTACCTATTTTATCTTTCAGCTTTAAAATATAGTTATTAAAGAAAATGTTATGACAAAGACAAGAAATTAACACTTTTTAAAAATGTTTTGTTTTGATAACTAAATTTGCGAAAGTCAAAGAGAAAAAAGTGTAACTTCTCTTTCGTAAGAATTTTGATAAAAATTTTTTTTCTTTCACCATTCAAGGGACTCAAATAAAAAATGGGTGTTTTTGTTTACTTTTTAAAAACAGTTTTACTTTTATTTTTAAACACATACAGAAGTAAAAACAACCAAAAAAAAAATTTATGTTCCAAAGAAAGAAAAAAAATTAAACATTATTAGTTGTTTTTAAATTTCAGTTTATAACTGAAATTTTGAACTGAACCCTTACTGCTAACCATCTAAGGTACCTACATTTATTTACTTACCTCATATTCAGTTATTCTAAGCATAAAATGAAAGGATGAAACTGAAACTTATTTCAACATTTGTGACCAAAAAGAATTTGTAAAAACGAACATAAAGGCTGGGTCTACAATACATGCTCATGAGAGGAGTATGAGTTTAAGGGAAATAAATCAATGTATAACATGCAGAAATCGTTTGAAGAGTTAAACTCAACAAAATACCACAATAACAACTAACACTGACCATGGAAATAATAAACAACAATCATCATAAATGTGATAATACAAAGAATCAACTATTTTTTATGTCATAACCTAAGAAGAGGATAAGGATACAGATCATCAACTTCAGTGAGTAGTGCACGTGTGGAGAGTTGGCCACGAAACAAAATGTGGAAGCTACACGTCACCTCTTCTTTCAAATTATCAATAATCACTAAACACCGCCCAAGTCTTTACAATTTTCTGTAGAACTAATAACAGATACAATTACATACAAATGAAATAGCTTAAAGAATATTTATTACAATATACGAAAAAAGCAATACAATAATGTGGACTTTTTCATTTAAGAACTTTAAAAAAAAATAAAAGTTGTTACTTTTTTCCTTGAGCTTTACAGGTTTATTTTTATTTATTTTTACACAATTTAAAATGAAATCCGATGAAAGGAACGTTTGATTATTGATAAATATCGTTCGTATCTTCACATTCACAACTTTTATTTTATTCAAAGTAAGAATAAAAGTTCAAAGTGAGAAAATGCGGAACAAACTACAAACAACTTTTTATGCATAAAATTTTTAAAAATTTCCTTAAAGAAATATGTAACCCAGACAGAAATTAACACTTGGAAAATGTTTTTTTTGATAACTAAATCACCTGCTGGTAAGAAGGGAAAAAGTGTAACTTCTCTTTCGAAAAACAATTTTGCCAAAATTTTTTTCTTTCACCATTCAAGGGACTCAAATAAATAATGGGTGTTTTTTGTTTCACTTTTATAAATATAGTTATACTTTTTATTTTTACTTTGAAAGTGAACATAAGTAAAACAACAAAAAAAAACTTATGTTCCAAAGAAAGAATAACAACTATAAACATTAGTTGTTTTAGCAGATATTTACTGAACAATTCAAAGGATGAAAAAGGTTATTTTTGCCTTTTATATATATATTTAAAGTTTTCCCCCTGATTTCGATATATTTTTTTGTGATACTCAGTGTTATTTTCATAAAAAAATTTTATAACATAATTATTGTTGTTTTAAAGCATGAAAAACTTGTTAGAGTAATACCACCTTCCAGGTATGAAACATTCGATTTTTTGACAACTGTTCGTTAAACCATGAGACATTATCAATAATATATACACTACATACGATTTTACCATCATATATATTTTATGCATGATTTTATTTATTGTATATATAATACATTTTCTGATAATTTCAAGACCTTTAGCCAGGAAACAAATGAAATGACAATTTTCGTCCCGATATTTATAAACATGGAAAATGTATACTGCATGACCCATATTTATATTGATGAGCCAGAAAATGATAACAATCAAACGTCTTGATGTTACGGACGCTCTTTCGGGGTAAATCCAAAATCATAACCAAAATATGCGTCTCTCGCTCTAGTTTTATTTCCCCATATAGTTTTGTTAAACAAAAAAGAAAACAAAAGCTTAGAAATATTAATGAAAACAAAATGATATTTGATATTCTGTCTTTTTCTTATATTCATATTGTCTTTTCTTCAAAAAAAAAAAAAGAGAAAAACCTTTCTTAATATTATTTTTGTTGTCAATTTTATTTTATTTTTTTTTGGTCCTCTTGTTCATTATTTAATTGTCCTTAAAAATAAAATAAAATTATGATTGAAACGAACTGTTACGAAACTGTCTTCTCTTTCTTCAGAGATAAAAGATTCTTTACTTACCACAAATTTTCAAGGTAAAAGAAGAAAGTAAAATTATTAGCGGTTGTATATCATTCGACCCTGTCATCTTAAGTTTTTGCCAAAAAGTAAATTAAAACTACGATAATATTTTTAAAAAGGATCTCGTGTTTTCTAGCCATTCAACAAGATATACTTCCGGGTCACCATTCTTTCAATGAAATAATATTAACCCAAAATATTTCTAAATTATTATTTTATTAAAAACCTGATTTTACTCATGTTATACAGCAAAACTCTATTATAAATAATTAAATTTAATAAATATTTAGAAATCTACTATTACTATCAATGTTACGACTAGCACTACTAATAATAATAGTTGCTAGACAGAGGTTGCTAACGTCAACTCGACATGCGGCGGAAATATAATCGGGATAGCATTTAGCAGAATCATAAAAAAAATAAATAATGCTAAAAAGAAAATATTGTAAGATTTGATATACTTATTTTTTCAAAAAGATTTAAACTGTATCTGAATATTATTTTTTTTTAATTATAGAAAACACTTTTTAAAAATGATTATAATAGAGTATGTTTACACCTGACACCGTTATCGTGGTAACGATATTAGACAAACATGGCGTTGTTAACGTAAAATGTTGTCAATACCGTTGGCGATGGTTTACTTAGAGAATTTATAAAACAAATTTTTACATAATTGTTTTATCAAAATTATGCCGGTAAGAAATTACTACTTGTTCTATAAGTTTGTGCGATTTGTTTATTATTTCACAATGTTTGTTTCTGAATCATTTTATTTTTACGGTCCATAAAAGTTAGAAACTAAAATTTTTAAATTGCTTATTTATTGTATTTTAAAACTTTTTGTATTTTTCGTTGCTGTTGTTGTTTAGTAAACATGAGTTGAAAAATTCAGCCATATAGGAAAAGATAGCAATGAAGAAATGTTTACATTTGCAGTTTAGATTTTTGTTTACCTTTCCTCAATTTTCGCTTTTGTGGATATAAAATTGATTATAAATATATATAAAAATATATATATAATATATTTTTTTTATTCATTCATTTTCACTAAAATTAAGTTTTAGTAAGGAAAGACAATTTCTATAATCTTGGATGTTATTACTTTTATAGGAGAAGGAAAACTTTCAATTCAAAACCTGCTTGGAGGGTCGTTTTTTTAAATTTATTTATTTTACGTAATGCGCAAGTCTTAAAATTAAGTTTAAAAAGTGCGGATGGTTTTGAAACCTTCACTTATTATATGTGGTGAGCAGGTTGCCAAATTATCATTGAATTTAATGACGTTAAAAAAGGTTTAGTTTAGTTTGAAAAAGAAAATTGATGTTAAAAACAATTTTAATACTCGCTTCTTGGTGATTTCTTTGTTAAAATTAAAATGTGTTTCGATTTTTAAATGATTTGAAAATTAACTATACAGGTTATTTGAAAAATGTTCTCTACATTAAAAATAAAACTTCATATCAGTTTTGAAATAGTTGTGTAAAAAATAAAGAAAGATTATTTCTTCGTCTATTATTCAACGATAAATTTGAGTTAAACATTTTAAAACTTTTCTCGTTCATTTTGTTCTACCATTTTAATTTAATTTTAACTTAATCTTATTCATCGTCCTTCATCAACCGTTAAAAAAGAAAAATAAATTTTTCTTTTGTTTTTCAAAATGATCCCATGAGCACACACATTTTGATCGAAATAAAATAAAACATGTATATTACTGAATTCGATTTTTTAGCAAGATAATCACTCTGATATTAATTCAAATGAATTGAAACATCATTTTTCAAAAAGTCAATCCTTAAAAGTTAAAAATGCACTTTTTATAAATAGTTTATTCAATGTTTTAAATGAAAGAAATACGTTTTCAACAAAGTATATGAACTCAAGAAGATATCTTTTGCAATTTTTTTAATCTTTGGAATAGTAATGAAAACTAATTATTCATCTTTTAATAGTTAATTAAATAAATCATTATTAAAAAAAATATTATCTATTTTTATTTTATTTCAATTTCTTATTGAAATCAAAGTAATTTTTAGAACTTAATATAATTTTTCTTAAAAATCTGATTTCGTTTTTTTTCGGAAAAAGTTAACGTTTTTCTTTTTTAAATTGTTAAATTTAAAATTATTTTACTTATTTTATTTTATAAATTACTTAGGACAGCGGTTCTCACTCTGGTTAATTATTGAATTTCATTACCAAACTTAAAAAAAACAAAACAACCCATACTTTGTCTTTGAAGTGATATGGCATTAAATTTAATTTTTTGAAATATATAATCAGAAAAAGGATCTCTGAGAATGTATTTAAGTCGATTTTTAAAAAAAAAAACTAGAAATAATATAATAAAGAAAAAAATTGAATTTTTATTTCCACTTGTTAAAAAAAAAGCTTTTAAGAGAGAATGATAAAAATTATCCATGTGCAATTTCGAATCAAAATTTGCGTTTATAGAAAAAATTTATAAAAGGAATAAAAATTTTCCCAATACATCTTTTTGTTTTTTTTCGATAACATAAAAATAAATATCGAGTTTTTTACACGTGGACGGATAATTTAAGTTTTTTTTGTCAATTTTAAATTCACGAAAAATTTCAAGTTTTCAGTTCTCAAGAATATCGTTTTTTAAATATGAATTAGATTTTAACTTGTTTTTATTTTTAATTAAATAACAAAATTCTGAATTTTAAAAAAAGCATTTTTTATTTCATTAAGAAATTAATCATTTTTATATTTTTTAATGCCTCGCCATGTTCCAAATTGCTGTGTTTTCAGGTTTAATGGGAAAAAGTTTGTTTGAGAACCGTTGTTTTTTTTTTTTTTTTTTTAAGAAATTAAAAGAATTTAAAAAGGTAGAATAATTTAATTTGGAAGTATAATTTTGTAAAAAATTTATGAGATTTAGAAAAAGAATCCTTTTGTATTTTTGGTATATTAAAAAAATAAAAATATAATTAAAATATGTTTATACCCTTTTGTGTATTGTAAAATTTTAAGAGATGTGTTAAAAAAAGAACCACAAACAAAAATGAGGATAAAAAATTTTAACCAAGGGAAAAATAATTATTTTTTAAAAATTTAAAATAAAATTAAGAAAATTTACTCAATATTTTAAGAAAACAGATTATATTTTTTTTTAAAAAGTATATTTCAACAAAAATTTTGTTGGAACAGTAAAAAAAAACTAAGAAAGTTTGTTTGCAAAAACATGAAATCTGAAAAAAGGTAAAAATCAAATTCCGTTTAATAAATTTCATCAACAATTTAGATCCAAAAAGATTTTAAAGAAAGAAATGGCAACTGAAATTACATGCCCGAGTCTCTAAATTAAAATAAATTTTTGTCTTTTTTTGTATTTAAACTTTTCCTAATAAAAAAGGAAAGTATTAAAAATATATAATAATATTATTTACTTATACATCAAAAAAATCAAAAAACACACTTATTGATTTAAATCAAAATGTAAATAAATTAAAAATTAAATATATTATGCTACAGAAAATTGGAATTTTATTTAATAATATTAATTGAAAAATGACTAATTACCAATGTTATTATATTATATAATATATATAGGAAGATGAAAATTCTTTTTTTTTTTTTAATTATTTCATTTTAAGCTTTGGAATTAAAGCAATTAAATTAAAAAAGTTGAAGAAATAAAAAGAAAATCTAAAAAAAAAATTACTAAAATGAGAGAAAAAAATAAAAGAACAGGAATTTTATGACTTTTTAGAAAATTTTTGACATTCTTTTAACTTTTTGAAACAATTGTTCTAGTTTAAACGGACTTTGAAAATGATATTCCAATCTTTTTCTTCCTTATTTTTCTGATCATTTCAACTATTTATAAAATTTTGATTATTGTTTTTAAATTTTAAATATTTAATTACCCTGAAACAGTTCTGTCATCTAAATTTTTCATTGTATTTTTTTGAACCTTTTAATCAATTGTGTTAATAATGTCCTAGTCAGTTCATGTGTGGATAACAGTTTCTCTCAATTTTTAAAAAAAATTTTTGAACAAAAACTTTAAAAATATATTATCTATATTTCTGAGATAAGGCATTGAAAATTCATTTACATTGTTAGACTGTTGTAAAATATTTTACTGCAATATTATTAAACGTTTTTGGATTGAACTGGAATATCTACAGAAAGAATGGAATTTCTAGAATGAAAAAAAAAAATTTACTGTCTAAATATAAAAAAATTTTTGAGAATTTAAATAAAATTTAACAGTAGGAATCATTAGAATGGATAATTTATTATTAAATATTTATTGATTGATATTTTTATGGTTAATAAACTTTTTTTTTCTATTAAAGTGGGAGGTAGATGTTTTAGAAAATAAATTAAAAAAAAACTCATGAAATATGGATTTTCAAAAAGACATCTCTTTTGTTATAAAGATTGATAAAATATATTTTTTATAACAATTTTATATATATATATAAAGATCATTAAAGAAAATAAATAATTTATTTATAAAACAATGTGACTTTATATATTTATTGCCTACACTCAACATTTCCTCTAAGATTGTTAACAACATGTTTACCAACCACAGACCAATGCTTTTATGACTATTTGTTAAAAAAGAATTCAATTGTTTATTTTTTAAATAGTTAAAATCTCAAATATTTTTTAAGGGCAATTGGCCCTTGAAATTTATTTTCAAAAATTAATGCAATAATTATTTTATTTTGTTTTTTTTTATTTTTACATTTTCTGTTTAATGAAAAAATTAAATATATTAAGGCCAACCTTTTTTTTAGCTGAAATTTTTCCTTCCAGTCATTTTACGGATCCTTTTTGAATCATTTTATTAACTAGCTTTTTATTGTTCCTTCTTGTATTTTTTAACACAATTGATGCCATCTCAAATCCATAAACAAAGTTAAGTAAAAAAAACTCCATAATTATTCAATGATTTAATTTTGAGAAAGTCAACAAATTATCCTGATATTTCATAATTCTTTAATAAATATAGTTTTTAATAAAAAATTCAATAAATTAAAATTTTACTTACCCTATTTTAATTCAATACATCTATACATTGGATATATAAAAAAATTAATCACATATATAACAGTTCCATATTAACTTTATAAAATATGATATAATGGAGTTTAAAATTACTCTATTCAAACATTAAAATCAATATATATATATATATATTATTAATTAATGATTTAAAAAAGAAAAAAAAAAACACCCCCCCCCCACAGAAGTTATATAAAACTCATGGAGCATGTAATACATTGAATACTTTCATTTTCAATGGAGTTTTACTTTCAAATAAGAGGTTGTGCCATGGGCACCATTGCAGCTCCATCATATGCTACAATATTCATGGGAAAATTTGAGGAGACCCATATCTATCCTAATCATTGGTAGCGACTGCGTATTCTATGCAAGATATATCGATGATATATTCTTTGTATACATGGGTAGTGATGACAAAATGAACCAATTCCTTATGACCCTAAAACACAGTGCACGACTCAATTAAGTTTGACTATGAAAAATCCACAACATCAGTAACATTTTTAGACACCCGCATTTACATAGATGAAAACAGGAAACTACAAACGACACTACACACTAAAATCACCGACACCTAACAACTATCTACACTTTAAGTCTTCCCCCCTAAACACCTCAAAGAGAACCTTCCCTATTCACAAGCACTTAGACTCAGAAGGATATGTTCCAACAATGAAGAATTAAATAAACACATTGAAAATCTGGAGCATCAATTCACAACACGTGGCTATAAACAACACCTAATCAGGGAACAAATAAATAAAGCAATTTCACACCTAGAGAAGACACCCTAATGTACAAGATTAAAAAATAAATCTAGCCGCATCCCTCTAGTAACCACTTTCAATCCCACTCTGCCTCCACTATCCCAAATAATCAAACGTCGCTGGGAAATACTACATCTCAAACCAGACCTAAAAAAAAAACTGTTTAAGGAACCCGGCCTTCTTGCATATCGTAGACCTAAGAACCCCCAAAAAAAGAAATCATAGGTAGTAACCACATTTCAGGGACAAGGTAATCCGTAATAAACTAAGAACAAAAAACAACAGGATTTTCCCAACCATGTAACAACAAAAAGAAGTTTATGTTGCAACCATATTAAAACACGAATTCATTCACTAGCTCAATCACTAAATCTACTTTCAAAATCTACCACGATTCTAACTGTAGAAGTCGTAACATAATTTACCTCCTAGAATGCACACTATGCCAGAAACAATATGTAGGAAAATCTGAATGGCCCTTTCACTACAGAATTAATAATTATCGTAATCGAATTAAGTCGACTCTCCATGAAAAATTATTACCTGTAGAACAACATTTCCGCCTGGAAAAACATGATTTCAAAACCCATGCCAAATTCACTATAATTGAGAGAATAGAAAAGTTCAGAGCAGATAACATTAGAAAGATTTTAGAGTCCCATGAAAATAAGTGGATACAACGTCTAAAAACACAATATCCAGCTGGGCTAAATCATAAATTTAACAATATAGATAGTATAATATATAAGTCAACAAATCAAAACCTACCCACATTTCTCACCCACACAAGACAGACATGCTTACGGAGGTGTTGGGCCTCACACTTTATACACACACCCACACGAATATACACACTTACACACATCATACTCACTCATTCCCTAATGAGCCAAATGATAACACACACCCACAGCAATACACACGCTACACATATCATACTCACTCAAACAACCCCCCTAAGAACCAAATAACACACACACAAACACTAAAACAGAGACACATCCCCTCTCCAGGTCCAATAAAACTGTCAAACTGACCAGAGAATTCAGAATAGCATGTATCTATCCAGCTCTTATCTCAAATAACAACTTAAAAGAGACTGTTTGACCAACACAAGGAATGTTAAAAGATTCATGTTAAAAGATAAAAAAAAAAAAAAAAAAACAAATGAAAACTACAGACAAAAGTTCATTTTCTCCATCAAGACATTCATTTCTGTAGTTTTACTGCTACCAGCAAGCAGAAATATTTCTTCTCCTGATGATGGCCATTTTGGTCGAAACTAGTCGAGGAATCTAAATGGAATAATAATAAAAAAAAACGAAAGAATATTAATCTACAACCCCAGTGTGTCTAAAGATTTTAATTTTTAATTTTTTATTTTTTATTGTTCCCAATTTTGATGGATAATAAAGATTTAGCAAAGTTTTGATGTGATTAAAATAACAGCTATGAATATTTGACATTGACATCAACCAAAATGTAAAAACGAAAATTACAATAAAAATGAGGTTTTAAATAGAGATTATATATATTTCTAATTTATATAAAAATCAATATTTGGTTTACTTTTATACAATTTTTAATGATAAAAACACAAATTAAAAAATATTTACAAAAAAAATTATGTAAATGGATTTAATTACAATTTAAAATAGTAGCATTACATAGAAAATTAAAAAAAATGTTTTGTATTCACTTCAGCAATGCACCTAAATGCCTCTAAATAATTACAAATTAGAAAAAATTAATTATGAAAGATTGATAATAAAATTAGGTTTGTTGATTTTTGTTTGATTGTATTCAGATAATTAAACATTTTCTTTAAGAATGTGAAATTTTAAAATTTGCTCTTTGTTTTTTGTGTTTTAATAAACAAAATACAAGATTTTATAGTCATCATTTGCTAAGCACAAAAGTGCAAGCATTTATGACAGCATTCATCCATTTTATTAGAAATCATTTGTATTATTCAACTTTAAAGTTTTCAAGGATTTTTATGTTACCAAAGAAAACAAATCAACTAAAAAACAACTTGGTTATTTAAAGGGTTTTTAAGGAATTTGAATAACTTTATTTTCAAGTTTTTTGTTCTTTTTTTTTTTTTTTTTTTTTTTTACTTTTGGGTTCATCACAAGACCACTCATATTGTACATTTAATACATTTTTTTTATTTAAATTTTGAAAATTTAACCTTGTCAAAATAAAGTATGATTTGATTTTAAAAAATAACATTCAGATAATTACTCCAAAAATATGTTAAGTTCATTACAATCTTATATAATCTTTTATATTTATACAATCATTAAAATAACCAGCATGTGAAGAATTCAAAGGAATGTTAGAAAGATATGCAACAGGAGGATAAACACAAATACACAAGTTTCATTAAAAATGACTGACAAGGTACCACAGTTAAGTTTTATTATTTAATTTTTCTTGTGCTCTTATAATTTTCTTCTTTTCTGGATATATTCCAATTTGTCTAAAACTTGTATAAAAGAAGGATTTCTGATCAAATATACAATTTTTAAATTACATGACCTGGCAACTAACAAGGAAAGTAACATTACAACTTTCAGAAAAAAATCTTGTTTTACAGCAAATAAAAACAGCTAAAAATGAAACCTGACATTTAAATAATGAAATCCTTATAAACATACTGCGATGCTAAAAAAACACCTTGACGAAACCTGAATGTAATGAAGCACGATACCATATCAACTTAAGTATTATTAATGATGATGAACTTAAACATAATCAAATAATTACTAGAAAGCTTTGCAACTTATACCAAGGAAATATTCTACTTCCAAACAACAGTGACAAATATATAAACCTATCCAGTCAACAATTAACAGGTGACCAAAAGGAATTCCTAAATCTAGGACTAATTGCCATCTTCAGTCTAAATTTAGCCTCCTCATAAAGAAGACCAAAATTGAAATTCTGCACCAATCATTATCCCAACTTGAAACTGATAAAGTAAAAAAACTCTATCCAAATCTCTTATCTTCCCAAGGTAAAATATCTAAAGGATCACACTCCACACAATAATTATAGCAAAAAACTTGAAACTGCTACAAAAGAATTAAAAAAACAAAACAATTCTAACATTGTCATCAGTTGAGCTGAAAGCTAATACATATGTAATTTGGGACAAATTGGATTATTATGTCCAGGAAAGAAGAAAATTATAAGAAAACAAGAAAAATTAAATAAAAAAAAAAAAGTTAACTGCAGTACCATGTCAGTTTTTTAATGAAACTTTTATAAAAGAGGGATTGCTGCCCAAATATACAATTTCTTTATATATAGGCAGTATTTTTTCATTTATGCATGTTTCATTAAAGACGACAGACAAGGTACTGTGATAAGCTTTTTATCTCATTTTTCTTGTGTTCAACCAAGTGTTCTCTTTTCTGGACACAGTGTGTAGAAACTGTCCAAATGTTCTAGAATTCTGAGTGCTTTTGACTATACTTTTTAGCCATTATTAAGGATGATTTTATTTTTGTTTTTTAACTGGGTGCATGGGTTGTGTGTATGTTTCTAGAGTTTTAGGTATATTTTATTTTCCAAACACAGTTAGCATATTGTGCCTGTGTTCATAATTAATATTAATGAGTGTTGTCTTTTTTCATTATTATTAAGGCTTCCATTATTTTTAAGATATTTTTTTACATGTGTTATATAAATATTAGCTGTATTATTTTAAAAAGTAAAAATAGAATCATCTTTGATAATGACTAAAAAGTATAGCCAAAAGTGCTCAAAATTACAGAACATTTGGACAGTTTCTACACATTCTGTGTCCAGAAAAGAAAACACTTGTTTGAACACAAGAAAAATTAAATAAAAAGCTTAATCCCAGTATCTTGTCTGTCATCTTTAATGAAACGTGTGTATGTATGGCTTCATGAAAAAGCCATTAAAAATAAAATTCAAAATAAGATTAGAAATTTGCAGATGTCATAGAAAACAAGTCAGAATGTATAAAAAAAAAATTTCAATTAATCACTATTTTTCTGTTTCAATTTCTGGGATGAGAAAGCATCATTATTTATAATTGGACTAATATCTTAATCTTTGTTGTTACAGTCACAGTGTTTTGGCTGTTCAGAAAATAAGACTTTTGAAATCTTGTCATTCTAATGTAGCATCTCCTTTAATATACTAGATTAACAGCTTATATTTCCTGTTTACATATTTCAAGATTTATTCTAGTCTTTGACATCACTATTACTGCAGTGAATGAAATATCTTCTGATCTTTTATGAATTAAACCAGATTATTAATTCTAGAATTATTTGACATTTATTGAACACACAAGTAAAAATAATCCCTTTCACTTAATCTATGAATTCGTGTAAACCAATTCTTCTTCCTTGTATTGAGAGCTTATAAAAATGTCTTGATTTATTTCTGTTTATATAATAAAAAATGTACATTGAATCTATTATTATTAATTTGTCCACAAACAACTTACTGAATCGTAAACCTATTTTGAGCTATTGTCAATAATGATGTACTGCTTCTGATAAGAAAATACATTTAAATGTGTTTTATAAACAAAATAATATGCCACTAATCTTTTCTGTTGATCTGATTTTAGTCACAATAATTTTGTGAGATAAATCATATTTGTTATTTGTGATTGTTTCAGTGTCAATCTATAATACTTCACCTTCCATTAGATATCATTTTCATTCTTGGGGGAATTATGAATAGTGGTACCTGTAGAAATTCCATGTTTTTTTTTGAAAACTAAAGTTTATAGAGAACCATGAAGTCATAGAAAGGACCAGTTTGAGGAGGGACCATCTTTGGAAACAATATTGTTACTAAAGATGATCAAGTTTCAAATCTAAATGATTTGTTCATTTAAAATACTATATTTATTAGAAAATATATTCAGTTTAAATACACAAAGGCTCCTACTCTTTTCCTGTTCTGCAGGGTTTGTTACCAGACAGAAAGGGAAATTAGCTCTTGTGACACAGATATCCATTTCAGTTTCATTCAAATTGTGTGCTTACATTTTAATTTAACAAAATATTTCTACAAAATTAAAAAAAAAATTAAAATAATTTTCATTATTACTAAATAATTTCTAAAGTTTTTTTTTTTTTTTTTTAGTGTTAAAAAATGTATTATTCCAATGTCTTATTTCAAACTCAGTCAAATTGTGTGTTTGTATATATGTATACATTAAGTGGCACACACATGTAAGTCACTCATACAGAACACAGACAGATGCATATTCCTTACATATATGCATGCAAATTGTGTGATGGACATAGAATCTGCTCTTCTTCCATAATATAGATACACTTGTCACCTCTTTGTCTTCCAATATCACATTATCCTATTCTTGTTAATTTTCAATCATTGTATCTTTTTAAGTTTCTCAAAGCTTAGATGTCCTAATTAACTGATGAAGGATAGTTTCAGTACTCTCTTTCTCCATGTTTTTTTTTTCTCTACCCAGTGGAAATTTAAAATGTCCACAGACATGAATCATTCACTTTTTTCTTTCTCTCTTCCCATCCTTTTATTAAACTTTTTTGGTTCAAGATGACAAAAAAAATATGTTGACTTATTAAATTAAATTTTTTATTTTATTTAAAATTTTAATCATATCACATGGGCAGAAGCTGAGAAAAAAAAATGATAAATATTTCCTTTTTTTTTCCTTCAGAATCGACCCTTCCCTTTCACTCTTCTTTTCTTATCTTTTGTTGCTTTTTTCCCATAGAACTAGATGGCATCTGTGACATATTTCTTTCCTCACCATGAAAACAGAAGAATACATTTTTCATTTGTCTGTCAGAATAATAAGAGGGAGATAAAACTCATTACAGGTTAATTATTGATCTGTACTTGTATATATTCAATTCACTTTTATCTTTTATGTATGTAAGCCACCTGGAGTTCCAACTCCTGTAGGGCCATCCATGGTGGTAAGGTCTAAGAGGAATGACCAGACTGAATGTGACCAACCCCTGAAACCCCAGTGGCAGAACATAGACACAGATCTTCACAATCTCAACTGTCAAATTGGCAGAAGAGGGCAGCGCCAGTCAGGCTGGTGTAACAAAGGTTCACCTTGACCAACCAAACATCTGACAACCTGATGCAACCAGACTTGCCAGCCCTTTGAGGCTCTTATGGCCAAGTGTGTGGGCTTCTATGTTGTGCAGAGTTGTCCACCAAATTCACATGAATGGCCTTGTCCAACTCTCTTTGATTCTCGGGCATCTCCACTTCTGACACCCAGGGGAGAGAAAGGGACTAGGGAGAGAGGATGACAATCTGATGCTCAGATGCAAGCAGGTGCCAGCAACAACAAATGTAACACTAAAAGTTAAAAAGTACATGGCTACTTTCATAATTAAAAGAATTTATATTGATTTATTGAAATATTTTATTTTTCAATTGGCTATTGAAATGTTTTTACTAAAGATAACATGTATGTATATCTGTGATCTAAAAACAAGCATATTCATCTATGACAAAAGATTTTGTACAGATCCAAAATTTTCAAATGTTACCAGTTTCTGTAGTTTTACTTGTTCCATTTGTAGTTCCTATAAAAGGATAAATATACACATAAGGTGGTTTTATTTTTTATTTTGTTTTTTAATGTCTTGATTCTTCATGACATAGGTAATCATGGTTCTCAATAGATTCCTTTTCTTTTATCTTTAAATTATCATGCCTTCTTGAGAAAGATCGTAAGATGGTTTCTCATTGTTTGCTTATTTCGTAGTTTGAAATTCAGAGTTTTCCTCCTTAGACTGGTTAAAGAGCCCAGTCTATCCTGTTATTTAACCCATAGCTGTGGGGGAGTAGAGATGGATTCTTTCCTTATCTAAGGGTATTTGTGCAAAAGTGAACATAACAGGTTCAGCTAGAATTAGAATTTACTTTGCCAGTTCAAGTTTCTATGGTACTCATGCTTGAATTAAAAAATTATAAAAGATATGTAACTCTACATGAATATATGTGTATTGAGCTTTTTATGTACAGGGTATTTGTATTAATTTATATGATGGTATGGTGTTTAGTTGAATGCAAATAAAATGATTTATGTTCTGTTCTGAATTGATAGGAAATAAAAAGGAAACGAACTTCAAAACAGATTAGTTACACAAAGAATTCTATTAGTATTGCTAGTAATTAATTTTGCTCTGATCTAATTTTCATTTCTGCCTTTAAATTGAAATTTCATTGATAATATTGCATAAAAAAACTGATCTAAAAAGAAAATGTGTAAAAAAAATTAAAACTCCAGCTATGTTGTTTTAATAATAAATACATGGGTTTAGATATTCTAGTCATGAAAATTATATTAAAACAATTTAAATATGAGCAAATAATTTTGCAATATCTGCATTTCAAGTGACTTCACATGTATAGAAATAAACTATAGTATGGAAAATTTAAGTAGCTGTAACAATGTTTGAACACAAAGAATCCAAACAGAAAAAAACTGACATCTTTTATCAAAAAATGAATACAACTCAAATTCTGGACTAGTCTGTTGCATTTACTTTTGTATTAATGCCCATGGGAAAAGCATGAATCCATTTCTTCTCCTTGTAACCATAAGTTAAATAGCAGAGCTCTCTAGTTTTTGATGGCAACCAGTCTAAGGGATGGAAAACTCTGAATTCAAATCATAGAGAAAACCACTCCACTATCTTTCCCAAGAAATTATATTTACTTTTGGTACAAATATCAAATTATTTTAGGCTTGGTTTCTCAGTTTCCAATAAGCCTTGAATTTTTGTTTAACTCCAAATCCAGGACCGTCTCTCTCCTGTTGGAGGAAGCCCTCCTTGATTGACATGTCTTCAGGGGGTGTATCTGTATTCATTAGCACTTGGTCAATGGCATGTCCATGAGGCTATTTAACTGATAGATTTTGAATTCAAAGTTGTCCTTTTCCTAGACTAGTTACCACCCAAGGCTATAAGACCATCAGTCTGTTCTGCTATTTATCTATAGCTGGGATGCAGGGAGATGGATTCATAACTTTCTCAAGGGTGTTTGCACATAAATGAATATAACAAAGTCAACTAGAATTTTATGAGCATTTTGTTTATCCTTAACATATTCATGTATATATTAATTAGATTTTAAAAAAATACATTAAAATTTCAGAGCATTTTAGATAATTTTAAATATTCACTGCTTAACTCTAAATATCTTTATCACATAAGGTATACTTATCCTAATATATATATATATATATATATATATATATATATATATATATATATATATATAGTTTGTCATTACTTGCTGTCAAGTAGATATTTTGCTAAAAAGCTCTATTTTATAATTACTGTTCTTTTTTAGAAAGTATGATTAATAACCTTCACCTACTTGATACAGAAATATATAAATATTGCTGGATGCTCTATTCTTGAATACTCAGAAGTTTGAATAAGAGTTAAAAATGAAAAAAAAAAGCTAATTCATTTATATATATATTTTTAAGTTTTGTATAAAAAACAAAAGCACATTGTATCTACTGTTAAAATAAATATCCTCATATATATTTCTGAACTTGTATCAACTGGATTTCTTTCTCTTGTTTTCATATCAGCACAATTTCACAAAAATGTGTATTGATTTCTTTAATCTCTTTGCTCTGTTACACCAAATGACTTGGTATTGATTTCTTTTATGCTGTCAACCCAAATATATTTTATATTAGAACTGGTTGACAGAAATCAAGCTGTACCCATGTAATGATGCAATTGCAGCAAAAGACCTATAAAATATTTACTTTAAGGGAAACTCAAAATTTATATGGAAGATCAGATGCAATTCAACAAAAAATCTATTCCTAGAATAAATAACGTTTCAATTTTGACTTTCAACCTGAAGCAAATGTGTAGATTTCCATTTTTGTAAAATGTTTTCAATGTTTATTGTTTATTTCTGCTCACTACTCGATCTCATATCAGTTAATCAATGGATACCTGACGATGACCAGAGGGTACTTGGTTGAAACATTGTGTCTATAATAAGATCTATATCAGCAAAGATGAGATCAATAGTTCAAAATAATACAAGTACAGAAGATTTTATGTTAAAGTTTTTCATCCATCATTGTAGTTTAGAAATAATATAATATAGTTGGACTAATGCATAAATTATAATTATAACAGATATTTGCCACTACAAAAGAATTACAATAATTCTCTGGAATTTATAACCAGTATCATAAAATAAAACAATGATGTCAAAATGGATTTTTATTTTCATCCCAAAATAACATCTTATATATAAAGTAGAGTGTATGTGTCTGTGCATGTGTGTCCAAGCAACTCCTCTGCTCCCATTGGTTTGATTTCAATGGTTAATAGCTCATTCAAAAGCCCTAGAAAAGTTAGGTGCAGGGAACAATTTTCAGATTCAGGGTTGCCAGATTATACAAGGTTAAAAATGTATATTAATATATTATACTAGCCATTATCGTTGCTTTCATGGTTCAAGGAGAGTAACACTTATTTTAATTTTGTATCCAAAATTGCAGTGCACATTTTATTATAAACTAGCTTAAAAGCCACCCTATCGGGTGCCATTTAAGCTAACTCCTGTGGAGGACTCTTGGTTTGGCCATCATCACAATAGCTAAAGAGTAGTTGCAATAGGCATCAATAAACTACAGAAGAACTTAAAATTGATCACTGTATTGAATTAATGTTCAAGCTTACCTTTTAAAAGTTCAACAATAATTCTTAAGCTGCCACTTAATTTAAAGATGATTTTATGTACGTAGATCCTTATCTTCCATACAAACAATTATTTTTATTTCATGGGTAACAGAACAGGGGACAATTAACATAAAATTAATATAGTGTAAAGATGGGAAAATAGAAATTAGAATTAGTTATACATTCAACATTTGAAGGGTTAGAGAAACATAAGAGCTAATTAAGTAAAACCTATATTAGGAATCTATATGAATCAATGGGAAATTCAATTCTCCTACAAATTCTGAGATTAAAAATCCCCAGCTCTACCTGTAATGAGCATGCGTGGAAGCGTCCTCGAACTGCGTGTGTGTGTTTTCGGCAGGCATACCTTGAAGTACCATAATGGACTTGACCAAGGACTACAAGAAGATGCACGAGTCGTTTGGTGTCTTTTTTTGGGTGACAAAAGTTGTTGCGGTCGGTCATCTGTTCGTCAACAGCAGTCGTGGGTGCCATTTGCTCATTTGCTGTCGTAAAGTGTTCGTTTGGAAGAGAAGGCGTGCATTTCAGGTTCGCAAGAAGGTGTTCATTTTTTGTTTCGCAAGAAGGAGTTTTTTTTTTTTTTTTTTTTCCTGTTTTTCTCACACAACGTTTATTTTGGCATTATGGCCTTCGACCTGAAGCTGATACCACTGTTCAGATGGGGCGATTCTGCAACAAGTTTTAAAGTGGAATGGTTGAAGGTGGAACTAATGTCAGTTGACCAGTGTGAAGTGAATTGAGAAATGTTATCCTGATGCGTTTTGGCAGGTTGAAATATATGTTGTATAAAGCAATTGAGTGAGGAGATGCGTGCAAACTTCAATTATTCGGAATAAAGTCCTATAGAATTTGTTTCATGTTTATCAGCCCTTTTCAAAATTCAGTTTGCAGCACCTTTGCCTTCAGCCAGGAGAGACGGTTAATGTTTTTTTTTTGGCAGAACTTAATATCTTGTTCAGCGGTTCTGAAATATGATCAGAAAAGTGTTTTAAGGTGCATAAATTTTTGGATTGAAGACCTGGATTTGTTACATGTGCTGACATGAGCTCACGCTATCTTGAAGAAGTGCACTGGTTCTACAGAGCAGGCCGCAGTGGCTGCACAGTTGAAGGAAACAGATGTGCACACAAGGTGCTATAAAGGTCATAGGGCAAGCGATTGTCTTCTGGGTCATGAACCATCCAAAGGTGCTGGTACTAAGCACCGCCGAACCATCACTTGCTATTGATGTCTGTCATCGGCAAGAGCACATTGCTCAGTGTTGTCCGGGAAACAAGCATGGGGGTGAGAATTCAGTGCCAATCTCCTTCCCAAAACCCTTGTAAATGGCGCATTGCCTGTAGTGACAGTTCGTATCAATGGAATACCATGTACAGCTCTGATGGATACAGGATGCACACAGTCATTAGTCCGCAAGTCATGCTGTCTAGCATGGACAAGAAAATCAACATGCGTGCTTACAGTAGACGGAGGCGCACTTGACTGCTGTGGAATCAGAGTGGTACAAGTTAGCGTTGGTGCAAAGCCATCCATCACTATGGAAGTCCTAGCCATGGACGGAGACCTGCTTGGATTCGACTTGCTGTTCGGACTAGATGTCATTAAACAGTTGGGAGGAATATCTGTAACTGGCGCCGGTGAGGTGAAGTTTCTGCAGTGTGTTGAACCAGTCATTGCTGCCATCACCATTACCGAGCCCGACTTTAAAGTAGAATATGATGAGACCACTCAGAGGTGGACCACATCTTGGAAATGGGCTGGCAACCAACCTCCAGGTACGTTAAGAAATAGTCTGGCAGAATATCCAGCTCCCACACAAATTCGGGAGGAGTATAGGTGGGAACTCCAGATGTGGATAGATAATGGCTGGCTGCTTTCTTTACCCAGAGGAGGAGCTCGGACCCCAAAGGGTTTAATCCCCTCATGGCCATTCTGCAGGAAAACAAACAGAAGGTTTGGCCTGTTGTGGACTATTGGGAACTCAATGAGTACGTTGACACGCATAACGGCCAATAAGATGTTTGTTCTCAAAAATTACGGGAATGGTATCAGCAAAGACCAAATGCTGCAGTGCTGGACCTACGCTGGGCCTATCTGCAGGTTCACATCGACAAGTCCCTTTGGCCATTCCAAACAGTGGAGATTAAGGGACAAAGGTATTGTCTAACCTGCTTGGGATTTGGGCTCAATGTTGCCCCTTTAATCATGCGGGACATTGTTAATACTGTCTTGAGCTAGGACGAGATCGTCAACGCAGCCTCCTCCTCTTATATTGACGATGTTTTTTTTAAATGATAGTGGGTGTTCTGTGGTCCACGTCAAGGAACATTTGGAGCAGTGTGGTCTGTCAAGTAAGACCCCGGAGTGGCTAAGAATTGGCACACGCATGTTGGGATTGCATGTCTGGGAGGAGCAAGGAAAACTGCGATGACATCGTGGATGTGAATTTCCGGTAGTCCCCGATAAACTTGCCCACTGAATTGTCTTCTCACTGTGCGGGAAGTTGACTGGTCATTTTCCGGTATGCGGTTGATTACGTGTGGCCACGGCATTTGTGAAGCAGAGCGCAAACACTGTTACCACTGGATAGGATGATGAAGTGCAGGACCCTTTTCTAGCCCAGATGATTGACGACATTTTTAAGAGACTAGCCCAGGATGATCCAGTGAAAGGTGACTGGTGTATCAGTGAGCAAAATGTAACCGTGTGGGTAGATGCAAGCTCCTTAGCCACCGGTGTGGTTGTGGAGAGCAATGGCGCCATGGCAGAAGACGCAAGCTAGCTCCGACCAGTGCATGAAGACAAACACATCTTGGCTGAGCTCGATGCTGTGTTGCGAGGTGTCAACTTTGCATTACAATGGAAGGCTAAAACCATTCATTTATGGACAGACTCGGCATGTGTGCATCGCTGGGTAGCTGACACCCTGTCCAGATGGACGAGAGTGCGCACCAAGGCAGCCTTCGAGATGCTAATCAGACATCGGCTAGCTGCACTCCAAGATTTGGCCTTAGAATACAAGCTGGACATTGATGTAGAACTTGTCAAGTCATACAACAATTGAGCCGACCAACTTACTAGAGTACCACAGCGATAGTTAAATGAAATGCGCAAAATAACGGAACCCAGAGAACCTATGTGCACTGTGTCTGAAGAGCGAGATGTTGCTCAAGTACGAGCCACTCATCAATCCAGCAGACACCCTGGTGTGAAGAGAACACTCTATTTTTTGAAGTTGATTGACCCAAAAGTAACAAAAGCTAAGGTGCGAGCGGTGGTTAGGGGATGCAAGGAATGCCAGTCAATCAACCCGGCCCCAGTGCGTTGGAAACCGGGCAGGCTTAATATTGCGGAAAATTGGTACAGGGTTGCGATGGATGTAACCCATTTCGGACATCAACTATACCTGACGCTGATAGACTTTGGCCCCAGTCATTTTGTCATTTGGAAGCCCTTGCACCGCCAAGACTCTGCTAGCATCATCAAGCAGTTGGAAGTAGTGTTTTGTGAAAGAGGGCCACCGATTGAGCTGCTTACAGATAATGGCGCAGCATTTTGTGGAGAGGTTTGCTGCTTTTGCAAAGATGTGGAATGTACAAATATGATTTCACTGTGCCCACATACCATCGGGGAATGGGATAGTTGAGAGATCCCATTGTACAATAAAGCGCATTGTGACGAGAACACAGTGTTCAGTTTTGGAAGCTGTATATTGGCACAATGTTACCCCAAAGGACAATAAAACAGCTTCAACTCCACCGGCGAATGCAACCTACACCTACAGGGTCCACACTAAAGGTATCAACGCAGCTTTGGTGCATGACGACACAGTTGCCAATCCTTAATGGAAGTAGGAGAGACTGTCTGGGTGAAAAATCCGCACGGAAGGTGTACGACACAGTTCAACAAGGGTACGGTGACCATACTCCTGAGACGGAGCACCAGACAGAAACGGCCTGCCCCACATTGCTATTTGTGTGATCTTGAGATCAGGGAGGAGTGTAACGAGCATGCATAGAAGCGTCCTCGAACTGCGTGTGTGTGTTTTCGCTGGGCACACCTTGGAGTACCATAATGGACTCGACCGAGGACTACAAGAACATGCGCGAGTCATTTGGTGTCTTTTTTTGGGGCGACAAAAGCCGTTGCAGTCAGTCGTTCGTTCTATTGGCAGAAGTCGTAGGTGGCGTTTGCTGTCATAAAGTGTTTGTTCGGAAGAGAAGGCGGTCATTTCAGGTTCGCAAGAAGGTGTTCGTTTTTTTGTTTCCCGTTTTCTCACACACTACTTTATAGTAATTTGGTTGTGACACAAGGTCGGTTTAATGTGGGGAGCCTGAGTGTGTACACCTGTGCTAGGAACAAAAATTCTCTGTTTCTGGTGCAATGAAAAAACCATGGAGAAGATAACAGGAAACCAGTCCATTACCTTTCTCAAGAACATTTATCCCAATTCACTACTTACAGATATTAAAAAGAAAGGAAGCTGTGAAGTGCCATGATTGTCTGTACATCCTCAAGAGACACAGCTTTTGAAGAAGACTGAACAGAGACTTTCTTATGGTGTATATATCCTATTAGGATCAAGAATTAAAGCAAAGCTAAAATTCACATTTCACTTGTCTGTTGTTCCCCTAAATCACAATTGTATATTGTCATCTATTATAGGAATGTTTCTTCTTCCTGTTATATTTATTAATGATTGTTATTAAATGAACACTTGACCACAAAATATATTCTCAGAAAAGAACTGTGTAAGTTTCTTAGATCAAATTAAACTACAATTTTTAAATTAAATTTTACTTTAAAAGTTCAGTTCAGTTCTGAAACTCTTATTCACACAGTAGTAGGCAGTAGCAAAATTCCTGGAGAAAAAAGTTTTAGAGATAGTGTGAGGTGGCTAGTATCACCAGGTTTTAAAAGATCGAAGACTAAGTTCATGATAATTCATTGACTCTAGATGGAAGCATATTTCTAAAATGTAAATGATTAAAATGTTATTTACCTCTGTTTTAGTTTTAGTCATTTTAATCAAATAGGTTTAATGATTTAGATTTAAACCTAAAGGTGCTATGGATATACCAATTGTAGTTAGTACAGTTATTAAATTGTAAAAGTATAACAAAACAGGCAAATTTAAAATAATTCTGCTTGTATTGATTTAAATGAAGTTTGGAACCAGTCCTTTGTTCAACCTAGACTTGTTAGCATTGCTTATACAGGTATATAAAAATGTGCTTAAGAAAAGAACACTAATTAACTTAATTGCTTCTCTATAATTAGATAGCCTGCTGAAATAGTTTGACTGACAAATTGTTCTTGTTGGATAACACTTGCAAGATAAATGAAAACCTTTGTTAGACAATGTTCTGCTTTGAGCTCTTCTTTTGGAAATATTTTTATTGTTTTCCTCAAACATATATCAAGTATTCCAGTCAACTTTGTCAGTTGATAATTATTCAAAATAATTAGCTTCTAGTTCTAGTGAGTTGTTTATGAATTTGTTCATGTCTCATTGTTTGTACAAGAAAACGAAAATGGGTATTACAAATATATGATGATTGAGAACTTGATTTGAATATTCACTTGGCATCTCTTGAGCAAAAGTTAGTTTTTTTTTTTTGTTTTTTTTTATGGAATGTTGACATATAGCAAAGATAACACAGAAAAGGAGTAAAATTGTACATCACTGAAAATAATAAACGTCATAAATGTAACCTGAATTTTTTTTTTTTTTTTTTTTTTTTTTTTTTTTTTTAATCAAGTATTTGAAAAGATCATGGACAGATAATTTCATTTATTTAGTAGGTCAATGTAGAAATTTGTTAAATTTGGTAATTTTTGAGTTTAAGCAAAAATAAAGTAGACAAGCAAATTAGACAAATAGTTCTGTTTGTACATTAGTCTAAAAAGGCGTTTTAAGATCTCTGTTTGCAAGTATTTAACAATATTTACATATAAAACTTCTTGAAATATTCTTTTGTAATAAACAAATTTTGTTTTCGTTTCTCTCCTCTTAAAGCTGGTGTCATTTCTAAGACATTTCAGAATTCATAACTGTCAATTCTCCCTTCTGATCACAGTGGGGGCCCACTGTGTGGTAATTTAGGCTAAAATGGTTATCAAAAAAAAACAAAGTTATATTTTATGGAAACTAGATAAAATTTCTGAATCAATGTAAAAAAATTCGGCTCATTATCTTTTCTAGAACTGAAGTTATAGCAATTTCAATGTTGTGAATTTACAAAAAATTACATGATACGCCATTTTTCATAGAATTTAATGAAAAATCTGTACTTTTAGGAATTGGCCAGTAAAATACAATCTTTACTCAAATCCTTGCATCTAAATCCTATTTTCTGTATTATATATATCACATAGACACATAAAAACCTTATTTGAACACATTTTACTCTTTCACTGACCCATACTGGACCTTAGAAGGACCATCCAGGGGTCAAAGATCGCAATGTTTTAGGAAAAATTGAGCTGAAAATTGCATTTTTTCCTCAAATTACACCAGAAAGATGGCCTCCAGACATAGGTAAAGTACATATTTTCTGATTCCTGAACATATATCCTACATGAATCAACAACTTAAATAGTACCAAAAAATCCAGATTTGGAAAGAGAAACATGGGGGTCAGATTTCAAAATTTTCAGAATTTTAAACATTTTCCCAATTTGGATGACTGATCTTTTCAAGGTAGTCAAGAATTTCATGAGTAAAAGTACATATATTCTGATTCCTGAACATATTTCCTACATGAATCAACAAATCCAAAACTGGAAGAAAGTTGACAGATGCAAAAGGGAAAATTTTTTGAATTTTAAACATTTTCCTGATTTGGATCAATGATCTTTTCAAGGTAGTCAAGACTTCCATGAGGTAAGATTATTTGATTATATCTATCATGTAGACACAAAAAAACTTATTTGAATACATTTCAGCCCTTTGCTGACCCATGCACCCTAAAAAGGCCTTTCAGGGGTCAAAAAATGTCAATATTTAGAGAAAATATGATTGAACATTGCACTTATCAAATCAGAACATATATCATCAAATTGCTATGCAAGGAAAAAATCCTCAAGTCCATCTATCTTAATGTATTAAGCATCATGAGTTTGAACTGCGTGATCTGTTGCTTTGCAAATCATACACAATTTTGTCCCAATGTATTTTGACAGGATGTGAATAAGATAAGGGTTAGATCTCTCCAACAATCTATGGTGAACATCTTTAATTTGATTGTTGTCACATTTCCTATTGAGACAAGATAGGAATATCCTTATTGTTCACCTCTAAGCCTTCCTTAAGCCATCTCAAGATTTCCCCACCATTCATTTCAATCAATTTGGCACTATGTTGTATGGTCCCATGCAATGTGTGGCAAATCACATGGCAAGTTGTTTGCAATATTAAGCATTTTTTCCTTGCAGTGCTGATCAAATTTAACAGCATCAATCTTTCTGTTACACAAAATTATCCAGAGAATAATGCTCAACTATTTGTGCAGTTTTAACATTGATTCTTTGTGTTTTTTGTTGTGCTGACTAGTTTGCCAATAACAGTAATCAACTCATCAGAATAGAATTAACACCCTTGTTTCCTATCAGTTGACATACCATCTTTATCTCCTGCAGAATTGACACAGACTAATTTTTTGTTTGATGAAATCCCTCACCTTATCTTTGGATATGTCAAGGTTATCATATAAACCAGCCTTCTCAATCCATTTCTTGTAGTCTGCATGATAACGATACGTTATTTTCAAATACCACATTGTTCCATTTATATAGGAGTGGGCGATAGTTATATAATGCTGGTCAGAATCGGAAAGTAGTTGTTGAGTGACACCAGCTCTGGTTCCAAAATCTGGTTTAATACACATGTTTTTATCAACATTGAGGACTTCATTGAATGTTCTGCATATCTGAAGCTGACCTGTCGATTTTGAAACCATCTTGTATTTTGTTTGGGCCTGTCCAATCTTTGACCTTAGACTCACACAGTATGCAATCTGCATCTCCTAACTCAGAAATCAATTTCTTGAACTTAAGGTCTTTCACAGAGTCTTTGATTACACATGACACACTAGAAGTGTCATCATCAACATTAATTGATAAACCATTAGTATTTAAATCATTCCAAGCATGATCAGTTTCTTTGACCATGAAGTTGAGGAGGTCAAGATTATTTTCTACTATTTCTATCAAATACATAGGTCTCAGTGATTATGCTGAATTGGGCACTTTGTTCTGCCATAAAATCTCTTCTTTGCCTCCAACATTCTGTGTGAGTTTCAGAGGAATGATACCATACTGAAATATGTGGTCAGAAATTTTTCAATTTTCTTTATTTCATTCAATTGGTTTATTCATACCTATCTAAAAAGTCCTGAATGGCCTTTCTATCATCAACAAAACTGAAATTAGAGCAATTTTTGTGTTTTGGGGCTGTAATGCCAAAAATATGATTTTTCATATGAAAAAATTCAATTTTGTTGATTTCATTGATATTGTGTTGCCTATACCTTTCTAGAAAGCCTTTGGTGGCCTTCCTATCTCCAACCAAACTGAAATTAGAGCAATTTTTGTGTTTTGGGTCTGTTATACCCAAACATGGAAATCCGGTACCCTTCCCGACCACCAAATATGAAAAAATTCAACTTTCTTGATTTCACTGAATTTGTGTTATTTATATGCTTCCAACGAGCCCTCATACAATATCATGCCACAAATATTTCTCAAATTATTCCCAAATTACCAAATATTGCCATTCTGGACCCACTGTGCTGATGAGCTTGTGCTTATCCAGCATTGTCTTATACATGGTTTGAGCTGTTAAAGATCATTTGGTTTTTTTTTTTTTTTTTTTTTTTTTTTTTAAAGGTGTGTCAAAGAATCAAATGAGCTTTAGCAGTATTTTTATTCAGTAGGTCATATTTGATATGATATTGAGGCAATGGAATTTTAGGGCACTAAAAACCTGTTTGTTCTCTAATTAAAGGCTCCCATCTGGTGTTCATATTCATGCTAGGTCTGTTGGTTGTATTATCTAAGCATATGTGTTGATACTTTCAGTTGTCTTATCCTGTAATATATTTCTTTAACATTGTTCTGTAGAAGTTGGTGTGTTTCCTTTTCCCTTAACACATAATCATACCTGATTTCATAATATCTATATGAAACAGGATTAAACTTTCACTGGAAGAAAATATGACCAAAAATTGTATATAGCATTCTATAGAAAGTTATAGTAACAGGGTAGGGAGTAAAAGAAAGATATAGATTAAGAAGAATCTGGTAAAATTATGACTTATGGATGTAATAGTACAGAATCATCTATGTATCTGAAATAAGAATTTTGTGGCAAAATATTTTTGAGAGGACCACTTTCCAAAAATACTAAAAATAGACAAGCCAAAACACTACTGAGTGAAGCCTCCATCATTGAACGAAGGAATAAAGTGTAGCAAAGGAACCATATTTTTAAATCAGTTAATTTATAATTATGCTCTGTAAATTTACATTGAGCACTGTTTTGTAAAAATAAAAATATCAATAAGAACATCAGATTATATATCTTACTGTTCTTTCTTTTTACTATAAAATATAAATATATGTATACACACACACACACACTGGTGACCAAAATCTTAAGGCCAATGAAAATATGAAAAGGAAAAATAAAAATTAAAAATGTTTTTAACATATAATAGAGAAATTTTTAACACTTGGAAATTAAGCTAAATACTAGTTGGTCAAAAGTTTAAGAGCATACATAAAATAAATCCCAAACAGAATAGGAACTGACCAACATGACATCTTAGTGAATTCCATGGCTGTCATTGTGAATAACTTCAAAAATTCACTTTGGTATTGTTGATATAAACGTCTGCAGGAGGCTGGCTGCAATGTTCTTCCAAGTTGTGAATATGGTTTCATGAAAATCATGCATTGTTTGGAATTGACATCCATTTCTATAGACTTCACTTGCCATCTATCCCTATTCCCCATACATTTTCAATGGGGTTCAGGTTGGGTAAACATGAAGGATGGTCCAAAATAATCATGTTATTTATCATGAAAAAGTCCTTTATCCTGCAGGCATTATGAATTACAACGTTGTCCTTCAGTCACTCCAACATGCTAATGTAAACAGCTGCAGTTTGATGCCCTGTATAACATGAAGCTCCATTGTTCCTGGGAAAGAGACAGCACCACAGATCATGATAGAACCTCCTCCACTGTGACATGTAGAAAATGTCTTTGATAGGATACCATTATCATGCCAGTAACGTTGGAAGACATCTGGACCATCCAAGGTTAATTTTTTTTTCTCATCAGAGAACAAAACCTTTGAACTGTTTTGTGGTGTGAAATAAGGCCTGGACTTTGAAGATGTTTACGGTTTTTAAAGCCTTTCTCTCAGAGATGCTGTCTTATTGTTCTTGAGCTGCATTCTGCATCTGTAAGGGCTTTAATCTAGTTTGATGATCAGCTGGTGCCATAGAATCCTCTTACTCAATGTTGATTAAATTTTCTTGGAGACTCTTTGAAATTCTTGTTATGTAACCCTCGGTGTCTTTTAATTGCAACAGCAGTTTTACTATGTTCAATCTCACCAGCTTGGGACATTGAGAGAGACCTTGTTTTCCAACTCGACAAATCTGTCAACTTTTTAGCTTTACCATGTTTTTACCTAATGTAATGTAATGCAGGAGATACCAGTGCGAGATGTTGACTATGTTGATGTTTGAACACAAATGACTAAATTTCATTAAAAGCTTTCATAAAGCTTTGTTTAAATATGGACTGAAACTTTTAACCAGCTAATATTTATCTTATTTTCCCAGTATTCAAATTTTCACTATGCTAAAAAGTTTTTAATTTTTATTTTTCAAAACTCTACTCAAATAAGTCTAACAATGCAAAAGGTATATTTTTTTCTTTATTTTCATTGGCCTTGAGATTTTGGCCAGCAATGTGTGTGTGTGTGTGTGTGTGTGTGTGTGTGTGTGTGTGTGTGTGTGTGTGTGTGTGTGTGTTATGTAATACTTTTCCCATACTTTATAGACATCATACTAATCCTCATCAGAAGTGCCAGGAAGTGAGACTTTGATCCTTGGCAGAACATACAGATAATCTGATTTCATCTGAAACAGAAGTGTTTATCGTTCGCGGCACTAGTTGTGACGTCACGTGCTCTCCAGGCTCTGATATCCTGGTCACGGACAGCACCAGTTGTGACTTGGTCTAGGGTTGATCCTGGTCGCGGTCGATTGTGACGTTTTCGCGGCGTCAGCTGTTCGCTCCTCGCTGCTCCAAGTGTGACGTTCTAACCCTTTGGTTAGATGAATACCAGCCTCGTCGTTCCCAACTCGCTTCCAACGCCTGGTTACTAGGGTAACTGCACTGATCTCCGGTCTGCCTACCCACGTTGTGATTAGATCTTAGACAGACGGGATCAAACAGGGATTGGGGCCGTATGCAAGCTGGGTTCAACGGGGTGATAACACACAAGAAAAAGAAAAACTCACGAGGCCAAAAATTATTGAAAAAAAGGGTAACAACCTTTTATATCTAAATGTTCGTTACACAAAATTGTTCCTACCTCCCGACCCGTTTTATGGACTGTGGCACCAAGCTTCTACCATACAACTTAAAGACTTCGAGTTGCTTGTTCTCTAGAAATTTGCATTTCGGGGTGTGGTTTGGTTTCGACACTGGGCGCTGATCTCTACCAGTCGTTCACGGCTGATTTCCCTCGCCGTCAGTGCGCGAATCAACTTCTTCTCTTCTGCTTCGGTTGGACGAATTTATTCACTTCGACTTGAGTTGGGCGAATTTCTTCACTTCGGCTTGGGTTGGACGAATTTATTCTTCTTAGGCTTGGTTTGGTTGAATTTCTTCTTCGACTTGGGTTGGACCAATTTCTCTTCTTAGGCTTGGTTTGATTTCAACTTCTTCTAGGCGCAACTGCAACTCTTCTTCTCTGTCCGGCCTGCAACTCTTCTGTCGTCCAAGGCCCTGCAACTCTTCTGCCCGTCCGGCCTGCAACTTTAACTTTCTCGCCTTTCGGGCTGCAGCTCCAACTCTTCTTAGGCTTTCGGGCAATTTTCTTCACTTCGACTTGGGCTGGACGAATTTCTTCACTCCGGATTCTCTTGCCCTGCCGCGAATGAACCGGGCCCGACGCCCGCGTTCAAGCTCCCTCGCTGTCCGCGGTCCCTGCAACTGATTTTTGTCGATTGGGGTCCTGCTTTTATTGACGCCGTAACAAACTGGGGTGGTCTGTCGGCGCCAGGGTTTTCTTGATAATTCCAAAAGTCGCATTATTTCTGATTTCCCATTATCGCTCTTACTTTCACTCCTACTTCCTTACAGTGCCTCTGGGGGGGGCGCATACCCGCTTCCCCTGGTCTCTCGTATGTCAGGTGACCGCTCTCGACCAATGGGGTCCTGGTCGAGCGTCTTTCCTCCTCCCTCGCACATCACGTGACCGCTCTCGGCCAATGAGACTCTGGTCGGGCGTCTCTCCTCCTCCCTCATGTATCATGTGACTGCCCTCGGCTAATGAGACTCTGGTCGGTATCTTCCCTCCTTCCTTCGTGACGTCTCCAATCGGGCGTGGACAATCCGTGGCTTTGTTCTGGGGAAGAAACACCTTGAAAAAAAAAAACAAAATTTAAATTGTCTTTTTTCACGAAAATGACGATCGGTTTCTTTCACATTTGGTATTTGTCAAAACAGCCTGCCGCTAATTAGATGCGACTTAAAGAAAGAATTTTTTCGCCTTGTCGGCGTCTTCCGCGAGCTAAAACAATTATTTCACCCTTTCTTTCTTTCGCTCGGGCCTGTTAACAAAATCTTAATTATCTAAATTGAAAATATTCTTCACTCATCATTTTGGGTGGTTCTTATCTTCAACTCTAGAACTGGTCAGGGTTCGTGTACCAATGTTTTGTTTTCGTATACATTTCCCAGCGGTCACTTATCATCTCAATGACACCCCTTTTCGTTCGTTACCTATTAATATTTTTTTTCCATTGTCCTTAAAATCTTATTTCTTCAACCAAATTGATAACAAACTCCCATCCTCCGCGGACACGAAAGTAGGTCAGGTGTTTGACCGACATCTGTTATGCATCAATCGCGCGACCTTGTTTCTATTATGTTTCTACCCTTTTTTTTTTTTATCATTATTTCTAAACTCTATTCCTTCAACCAAATATAACAATTTCTATTTTCCGTGGATTTCGGTCAGGTACTTTGACCTGGATATCTTTTGACACCGTTTTTTTTAGTTTTTTTGACCGGGTTTTATGACCTATTTTTTTACTATCTCTTTTTCTTTTTTTCTTTTTTTTTTTTTTTTTTTTTTTTTTTCTTTTTTTTCGGATCGCCTAAATACAATTAGAGAATTATTCTCAAAACTCAATTATTCTTCGTCTCTAAATAACTATCAACTGGTTAATAAACCGAATAAAAATTAAATCATATTTTTATGAATATCTCTTTTTAGTTTTCTAATAATGCAGGGTGCCACAATCCTCCCCTAACCGATTTGTCATTTACCCGTAAATGACACCTAAACCCAATTACATCATTTAACATGCACCATGCATTTGTCTCATGCAATTCTATTCTACTTTCTTACATGCAAGGGTAATGTTCTTTTCATCTTTTTTTTTGTTTTACATGCAAAGTAATGTTCTTTTCATTTCTTTTGTTCATGCACATGGTAATGTTCTTTTTCATCTTCTTTTGTTCTACATGCAAAGGTAATGTTCTTTTCATCTTCTTTTTGTTCTACATGCAAAGTAATGTTCTTTTAATCTTCTTTTTTCATCTTCTTTTGTTCTTTTCATCTTCTTTTGTTCTACATGCAATGTAATGTTTTTTTCATCTTTTTTTTCTACATGCAAGGGTAATGTGTTTTTTTTTTTTTTTTTTTATGCAAAGTGATATGTGCGTGTGTCTGTGGGTGCAGATGTGTTTACTATGGTTTGTTCTTCTTGGTCAATGTTTTCCTCTCCGCTGTGGGAGGTTTTTTCCGCCGCACGTGGTGGTCTCACGCCAGCCTCCTCCGTTGGTCTTTCAGCAATTTCTTCGCCAGTCCTGTCTGAGTGAGGAACACTGTTCGGCATCTCCCTCTCGAGTTGCTGCATGCTCACTAGATTGTCGTTCGCTAATCTCCTCTTACTCTTAACCTTCCATACTAATACACCCCCGATGGTTATAACTAGGAATGTACCCATTACTATTGACCAACTTATCGCGATCTGCTCATCGTCTTCCCAAGCCACACCTTCGTTTCCCAATGCACTTAACTTGTCTCTCAATTGATCCATATCGATCTTTTCTATTGGCTTCATTAATACTGGCATCTTATTTAAGGTAACATTAGAGAATCCCTTCACTATCGGCTCCCATAATTCTGTACAATTGACTAAGCCTCTACCAATCATCTCTATGATTGAATCTTTCTCTTCATATCTTTCTTCTTCCTGGTAATAGGGGGGTAAGGAAATGGATATTCCAACCGCCGAACATCCCATGGGTAGCGTCACCAGGGATAACGGTGGCCTTATTCTTAATGTCCTTGTGGACTCTCCCCCACATACCCTAGACAAGCTGATATGTTTCTGTGTGGCTACTGCCCACACCCCGTCTGAAACACTGATAGCTTGTGGTAATGCCGTGTTTGTTAATACCTCCACTTGGCAGATTCTTTTGATTCCTTCCCCTTCCTTCAAACAATTCTAATATGCACATTCTGCGGTTACCAGTTTTATAGATAGGGCTTAACGAGGTACAAGTCCCTAGGGCATCATCTCTACACCTTCAGCTTCTTCAGCTGATAGCAACATGAATTTCGTTCTCCCCGAATTTAAAGCTATGTAGTCTGCTTCTACCTTGTACCTTGCTATCATTCCCAAACCTTGATCTCTTCTGGGGTAGGGGATGGGTAAGTTTATAACCTGGTATATCTCGAATATACTCTCGCTATCTAACAACGGAACAGATATCACAACCAATAGTCGCCTATTTTCTAACAAGGTCACACATCCTAGTGCATTATAATATTTCCACAATTCTTTACTCAATTATCCTATAATTTCTTACTAAGTTCAGCTCTTCCCTCCTCTAACTAACCTCTAGCAGACAGAATGGTCTGGTCAGGTGTGCGTGGCGCTCACTCCAAAGGTCGTACTTCATGACACCACTGATGGCCAATCAACAATGCCAATAATCTTCTTCCGTCCCTCGTGAGGTGCAGCCCGCGACTCCATCCCCTCCATCCACATCCACCGTAGTCAGCCAGTAGGTTCTTGGATGAGCCAGTGTCGTTATCTGTCGACACTAAATGCTTCTATTCTGCACAGCCCTCTTGTTCTACTGAGATTTGGGGTTCTTCACCCTCCTTGATCTCATCTTCCGAGGTGATTCCTGCTCAACCTCTAACCTTCTTTCTGTGTTTAACTCCCGTCCGGGAGGTGTTTTGTCCTCTTCTTCATCCCCTGATTCTTCTTTCTGTTTAGAGTCTTCGCCTTGAATATTTTCAATACCTCTCGACTCTACGTCTAATTCTCTCCTGTTCCTTATCCTTTCCTTGAGATGGGAAAGGGGTATTTGATCCTCCTCCTCCCACTCGCTGGGCCCTTCGTCCTGTTCAGGGTGCCTCTTTTTAGAGCCCTCGACTGCTTGATTGGACCTCCTCGTCTTTTTCTTCCTTTTCTTCGGACATGGGGGTGTGATGGCGACCTCACAGGGTCTTCTCTGCACCGATTCAGTCGACGACTGAACATCGCTAATCCCCGCTGAGGGTTCCAACTCTGTCACTCGGATTGCTTCGTTTATCTGGCCAAGTCGACCTATCTCCTCATCTTTCTCGGAGTCTTCTTCCGTCTCCATTTCTTCTGGTTCAACCAGAGTTACCTTCCTTGTCCTTGTCTTCTTAGGCCTCGGCTCGCTCATTTCCAGGTTAGCTATTTCAGCCTTCTTCAGATCATTGGCATGAACCCTCCTCGCTCGTCCTGCCACTTGATCCCATATTACATATGATACTGGGCCCGTCTGCTCTACTATCCGGTAGTACGGTTCCCATCTCTGGTCCAGTTTTCCCTCTCTCTGGTGGATTTTATAGTAGACAGGGTCTCCAACCTTCAATTCTACTACCTTTCTTTCAGCATTCACTCTCTCATTTCTTTTCTTCTGGGCCCTCTTTATTCTTCTTCTGGCCTGTACAAATATCTTATGTTGCTGTTCCAGCAATAGTTGATGATGATCTTCTCCCATATACCTTCTTCGGGGCTTCAGTAGGTTATCCACAGGCAGGACCACGTCTCTGCCAAACAACAAAAAGTAAGGAGAAAATCTGGAGGTTTCGTTTATCGTAAACCTCACGGCCGCCAGAGCCTGCGTCAAATACAAGTCCCAATTTCCAGTGTTTTCTCTGACCAGCTTGGCCAATACATCTCCCAAGGTTCTATGAAACCTTTCCACTTTAGCATTTCCTTGGGGGTGATATGGAGATGTCTTTACGTGCTCTATATTCAAACCTGTCAGGACTTCTCTCATTATGCTGTTCACTGTTCTCCGTGCCATTATCTGTTACCAATTGCACAGGAGCGCCGTACCTAGGGAAGATTTCACTTATTATCAACCCGGCCACAGTTCTGGCCTTCTTGTCTGATACTGCAAATGCTTCAGGCCAATTTGTTAGCCAATCGACAAAACTCACTATATAGTTGTTTCCTTGTGCAGTTTCCCCATATGGTCCTGATACATCCATACTCACCTTCTCGAAGGGGAAGTTTGGCACGTCTGTTTCCTTCAAGGGTGCCATTTCCTGCCTTCTGCTCTGCGACTGGCACACTACACAACTCGAACATAGTTAGTGACCTCTCCGTACAGTTTGGGCCAATAGTACTTTCTTCCTATAAGATCACATGTCCTATCAATTCCCATGTGACCCAACCTCTCGTGGCACTGTTCCAATATCTCTGGTCTTAAACTTTTGGGCACATACAACTTGGGCTTGACTTCTTCATCCCTGCCTGAGAGATAATACAGCCTTTCCTCTATTATGGCATACTTGGTGGTCTCTCCTGCCTTCACCTTCTCTCTCAGAGCAGCTATTTCACTGTCTGCTTGCTCCTTCTCAATTCCTTCTGTCCAGTAGGGATCGGTTATTATCTGGGCGTCCCCTTCTTCGTCCGATTCTAACATAGGGCGATCTTTTAGCTTATTAGAGTTAATTACTCCTATTCTATAGGCTTTATCATCTACTCCCTGCTCTACTTTTACAGATCTTTCTTCCAGTTGTTTCGGTATTCTTGAGAGTAAATCTGCGCACGTGTTTTCCTTTCCTGCCAAATACTCTATCTTACAGTGGTAGCCACTTAACTTAAGTGCCCACTGTTGAATTTTCTTATTATTTGTCCACTCTGCCTGCAATAGGTACTGCAGAGGTTTGTGGTCTGTTTTTATAGTAAAGACCGCACCATTCAAATAGTAGTCCAGTTTTTGGAGAGCATACATGATGGCATATGCTTCCCTCTCTATTACTGGCCATCTCTGTTGTGTCTCTGAGAGCTTATGGGAGAGGAAGTATATCGGTACTTCCTCTGGTATGCCTGGCACTGGTCCTTCTTTATCGGGACACGGCTGGGTAAGTACTGCTCCTACACACTGCTCACTGGCATCTGTGTATAATACCATGGGCTTGCTGAGGTCTGGGTACGTCAGCAGTGGGACGGCTGTCAACTGTTCCTTTAGCGAATCAAATGCTCGTTGACAGTCCTCTGTCCACTTGAACCTAGCGTATTTCTTCGTCAGGGCTACTAGTGGTATGGCAATTCTTGAAAATGCCGGGACGAAGCGTCGGTAGTAGCCTATAGCTCCTATAAAACCTCTTACCTGCCTCACTGTCTTAGGCTCTGGCATTTCCCTTATGACCTTTACCTTATCCATGTCGGGTTTAATACCGTCTCCGTTTATGACAAATCCTAAATACCTAGTCTCTTCCTTCAGAAACTGACACTTTGACAATTTTAATTTTAAGCCGTGTTTCCTTAACCTTCCCAACACTTGTCTTAAATGGAAAAAGTGTTGTTCCACTGTTTCCGAAAATATTAAGATATCGTCCAAATACGCCATGGCAAAGCTCTCGTATCCCCTAACACTATTGACATTAGCTGTTGGAAGACTCCCGGGGCATTAGCTAAACCGAATGGCATCACCCTGAACTGAAACAGTCCCAGGTGACACGCAAATGCGGCCTTCTCCTTGTCAGCCTCATCAAGGGCTACCTGCCAATACCCGGACCTCAAGTCCAACGTAGAGAAGTACTTTGCCTTCCCTAATAATGCCAAAATGTCGTCTATCAATGGCAATGGCACCGCCAACGGCTTCGATATAGAATTTAGCTTTCTAAAATCTACACAGAAACGGTGCCCGCCATCTTTCTTACCTACTATTACTATTGGGAAGCTCCAAGGGGAGATCGATCTTTCGATCATCCCAGCTTCCAACATTTCCTCTACTGCCTCTTCTACAAGGGGTCTTTTATGTATAGGTGTCCGGTAGGGTTTTAATTTCACAGGGGGGTGGTCTCCGGTGTCGATTTTCATTTCGACTGTGTGGGTCTGACCTAGTTCCTTGTCTGACTGGGCCACCACATCTCGATTGTCCCTTAACAGACCCCCCACTCTGGTTCTAAATTGATCCGGTGCTAATATATCTTCATCTAAGATTCCTTCTGTTTGCTCTACTAGCTTCCTTCGTTCCTCCTCGAATCTCACCCGATTCAGAGTTCGTAGGGGAAGTGCTCTTCCTATCTCCTCCCCTCTCCTAACCTTTATAGTCTTTTGGGCTTGGTTCACCATCATAATGGGCACCAATTCGGCTGCCTCCACTACCGTTTCGCACAGGGTTACCTCGCTATCTTCTAGGCCCTTTCCTTCTACAGGGACCAACTGCAGGGGTCCTCTCCATACCCTTTTTCCTGACATTAACCTACCCTTTCCCGACACTGCGGTCCTAGGAGGTAACTTTACATCTTCCTCCACCACTATGGTTATCTCTTCCTCTGGTGGGCATCCCAATGGCGTTCTCTCGCCGTTCACCACCAACACAGTAGGATTAAACTCAATCTGGGCCCTCTGGCTCCGGAGCCAATCTTCTCCCAAGATTGCCTCCGTACACAGGTCGGGGGTTACGTAAAAATTTTGGGTGCTTTTTACTTTCCCAATCCTCACCGGGAGCCTCACCATCCCTTTTATCTTCAGGGGGGCTCCATCTGCTTGCGTGACCTCTATGTCCGCTTCCCGTAACCTTCTCTTCCGTTTCACCCGCCTGTATGTTTCCTCTCTCATCAATGACACAGATGCTCCTGTGTCCACCAGAGCCCTCATCTCCCTACCCCCTATCTCCGCTCTACAGGATAGTTCTTTCTCTTGCGTTAGCGAAGAGAACACTTGAGCTTTCCTCTTCCTGGGTCCCCACCCTTGGGTTAACCCAGCCATAGGTGCCGGTAGTAATAAATCACCTTCATTTTTCTCATGAGGTGGAGTTCTGCGCCCCCTGCACCTGGGCGACCCCGGCCGGACCTCTCCCAGTCTTCCGCGGCCGTTTCTAAGGATACAGTTTCTTTTCAGGTGTCCTGGCCTCCTGCAAAACCAGCACCTTCTTGTTGGACAGCTTGCCGCAAAGTGGCCCGCCCGACCACATGTCCAACATTTTGCTCTTTTCCTTTTCAACTGGGTTGGCCTTGTGTCTACTCCCGGGGGAACCCGTCCTCTATTCAAGCGGTTCGCCCGACCACTGGTCCAAGCTTTTATTTCTCTTCTTTTTAACTGGGCCACCCTCCCTCTTAATTCCGGGGTGGCCCGCTGGCTTTTCCCTGGGCCGGTCTCTTGGGCTCAGCCTTCTTTGTTAATATCGGTGGGGCACCCTTCCTCAGCCCGCACCACTTGGCCAGGTGTCCTTTCTTACCACATCTGGTGCATCTGTCCTGATTGAAGTCTGGGGCAACCCCACTTCGTCGGACATTCCGCCGCCCTGTGGTCCTCGTGCCCACAGGTCCAGCAGACCAGCCCGTATCGACCCGGCGTGGGCTTATAAAAGCCATGCCTGGTCGACCATGCCTTTCTATTGGGGTCTTCTTCCCATACTTCAGCCTGATCTACTTCTACTTTAACCTTCTGATTCCACGCGGGGGATCTTCCGCCTACCCCCCTTCTTCCGGCCTCCTGACTTGGTATCTGTTTCCTCCCACACCTCTTCACCTTTTCCCATACGCCCTGGCTCTCCTTGGCCAGCTCTATTGCTGCCGACAGTCTCAGCGGTCCCTCTTTTAGTACGTCGTGACGAACACGCTCGTCACTTAGCGCCTCTACATACAGGTCCGCTAGTTGGGCCTGCATAACCGCATTGTCTCTGACCACTTCCGGGAAGGCTAATGATGACAGCTTCCCTGCTCGGGTCCCCAATTCTCCCGGGGTTTCATCCCGCAGCTGTGTCAGTTTTAGGAGGGCCCTCATGGCCTCTATAGCCGTTCCCTCGTCGGCGAATTCCTTGGTCAATAGTCCCTTTAACCTTTCCCAAGATAAGTGGGGTTGACTCTCCAAGAGCTCCTTCACGAATTCAGATGCTTTCCCCTTTGTGGCATCGTATGCCAAATACAGGGTTTCGTGGTCTGAAAGTTCGTAGATAACTCGGCTCTTCTCCAGGATTGCCAGCCAGTTTTTAAATTCTTTCCCGCTGCCGTCAAATGCTGGGACCCTCGGTCCACCTAACAGCTTTCTTAAATCAACTGACAACCCTTGTCTTACTCCCTCTTCATCCCCCACTGCTCTATCTGAATCATAGTCTGACATATCTAAAGAGAAAGACAATCTATGCAGCAACAATCGAGGTTGGGAAATAAAATAAAGTGTCCTACCTTACAGACGATTCTGTTCTCGTTCCTTTCGGTCCCGGGTCGTTTTGAGTCCTATTTGAATTTTCTCAGCAACGGCGGTCGATCGATGTGACGTGACGTGGCTGTCTCAGGGTTGATCCTTTGGTCACGGCACCAATTGTGACGTCGCCCCCCCTGGTCGCAGCGTCGACTCTGTCGTTCGATCTCGTTCGGCATAGTTGTGACGTCACGTGCTCTCCAGGCTCTGATATCCTGGTCGTCCAGTTGTGGTCGCAGCGTCGACGTCTTTGTCTTTGCCGCGGCGTCAGCTGTTCGTCCTCGCTGCTCCAAGTGTGACGTTCTAACCCTTTGGTTAGATGAATACCAGCCTCGTCGTTCCCAACTCGCTTCCAACGCCTGGTTACTAGGGTAACTGCACTGATCTCCGGTCTGCCTACCCACGTTGTGATTAGATCTTAGACAGACGGGATCAAACAGGGATTGGGGCCGTATGCCAGCTGAGTTCAACGGGGTGATAACACACAAGAAAAAAAAAAAAACTCACGAGGCCAAAAAATTATTGAAAAAAAAGGGTAACAACCTTTTATATCTAAATGTTCGTTACACAAAATTATTCCTACCTCCCGACCCGTTTTGTGGACTGTGGCACCAAGCTTCTACCATACAACTTTAAAGACTTCGAGTTGCTTGTTCTCTAGAAATTTGCATTTCGGGGTGTGGTTTGGTTTCGACACTGGGCGCTGATCTCTACCAGTCGTTCACGGCTGATTTTTCTCGCCGTCAGTGCGCGAATCAACTTCTTCTCTTCGGCTTTGGTTGGACGAATTTATTCACTTCGGCTTGAGTTGGACGAATTTATTCACTTCGACTTGGGTTGGACGAATTTCTATTCTTAGGCTTGGTTTGATTTCAACTTCTTCTAGGCGCAACTGCAAGTAACTTCTTCTTCTTCTGCAACTGTCCGCCGTCAAGGTCCGAACTTCTTCTGCCAAACGCTCCAACTCTTGCTCTGTCCGCCCTGCAACTCTTCTCTGTCGGGACTGCCGTCCTCTCTGAACTTTAACTTCTCTCGGCTTTCGGGCTCTCAACTTTCCAAGCTCCAACTCTCTCTTAGGCTTTCGGGCAATTTTCTTCTCTTCGACTTGGGCTGGACGAATTTCTTCACTCCGGATTCTCTTGCCCGCAAAGGGGCGAATGAACCGGGCCCGCCGCCCGCGTTCAAGCTCCCTCGCTGTCCGCCCTGCAACTGATTTCTGTCGATTGGGGTCCTGCTTTTATTGACGCCGTAACAAACTGGGGTGGGTCTGTCGGCGCCAGGGTTTTCTTGATAATTCCAAAAGTCGCATTATTTCTGATTTCCCATTATCGCTCTTACTTTCACTCCTACTTCCTTACAGTGCCTCTGGGGGGGAGGCGCATACCCGCTTCCCCTGGTCTCTCGTATGTCAGGTGACCGCTCTCGACCAATGGGGTCCTGGTCGAGCGTCTTTCCTCCTCCCTCGCACATCACGTGACCGCTCTCGGCCAATGAGACTCTGGTCGGGCGTCTCTCCTCCTCCCTCATGTATCATGTGACTGCCCTCGGCTAATGAGACTCTGGTCGGTATCTTCCCTCCTTCCTTCGTGACGTCTCCAATCGGGCGTGGTCAATCCGGGGCTTTGTTCTGGGGAAGAAACACCACCTAAAAAAAAAAAAAAAAAAATTGTCCTTTTTTTCGCACGAAAATGACGATTTCGGTTCCTTTTACATTTGGTATTTGTCAAAACAGCCTGCCGCTAATTAGATGCGACTTAAAGAAAGAATTTTTCCGCCTTGTCGGCGTCTTCCGCGAGCTAAAACAAAATTTTCACCTCTTTTTCTTTTCGCTCGGGGCCTGTTAACAAAATCTTAATTATCTAAATTGAAAATATTCTTCACTCATCATTTTGGGTGGTTCTTATCTTCAACTCTAGAAACTGGTCAGGGTTTGTGTACCAATGTTTTTTTTTTCGTATACATTTCCCAGCGGTCACTTATCATCTCAATGACACCCTTTTCGTTTGTTACCTATTAATATTTTTTTTCCATTGTCCCTTAAAATCTTATTTCTTCAACCAAATTGATAATAAACTCCCATCCTCCGCGGACACGAAAGTAGGTCAGGTGACCTTGACCGACATCTGTTATGCATCAATCGCGCGTGTGCCTATTTCTCTTATGACTACCCTTTTTCTTTTCTCGTATCATTATTTCTAAACTCTATTCTTCAACCAAATATAACAATTTCTTTTTTCCGTGAATTTCGGTCAGGTACTTTGACCTGGATCTTTTGACACCTGTTTTTTTGCTTATGACCGGGTTTTGTACTATCTTTTTTTTCTTTTTTTTTTTTTTTTTTTTTTTTTTTTTTTTCTTTCTTTCGGATCGCCTAAATACAATTAGAGAATTATTCTCAAAACTCAATTATTCTTCGTCTCTAAATAACTATCAACTGGTTAACAAACCGAATAAAAATAAATCATATTTTTATGAATATCTCTTTAAACACTGTTTCAAGATGATATATAGAAATCAAGATAATGAAGTCTTAATTTATTCCATTCATTCCATCACATAAAAGAATTTAATTCATTTTACCAACTATAGTTTCATTGTATTGACAAATAATCAGCATTGAGATTTTTTTTATTCCACATCACTTCAATTTATTACAGTACATTAGGGTTTTGTATAAATGGCTTCTTTCTTTGGATATTATCAGCAAAAGATCTGTTTTGATTGCTGTAGATATTTTTCAACAACCTGTTTTCAGTAAAATATTAAAAGTAAGATAAACTTTTGGATATAGAGAAATAGGAAATTTTACAAAGTTATACACAATTTTAACTTCCATTTCAGAATTTGCAGCACTTGCCAACCTTAAATTAATATTCTTTGAATTTCCAGAGTTATAGAACTAAATAGAACTAATCGTTTCAAAGTTATGTCGCTGTGAAATGTTTTACATGTTTGTTAACTATTCCTATGTAAGTAAAATAAAGTTACTTGTGATCTGGGAAGATAGCAGTATTTGACCAAAATGGATACCCTTATAGTTAATATATTGTTCAGCTTAAAATTCCTGATATATTTAAATAAAGTTTGAAAAATTTATAGTATGAAGTTGTTTATATAATCAAAATATTGCCTCTTGACTTCTGTATATTTCATTTTCACAGTTCATCAATTCTATAAATGTTTCTTTAAATTGCTTTTAATCAAATAAATTATTATTTGTAAGGAATGGTTCAGTATACTCGAAAAAAAAAACAAAAAAAAAAAACTATAATTCATGGAGGGGAATTAGGTGGATAAACAAAATATATCTCCATTTTCAACCTGAGATTATTTTTACAACATTAAATGGTGCTATCACACACATGAAAATGATACATTTTTCTATTCATTTGCAAAAAAGTTTATTTCAATCTGGTTTATATATTGATGTGTATAATTACTCTCTAGCAGGGCTATGAATTTCCAGGGATAATATAGTTTTAGTAGATGTTATGGTTTCTTGTATACATTAAGCTATTATGCAAATCTCTACTTCTGCACAATCCATTTCTCATTTCAAGTGATATGCAAAAATAGATTAGTCATTCTGATGAACATAATTAGTGTAGGTCTCCTTATATCTGATATTTTTTTTTGTTCTTTATTCAATTAAAAAGGAACCAATTTATCAGCCTTTTCTTTTTTTTTTTTTTTTTTGTTTGTTACCAATCCCCCTGAAATGACTTAAATTGGTTAGTACATTGAATTTTATTGTAAATTTTCTAGTTTCATCATTGATTAGCCATTTGGGATGATCTCTCTCTCTCTCTCTCTTTTTTATTTATTTTTTTAATTAAACCCTTCAATTACAAATTAATGAATATCACATTATTCATTCACTCACAGTATTGTCTTCTAATGCAGAATTTGTATCTTTTAAATTTAGCTCCATTATTGCTCACTTTGAACTCTTGCAAATATACAATTAGAAAATCATAAACTGAAAAAGCTTCCTATATCTGCTGAAAAAAATAATCAGTAGATTATTCAAAGGAAATTGAATTTTTATTAAATAATCAGCAAATAACATTATTTAAAAACAAAAAAATATAAATTAAAAATATTGATTAAAAATTGGGGACAAATATTAAGCTTAAGACAAAAGCTGCAATTTAATCTCTCAAGTCTTTCTTGATATCAAAAGGTCCCTTGTATATTTTACCCCCTGACATCCATCTCTTGTTGTAAAAATAATTGTAAAAAAAATATCTCATTGTTAAAATAATACCAATGATTTCTTATTAGTAAGTAATTTCTAATTATGAGTAATTTCCATGTAAAATATACATTTGTCTTAAGGCTAGATGAGTATTCTGACTGTCATGTCCACCAGTATCCTTCATTTTAAGGTTTTCAATTTTGAGTTAAAAGTTGATTTATAGATTATTTTTGTTGAACTAGCAAAAGCATTTCAGATTTTTAGTCAAAGTAAAAATCAAAGAAATGATTCTGTGTGTTTGTGAGAGAGATTAATATATATTTGGGCAGCAACCTTTCTTTCAAATGTCTTTTGTTGAATATGACAGACAAGGAAAATTTTATTAATTTTTTTTCCAGCATTCTTACATTTTTCTGCTTGGTGGGAGTGAGGGAATACAAAAACTGTCCACACCATCCATTGCCCCAAGTGCTTTCGGCCACACTTCCTTACCCATTTTCAAGGGGGTTTTGTTTTGGTGTTATCAGTTTCTCTTCATGTTTTGAGTATTTGAGACTATTTTTTGTGTTGTTTTGAATATTAGTAAGAGCATTTATTCAGAGCCTTTGCACAGATGGAATTTGAGTGAGCATCTTTCTATTTTTTTTTTAACTTTAGCATCAATCGTTCATATATATATATATATATATATATATATTTTTATAGATAATTTTCAAAAAAAAACAAACAAAAATCATATAGTTAAATAAAAATATATAATATATATATTTTTTGTTTTAATATTTTTTATAAGACTTAAAAAGAATTGTTACAAATGTTAAATAAAAAGGGAATATTTTTCTTGAATCTTGTATTTTAACAGATAATTTTATCTTATATAATATATATATTTATTAAAATCAAAACGAAAAATATTTATAACTTTTCATTTTAACTACATTTTTATGGATTTTTGTTTGTTTTTCAAAATTTCTACATTCTGTCGGATTTATATCCATTTACACTTGCTTATATATATATATATATATAAAGAAAACAGCTCTTAAGCAGTTTGATACTGATATTAAAACTTGGCAAATTTTTTGAGCCAATGCTGCAGTATATGGACATCTGCTGTATTAACTCAGGTTACTACTGTCAAATCTTGTCAAAGGCAGCATGAAAAGGTGAAACAATCTGCATTGGGAGGATGACTTAAATCAGCTCACATTGGTAGTGGTATGTATTTTCATATATGACTACCAATAGTGGGACTTAAATGTTACATATGCACTCATCAAAGCCAATCAATGTTTGTTTATAATAGAGTTATCTATAAATATGGAATGTGTAACAAAGTTAGCAAAACAAAATGTGATATGAAGATGAACATTCATAATGCAGGAAATAGAGAAGAAATCACAGTATGCAACAATGTACAAAAAAGTCATCTGCTCCCAATATGAAAAGTAGAGTAAGTCAATAGCAGGGCTCAAAAGCCCTTTGTGTGGTTGCATGCGTATTGAAAAAAGTCAATATTAAAACAGTTGGGGACAATCCTTGTACAATGATATAATGCAGATTTAGGTAGAAAGATTTTGCTTAATCAAATTTTATTAAATTCAAGTAACAATGTCTGTCACTAGAATTTTACAACTTTCAAATAAATTATTGTACATCCAGATCAAAATTGGAGTTAACACACACACACACACACACTACTTGTTTGTGTGTGTAAAAATTTCAGATACAGTGTATCTGTAAAAGGACTATGAATAAAGACAAAGGAAAACTTATCTTATCTTTTTATATATATATATATATATATATATATATATATATATATATATGAGAAGGCACGGTGGAGTAATGGATAGCAGCTTGGATTGAATCGGAGAGCCGCATTCAAATTCCAGGTGAATCCATTACATTTCACTTATGTGCTATTGCTCTTGGGAAAGGTGTGAATCCTCTTCTTCTCCCTCCAGCTATGGGTAAATAGCAGGACAGACTGGGTTCTATAGCCTTGGATGGCAACTGGTCTAGGAGAAGTACAACTCTGAATTCAAAACCTGCGGATGGTCGTTTGAGGACCTTGTGGCACGTAGTGCACCAAGTCTCTGCATTCGGCCCTTCAAAAAGTGTGGATGGTTCTGCACAAAACCTTCACCACTATAATCAAATCTCATGTGCTGTTGTTGGGCTGTCGGTTTCCTAGGAACTGATCTGCTTGACCCTCATACGTTGAATTCAACAGAGAGTATATATATATATATATATATATATATATATATATATATATACACACACACATACTCGACTCTCCTGTCGAATTCGAGTATATATATATATATAGCTCCACTGTTCATTTACACATAACAATACCATTAGGAAAAGCAAAGAATAAAGGAAAGTGGGGTGGCGAAAAACATGAAGGAGGAAAATTAAGGAAGCTAGATAAAAAAGAAAAATATAGTTTTAAGGTATGCTATATTTATGGGTTAAAGTGCTCAATATCAGGGATAGGTTATATTTAAATATAAAAATGGACATTAAAGTCAACACTCAGCAACTTTATATATATAAACACCCTTGTGCAAATTAATTGAAACAAAACGAATAATTCCATTATTATTAACTTTTTTTTCATATTTTTCCAATGAAACATGACCCAGTTCACATGTTAGTACTTTGTATGTCCATTTCACAAAGTCATTCCTTGCAGATTGACCACAGATTCTTGAATGGATTTAAATCAGGAGAGTTTTCAGGCTAATCTATAGTACTTTGATTTGCTCACTGGTAAGGTTTGCCAGTGTGTTCATGCAGCATTACAATTTTTGTACGCTTCCTTGGAGTAACATCCATCGCAGAGAATGACTGTAGGACAACTAATCAACAGTTGAGACAAGAGTGTATGGGTATAATAAAAATATGATGCAGTCATGGATGATGCAGTATTTTTCAAGGCCAAACAGATTTCATTATACACCCTGAAAATAGATTCATATTACTGCACACCATTGCAAATGACCTAATCTGCAGAAAAAATAGAAACTGATTACACCCCGTCATTCTAGTGGGTCTAAAATTGACTTAATGGTGAAAGAAAGGAAACCAAAGCAGTTGTTTCAATTAATTTGCACAAGGGTGTGTGCATATATATATATATATATATATATATATATATATATATTCTTCTGATTTAGGTTAATCTTGTTTTCAACATCTTTAATAAAAGTATGTTGACTCTGTTTTTATTGGTTTTCTTATGGTGGACAGAATTCAAGCAAATTATTTGTTGGCTGTAATGAAAATAGATACATAGAAACAACAGGAGATGTTCAAACTTGATCTCTCATTTCAGTTCAACTAAGTTTTGTTTTTCACAATGAAAAATAAATTTAATTCATTTTATCTATCTTGTTACAAGTAATGATTCACAAAATCTAATTATAGAATACAGTCATAGTAATTTACCATGTGCTACTGTTCATTTCAATTTTACATAAGCATTTATTTATTAATTTATTTTTTGTTCTTTTCAGTTCAAATATGGTTGTGAACATTGAAAAGAACTTGGGTTTCCATGACAACTGCTAGAATGCCTACACCATATTTTAAGCCAGTGGGTCTGGTACACCAATATAACAACAATATGGCTCCAGTATCAGGCTCGTATCCAGTGTTCAGTGCACGGCGAAAGACTGAGCAGGTTGACTGGCGAAAAATTGCTGCCTTGAACATTGACCAGATGATACAGGCGTTTGATTTCAACACATTACAAGAGAACATTTATAGCATTACATTCTGTGATATTGAATCAGAAGTGGCAAGTATTCTGTTCCCTTACTGACTTCTTTCTTCACTTGGATTTCATATTGTATTTTACCTTTTTAGCCCCTGAAATATATTATTGAAAAGAAATTATTTCTGTGATCTGGTAAATAAAGTCAATGAATTTAAGCTCAATACTAGACTGGTGGCAAGATCTCATCAATTTACAGTTGAGCTAGCTAGATATAGCTGTAACTTCTATGCTGACAATCTTTTATCTTGCATTTCTCGCTTGTGGAACTCCCTCCCAGCTCTATGCTTTCCAGCCAACTTAAATCTGCAAAAAAATTAAATGCAATGTCAATTTCTATCTACTGTCCTCCTTGGTTGTCTCTTTCTTCTCATGACTAATGTTTTCTGTTTCTAATTCTTCCACAACCTGTAACCTCTTGCATGCTAGTGGTTGTGCTGCCTTGCTTGGGGTGATACCGATTTAAAAAAAAAAAAAAAAAAAGACAATTTGTTAAATGTCAGTTGGTTTTTAAATAAAAGCTTTCAAGTATTCTTCAAAATAATCTGGACTATATTCTTTGTTTTCAGTTTTTTTCAGCTCCTAAAATTTAATTCATAACTTAAAAGTTACACATTTTTTCTAAAATTATTTTTAGAATTTTATCATAATTGTTTCCTTTTATTTATTTTTGTAGATTAGCTTATTTTTAAGAATATCTAAAAGAAGACATTTTGTTCAGCATTTTAGACAATTTATGCATTACAGTTGAATCTGGATTTAATTGTGTGTATATAATCTATAAATAAATGTGGCGTTCATACAGATTCACATATTCATTTAGAAAACATTGGCAATGTTTAACCACAGAACTCTTTTTTCAGTGTAGTTATTTTGTTAGATAAAGAATAGGTTGGTTTTAGTAACAATATCTGTTCAATGGTGGTTATAAAATTTACCTCTTTAATAGAAAGATAATTCCATTAATTTTTTTGAACTAATTCAATTAAGCTCATCTAATTTCTATAAGAAATATGGTCAACATAACCTCACTTTTGAGGTAATTTATATACTTTTCTTATTTACAAGAAATTTAATTTATCATTTAAATCTGATTCAAACTATATTTTACCCACTGTTACTCAATTTTTTCATTGCATAAAGAATTTTATCAAATATAAAAGTTACAGTGCTAGGTTAAGTTTATTTGTAAGGATAAAGAACGAATTAGAAATGTTTATCAATCTAACATGTTTCTCTTTCATTAAAGCTTCATCAAAGAATAAGACATGGATAGAAAAGTAGAAAGACATTCTGGTATTTTTATTTTTATGTTGTTTGATTTTCATTGGTTAATCAGAATTCACATGCATTTGACTTGCTTATATATATATATATATATATATATATATATATATATATATATATATATATATATAATCTTCCTGAAAGAATTAAAACTTTCTCAACCCAACATATGCAACCACAAATATGTTGAAAAATCAAAAGTAAAATGTTAAATCCATCACCTCATGCCTTTGAAGATGTACAACATGTGTCCATCTTATACCATAACAATCTAATCACTAAACAATATTCATAAAAAAAAATTCTTGAATATTATATATTACTTGCTGACTTTACTTTTTGCCAGACTTTGAATTACGAACACTCTGTATCATCCACATGCTTTGACTGACTTTTCAATCACCTGATGAACGTTCTCAAATTTAAAAGCCTTGATAAAGTCCCTCAGAGGTTGAAACGTGTCAGCTAAGAATAGTTTTTCCTCTTGTCTCTTTTTATTCATACAAATTTCTTTCTTTTTTTCTAAAAGGTTTGTGGCTTTAATGTAACTAAGTTGTTAGATAAGATTTACAGACATAAAATTTATGTATAATCAATTGTGGTACATACTTATTTGTGGTAACAGTGGTTTACAGTTACCATTCTATTCTCACAGTGAGCTAAACCTATTTTAAATAGCTAGAAATAGGACAATCCTGAATCTATTAAAGCCAAATTTATTTACAGCTTTATAAAAATTTGATCTTTGCATTTATTACTCTCACATTTCAAGCACAGAGATTTACTTTTATTTTTTCTATGAACATTAAGGTGTATCAATGAATATCAATTTCTTTTAGTATATTCTAGCATTTATGTTACTTTTGGTTCTAATTTGGAGTATAAATCTTAGTGTACTACCAAAAAGATTAGACAAACAAATAAATTTTGTTTTATTTACAAAGGTATACATTTCTTCAGCAAAACAATTTAAGTATTTAGAATTAACTCTATTCAACACATTCTACCTGTAAGAAAATTTTGACTTTTTGAAGAAACAATCAAAGAGAGCCAATATATGGATGTTTCAACAGAATAGACTCACCTGATAATCTTTAATCATTTTAAAGAAAAAATTGATTCAAATTGGTATATTATTGATAATTTTCATTTTAATTAACTGCAATTAATTTTTGAATTACCATAAAGATAAAATTATTTTGTTCTCTGCTTTCAGGATATGAGACAAGTTGACCCTAATTACATCAAGCTGTTTAAATTGTCTCAACTAACAATTGAATATCTTTTGGTATGTGTATTTTTCAATTATTGGAATAAATAACTGAACACTTGTTGAATCAGATCTATGTCTATACTTTTATAATATATTCACGTGTATGAATTTTGGCATGTACAAAGGAACATCTATAAATCTGCAGCCTGACACAGATATTAGCTGAAATTTGATCTGTATAATGCTCAATCTGTGGGATTCATATTCACTACTGAATTGAGTGCATTCATATGGAAAGAGATTATGTTGGAAAATATTTTGGGGCAAAATAAATGCTTTATTCATCATTATGTGAAGGACTTATTGATTTACCTACATATCATTGTATATGATATGTATTAATATATAATTTTTCAGCAATTGATTAGTTATTACTACTACAAAAATAAATTGTGAAACTGAAACTATTTATCTTTTAATAGTCATGTTGCATCATGGAATGTACAATGGAATTTGTTTATAATAGCAGACATAAAAATAAAAATGAAACTGACAAGGTATTGAATTCTACAACAAAAATGAAACTCAGATTTTTTTTTTTTTTTTTTTTTTTTTTTTACAGCTTATCAACCTTTTGTAGGTTATTTAAAGCTGAAACATATTTCAGATTGTAGGAGGTTGTTTGTAGTACCCAGTGTTCCAAAGCAGTCTCTCATCTATGTATTGAATATGCTCAATGCTGTTTAACTTTGGTGATTGCAAGGGAACTGGGTGTTTTCAGTGTGATTTGACTGTAGGCAAAACTTGGTGAATCCACAAAAAAGTACCAGACCAATAGAATAGATGACAGAATGTGTGTGTGTGTGTGTATATATATATATATATATATATATATATATATATATATATATGAATTTCAACAGACTGTACCAAACAAAATTTTACTGTAATATCGAAAAATAGATAAAAACAAATTTGTGGGTTGTGAAAAATATTAAATATTTTGGTTTTTATATTGTCTTTTCATTAATTCCAGAATTCTCAGGAATATTTGACTCATCAACTTGGTATTCTGGAAGAGAATATTAAACAATATCAACAGGTAACTAATGTGAAGAAAAATAGTATTTCTCATATTTATATTTTCATTTCATTTTATATAAATAAACCTGTTTTAATTTTAAAATATGAAAATTATTATTCAGTTTCTGAAACTTTTGTGCAGGTTCAGCTTTTTTTTTTTTTTGTCTTTCATCTTTAACTTAGACTGAAATGGGAGAAGTACAAGCTGAGTCAATCTCTTTGTAAGCAACCTGATTTTTAAAATTTGGGGGAAGTTTTGGTAAAAATCAAATGCATGCGTAAATCTTATTGATAATTACAAAATGCCTGCTGTATTTGATTCCAGATGGTGGTGTAGAGTTTCCTGCTTTTCATCAAATCTTTGGTTTCTGGGTGCAACCTAGTATTTATAGATTTTGTCTATACTTGGAAATCACTGATGCATCATCTGGTTTCTGCTTGATGATTCTTTACCTGAGCTGATCTTCAGTCTCCATTTCTAATACCTGCCCTTGATCTGTATATAATGTAATGATAAATTTCTTCTTTTTTTTTTTTTTCTTGTAGTGTTGATAAAACTGGTGCTCATCTTCTCTCTTTAATTATTCTTCTTCCTTGTCTGTTGTAAGAAATTGTTTCCAATAGTGAAACCAAGATTTTAAAAGCAAATCGAAATAGAATGTGATTTTAAATATAAACAAGAAACTTTTGGTATTTCCATATTGAAAAACTGAATGTGAACAAAGTATATAAAAAGCTAAGATATTCAATTTGCTTACTGTGTGTATGAACAAACAAATTAGCCAAAAATGAACCTCAACTTTCAAAATACATTGCACTAATTATTTATATTATGATTATTGTCTTCGTCGTTATTATCCCAATGTTTCATCCATTGTGCTCTCTGGTCTTCAGGTGTCTGTTGATCTGGGTAACCTTCAGGGAATTTTGAAGTGAACCTTTTATTTAATCTCTAGGGGTAGATTTCTCTTGTTCTATCTATATCTTGGGATATCTCTGTTCTAAAGCAGAGGAAAACATCACCTAGAACTTTGTGTATTTCATCCCTTGCAGTTGTGACAAAGAATATAAAGGTTTAACTGGAGGTTTAAGGTTGGGGGGACATTAAAAAACTCTAATTGAGTGAGACAATAAAATCAGGCATGGCTGATGGGGAGAAATGTGTTTTTCACAAATCCTTGTGGAATGAAGTAAAAATACTATTCTGAGAATAGAACGAGAGTCAAACATCAAAAGGAATTAGTAACAATATCCTAGGTTATGAATGCCTCCTTAGTAGGGCTATAGCATAGAAATAAATACCATATGGAAGTCATTAATAAATAAGAGAATTGACAGCAAAACTTCAGTAGCAGTAAGAAAAGAGAAGTCACTGAATGCAGTCAAGTGTGACTGCAGCAGGTGGATAGAAGAACATTAAGGCTCCCAGAACTTTGTTCAGGATTGCCTGATGAATTAAAGTGTTAGTTCACAAATTTGGTGACATAATAATTGTGAGTTCAATCCCTGGGGCTAGTAATACAGACTTAGACTCAGTATAAACAAGGTAAGCAATAACTGAGCAGTATTAAATAAGATATCCCTAGTCATGAGCAGTTGAATAAGAACAATCTAATCCCATAGATTAAATAAAGGGTTCAGTTTCAAATTCCCTGATGGTTACCTGGATACACCTGAAGTAGATCAGAGAGCACAATGACTGAAATATTGTGATAGTAACTGTAGAATAACAATAATAAACAGCACTTACCGGTGTAAAGGTCCCAGCTAGCGTCCAGCTGGCAGACAAAAATAAAGCAGGTTGTAACTTAATACAAACCCTGAGGATTTATTGTAACAATGGTTACAATTGTGGCACAAGGCCAAAAAGGGGAGGGGGAAAAGGCTGGTCAACACTAACTATCTTATACCTAGCTAATCTGACTCACGACCCATTCATACATTACAATTTACTCATTCACCACAAGAACTCATCCATCATCGTTCAATCCTCCAACCACCATAATACCACTTCCACTCCAAGGGAACCTACCAAAACGCGCCCCAATCCATAAAAATTTAATGATACATAAATGATATACATAAAATTCTAATAATGATAGAATGCAAGGGGAGGGAGATGAACCCAATAATAAATAAAAATAAACACAAAATACAAACTAAACATAACACATGTTAGTAGGGACCGTCCAACCCTCAAAACAGAGAGGCCGCTGTATTCTGACCAGGGGACAGAATCAAGAGACGCTCTCGCTAAGGGAGTGGGAAAGAGGAGAAAATATTATGCCGGAATGGGAAAATGTAAAGCTGACCCAGTCGAGATAAAAAAAGGGGGGGGCAAAACAAACTGGGGAGGTTGGGAATCTCGACTTGGACCATAACCAAAGAGCAGCCGGGATACAGGCCAGGAACAACATTTACTCACATTAACTAGGTACACTGAAGCTTGTCTAACCAAACCAAGGGAGGGTTCCACAGGAAGCCACCCCGATGTGCTGTAGGTTGACCTAGAAAAAGAAAATCAAGGCTAGCCCCGGTCACACGAACCAAGCTCGCCTCTTTTACCCACCTTTCGCTGAAGACTGTCGAATGCAATCGTTTTCTATCAGATCTAATCTTCATCTTGAGCTGATGCTCAAAGAATTGGATTAGATGCTGATAAGAAAGACGGTTGCCCCGCAAGACTTCCTCCATTCGCGTCGTCCAAATCACCATTCGAGCCGTGGCCATCAGCATCAGAAACACCATTCGTTTCTCCCCGGAATACAGGGGCGACACATTGTCACACGCGTATGCGCGATCAATGGACACAAGCTGTTCGGGAGCGAGACGAGCCGTCAGCTCGCCGACATGGTCCCATAAGGGGCGGACCGGGGCAATGGTAGAAGGCGTGCGCAGCCGTTTCTTCTAAGCCAAGACCACACCGTTCACAGTCTGGCAAATCCGCCAAACCCCATATGAAAGCCTTGTCATTGAGAGGCAGCCGATTCGAGCCAATCGCCAGGTAAGCGAAAACTCAGGGTTACTGAGGTAATCGCCGCTGGCGCCCAAGACCAATAGGGCGATACTCCTCCTCCGACAAGTCGAGCGTATCACGTAGCTTATCCTTCGCGCGACCCTCCACTAAACCACGATAGAAGACCTTCCTAGGCCGAGAAAGGTCACTGGACCGGGGAATGGCCTTCAAGGCCAACCGACACTCGCGGAGGAAATCCGACTCATCCCGGGGTTTACAACGGCGCTCAACCCCGCGAGATGGGGGACTGATGGTAAAGGCTAGGGAAGGCGTCCCTAACAATCCCCTCCAGAATCGGATCTCCTCTAGTCAATGCGCGGCGTGGGGAAAGCCAACCTAGAGGCACGGATGTGACTCAACAGGTGCGGCATTCCCAGCCCCCCATGACACGGACGTTTAGTGCAGACTCGTCTGTTGACCCTGTTCACGCGTCCCCTCCATAAAATGGAGGATAGCGATCGCTCGAGCACCTTCCTGTGGTCTTTACAGAGAGGAAGTACGGACAATCGATAAAGAATCAGGGGAAAATGTATGTAACACACACCTCCGCCCTGCCCTTCACGGACAACCTCCGTCAATTCCAAATCTTACCGGCAAAATCGACCTTTGCTCGTACTTCAGACCAATTCTTCTCCAGCTGGAGGTCGGGCCCAAACCACACTCCAAGAATGCGGACAGGACCGTCCGTCCAACCGAAGCGGCCCGGAAGATCGACCCCCCTTCCAGGCACCTAACCGCAAGCCGGACGACTTGTCGCGGTTTATCTTGGCCCCTGTCACCTTCTCGTACCGATCAAGCGCCTTCTGTACCGCCTCAATGTCGCTGCGGGACGACACGAAAGCAGATACGTCATCGGCGTACGCGGAAACCCTGGCTCGAGACCCTCCAGGGACGGCGATTCCACGTGGGGCCGGACTGCCGGTCTCGTCCTTCAGCCGGCGAAGGAGAGGCTCCAACGCCAAAGCATAAAGGAGAGGCGACAGCGGACAACCCTGACGAACCGACCTAGACAGCACGAACGCGTCCGACAACCTTCCGTTCACCTGTACCACAGCACTGGGGGAGCGATACAGGAGGCTAATCCAGCGGCAGAAGTTGGGTGCGAATCCAGCGGCCTGCAGGACAGTAGCAAGGTAGCGATGGTCAACCCTATCAAATGCCTTGGACTGATCCAAATTGATCAGCGCGGCTTCTTCGTCGTCTTTTACGCCCTCTATGATCGTGCGGATCAGATGCAGGCTGAATTGTTCGGCCCCTCACAGAACAAGTCTGCTCAGGTCCCAACAGAGACTCGGCAACTGACTGCAAATGCTCCTGCAGGATCTTGGCCATAATCTTTAACTCTGTGTTTAGCAGAGTTATGGGCCTGTAATCATCTAGCTTCCCCCCACCACCTTTGCCCTTTTTCAACAGAGTGATCACACCCCTGGTGATCCGATTGGGGATGGACCCCGACCGAAACCAGTTGTTGAACACTGCTGTCAAAATCGGAACAAAGATGTGCGACAGCCTCAAGTACAATTCATAGGGCAAACCATCCAGACCGGGCGACTTGCCTCTGCCGACCTTCTTCAATACCTCGTAGACTTCGCCCTCCGTGATCTCTCCCTCGCAGCTAGCCGCTTCAGTCGGCGCAAGCCGAGGAAAGTCAGCCAAATAGCTATGAAACTCCTCCTCACGGAGACCAGGCTCCTTGGTAAACCGGCTCTCGAAATGGCGCCGAAACGCCTCGCACAAGTCGTCAGTGGCCCGAAGAGTATGCCCCTCCGGGGACTCGACTTCATGAATGTAACGATCGCCACCTCGACGAACCTCTTCCCTGCGCAGATCTGCGCACAAGTTCACAGCTTCGGAAGACATCTTGCTTAACTTATGTCTAATTACCTGGCCCATGTACCGCTCGCTATTCAAACGATCCAGGGCCGCCCTAGCTAAGGCTATCTCTGGGGATCCCCCAGCCACCGCCCGGGTGTAACTAGCTTTAAGTGTCTTCACCTTTTCAGCTCTATCTAGAGCGAGCCGTTTGCTGAAATCAGTGGTGAAAGACCTAATCCTACTTTTTAAGGTTTTCCCACCACCTATTCCCGATAACCGCCCCACTAGCTCCCGCTGCACTAATCTAGTTAGCTGCTCCCGGAAGTCCTGCCTGTCCAGTAAAGACAGATTGAACTTCCAGTAGCCAGCCATTCTAGGCCTATGGTCTAACGCCACCCGGGCACAAACGAGTTTGTGGTCCGTGTAGCCTACCCAGTGGAACGTAGGGCAATCTAATAGATCTATGTCGGCTCTTCTAACTAACATCTTGTCAAGGTAGCTAACCACCTTGTCAGAAGGCCAATTAAGAGCCCACGTCCACATTTTCCCCGGGATGATCGACCCGGTATCTATCGACGAGACCATAATCGTCGATCAGATCAACCAGGCTACGATCGCCCCTTCTCCCACTAGCTCCCCACCCCTGTCTAACTTGGAGTCCAGGATGGCATTCCAGTCCCCCATTAAAACAAGGCGCGTTGAATCAACCAGGAACGGCCCCAACTGCGAAAAAAAACGAGACCCGCTCCTCCTGGTCATTGGGCGCATAAACCGCAACGACTCGGAACGAACCACTTTTCACGGCAATATCGGCCACGATCAACCGGCCCTCGGCATCGGTATGCACAAGGTCCACCTTCGCATCAAGAGTCCGTCTGACAAGCAAAGAAACCCCTCTGGCAAACCGGTCCCCCATATGCTGAATAGACGACAAAGTCGTTCTCCAGCACACACGCATCAGCACTGCAAACAAAGTGTGTCTCTTCGATCGCGGCAACATCTACATCCAGGGACAGAAGGTCCCGGAGCAGGCGGGCAGCCTTACCCCGATCCCTTAAGCCCTTCACATTCAGAGTCGCTAACTTGGTTTCCATTTTCTAAGCCTGCAAAAATAAGAGAAGAATTAACGCAAAAACCCCTAGTCACATACGGGGCGGAAATCTGTGTTAAGCAGGACCCCGACGGATTGTCCCAGACTACCAGTACCCAATTCTGTCGTCATACGACCGTCCGGGACAATGCCGCCGACGTCCGTTGGGTACATTAGTTTAATTGCCCTATATAAGGAGGGGTGAACCAAAACAGGGACCCTCCCAGAGCAAAAATTCCGCAGTTTTTTTAAATTAGGGTTGTCCAACTCGCACACCCTCAAGTCCGGAAAGGCTTCCTTGGCCTCAAATATATGGCTCCAGACTTTCAGGTAACCACCTGTGTCCCTGACACAGGTGATTACACCTGGAGCCTTTGGAAAGTTCCGGGGGTCTTCGACACTCTTGCCGTCCACCTCTGACATCTTGTACAAAACCCCCAACAAGGCCTTCCTTTGTTTGGATAGGCCCTTTTTGTATTCCTCTTTGTCAACCTTGCAGATTGACTCGGGGCCCCCAAACATTCTTTTTTTTCTTCTTCTCCCTAGCCGGATGGGGAGGGGAGGAGGTGGACGTATGGGGTGGTGTGTCCAAAGTTTTTAGGGATGAGGTGGAGGGAGAGGGGGATATAGCACGGGAAGGGGAGGAAGGGAAGCTCCTACTGCTGGGAGAGTCAGACGATCTAATTGGCGACGCAGGGAAGGAGCGCCACCTGGTTATGTCCACGCTGCGCTCCGCCCTGCTACGACCACTTCCTTGGTTTTCTTCTCCTTCCTCCTCCTCCTCTCTGCACCTCTTCAAGGATGCAGCACGAGGTGGAGGCATACTCTCCACTTCCATGGGCATTTCTTTTTGTTGATGTTTTTTCCCCTGGAGTTCCTCGTCTTCTTTCTGCTGACTCTGTTGTTGTTGCTGCTGTTGTTTCAGCTGCTGTTTTTTGGGGAGTTTCTCCTCCTCCTCTCTGTGTTGTTTCTGTTTCTGCTGCTTTTGTTGTTGATCCTGCTTTGGTTTTTCCAAAGCTTTTTCCTTCTGGGGAGGAGACGGGACGCTTGAAGGCTTCCGCCCTCTGGAAACCTCCTTCCAGTCACCACTTTTGGACGTCCCTTCCCCAGGTTGAGATGCTGCCACTGCTGTTGTTTCCCCCGCCACTACTGGTCGAGCAGGAGGTTGAACTGCTGAAGGTTGAACTGCTGGAGGTTGAGCTGCTTTTTTCCCGGGGCACGCCTTTGCCATATGCCCCAGGACACCACAAGCCCAACAATATGGCTTACGACCCTCCACAACCACCAACATTCTTCTTGTACGGCAGGTTAGAATGTTCGGCATGTCTCGGAAGTTATCTCTGTCCACAGTTATATACACTTCCATGTCCCCGGTGGCAATTCCTGCCTTGCTCCTCAGGACCTCCACGCTGTTTACTTCCCCAAACCTGGCGAAAAATGCCCCCATTCTGTCTGGGCATATGTCCACCGGCACCCCATGAACGGTCACCTTCGTCCTTCGGGTGCCCAAATACTCCATTTGAAGTCGGAGAGATTTGGTGTTGAGAATTTTTCCAGCCAGCTCTTTCGCCTCCTGTTCAGATTGCAGGAGAATATCCCACAAAGCGTTTGTCCTCCTAGCCAGGACCTTTGGGCATATCTTGAGTGTTTTAAAATTCTCCTCCATTGTCTCCCTGCTGACACCAATGAGCTTCCGTGTCTTAATATCGGATGTCAGCAGGGATATCGTCCTCGTTTTGACTGCTTCGAACGCCTCCTCAATTGTGAGAAAGTCATTTCCCTCAAATGTCTTTTCATATTTCTGTTTTTGGCTTACATAGTAAGCCGAATCTTTCAATGTCGGCCTATTGTTGGCCCAAGCATTTTTTTCCACTGACACCGTCGGTGATGTATCAGACATATTTATGTTCGTGTCGTCGGCCATTTTGACCGCGACCAAACGAACGTATAGTCTTTTATGTTATTTTTTCCAATTTGTTTGACGCACATAAAAATAAAAGAAAACGGAAGCACAGAACAAGGACAACCAAAGATAATAATAAACAAATAAATACAACTGAAAATAATACAAACAAAAACAGTGGGGAGGGTTCAAAAAAGCAGAGAGGAAAGAAATCAAAGTAAAAAGCAAACAATACACAAATAAAAAAAAACAAAATTGAAAAAGGTTTTAGGAAAATAAAATCAAAAACTTAACCAATCTTAGCAGTTTCCAAAACTTTTGTACGCTCGCTTGACTAACGTACACCAAAAACAAACACGGGGGTTAAACTTAATGCAAACCCTGCAAACTAACAGATGAATTAAGCCGGTATTTATATAGAAATACCTCCACTCAGGTACCAGCAGCCAATCACAGCCCAAGCAATGGACTATCCCACTTTAGCACAATGAGATGCTCTATGGCAACATAAATAGCTCTCTTTCTAAAGGTTGGATTATTGTTCACTTAGCTTGCTCCACAAATAAGTGTTTATCTCTACCACGTGATTTTTCTACATGGCACTGTGAACAGGATTCGAACCTGTGAGGGAATAACCCATTAGATTTTGGATCTAATGGGTTAGATAAGGATAATAGTCCAAATGTGCATAATGATAACGCCTAAAGTCAGAATTTATATTTTTCATAAAATACTTAATAAATTTTAGTCTTAATTGAGAGAGACTGAAGAACTAATGAAAAAGAGTTTAAACTACTTTGACCTGTCATACAACCTGTCATAAAATCTAAAAAGGAGATAAAATTACAAAAAAAATTATCTTACAATATATGTATCTATTCATTTGTACAGATTCATTTGTTTTTTATTCATGCATACTTTAAAAAAATATTTACTATTCATTTAATATACTTTATTTTCTAATTAAGTTATCTGTCATCTGAATTTATGATATTTAAAAAAAAAATTAGATACCATTTAAAAATACATTCTTTAAAAATATATATTGTTATAGTACATTTTAACTGAATACATTAAAAAAAATATCAAAGCCTTTTTTTCTTTAATGTCCTTTTAGGATCATGAATCTCTACAGATATTTGATATTGGTGAATTGCTATGATTGTTCTTGGAAAAGATAGTGGAGTTGTTTCCTGTTCCCTTCTCTATGGAAGAGAAGCATAATTCTGAATTAAAGTACCCTGTTTGCCTTATTATTTTACCCATAGCCGGGGGAAGTAGATTCATGCCTTTTCTAAGAGCATTAATACAAAGTGAATGCAACAGCTTTAGTCAGAATTTGAATTCAGCTCACTGTTTTCATTCTCCACATTGCTAACCATTTTAACACCCACACATCCTAATCAAAACCATAGTAGCTTATTTAGAATACAAATTTTGCAAAAAAATCTTGCACAAAAATTTCAAGCAACATAAGAAGTTCAAAATATAGAATTATTGGCTCATAAAAAGGATATACAATATTCAACAAACTTTCAATAAATGAAAAAAAAATTTAAGGTACAATACAAATTCCTTTTTAAATTCAAAATCTAGATATTTTGGACACAAATTTATGGCTTCAGCTAAATATATGTTGAATGCAGTTACTTGCCTTCAACTACAGATAAAATGTTTTGTTAGTCATTTTGCTATAAAATGTATTGCTGGTATTTTTACTATAATAATGTATTTTTATACTTTCATAGTGTTTTTGCTTGTGGGGTTCCATAGTTATTTGCTTCCACCCTGGGTCAGAGTAGACCTGGGAACAACAGCAATTAAGAGGTGGTTCCATGCTCCTCAAAACCTTCAATCTCCTGATCAGAGGCCTTGCTGCTGGATGTAGTTACCATCTAAGGAATCATTGCAGATCAATGAAGTAGAAACACTTTAAAGCCATAAGATTTGTTACCTCAGTCAATCTTTATTGCTCCACCAAGAGACATATGCACAGTGCTATCCAAATGTTTGTTGATTTAGACCAGCACATGCAAACCAAATGTATCATTTTCTCTCCTTTGTGAAGCAGCATGCAAAAAGCAAGTAAAATACTACTTTGAAGGTATTAAGATGAAGTGTTTTTTTTTTCTTTTATGGTCAAATTTCATGAATACAACATTGTGTGTGTGTGTGTGTCTTTTTCTCTTTTTCTATACATATATAATGATTGTTAACCCACTCTACTTTGAGCAACCTTCTACTTCTTTCAATTCTTTTCTATTTCCTATTATTCTTTATTATGGCCTGTTAGAATTTTTAAAGTTTTTTTTCTGAATGCATAAACTTTTTCCCCAAATTATTTTTTGCCAATGTTTCTCTTTTTTGTTTCTGCATTCCTGAAATGAAATAAGTAAAAGTCATGCATTCTTTGTCTTCCTCACTTTCATGGAATATAATAAACAGCTGCAATATTAATTAAAGGAAATACTTTCTTTTTTAATTAACCATTTTTTTAATGACACTTCAGGAACTTGTTGTAAAAGGAGTTCTTATTAACTCTCATGTTATGAACAAGTATAAAACAGAACTTAAATATAAATCTATTAAGAAGCCTTTTTTAACTCTTGATAATTTCTTATTTTATGAACAGAATAAATGCTACTAAGAAATCCTTTAAATATAGAGCTTTACAAAACTGGGGCAATACAGCAAATGATTGCTAATATGGTAAAACAATCTAATTCAACCAGTAATAAAATTTTAGTTTTGTTTCTCATCCAGGCTGTCAAGTGATACTCATATTAGTCTTGGTTTATTTAGAAATATTTTCAGTGTGTATTTTAAAAATATATCAAAGTAAGTCTTGTCTTTGCTTCACTCTCAGTTGTTCTCTTTCGGTATATATAGATTTATATATCCATATACACAAAGTGTGGCTTTAGTGTCTAAATCTAATATTGTGTATCCTCTGTATTTTGTTTTTCTACCAAACAATCTTTTTATCTGGGTTGTCATTTGTTTCATATATCAGAATGTAGAGGATGCTAAAGTCCAATGTGACAAACTGCAGAAGGAAATGGCAAAAGTAACCAAAGAAAGTCACAAAAGGAAGAAACTGCTGATGGCCCAGCAGCAGCTGATCCACGGAGTCCCTGGTAACTATCATAAGGTAACCAAACATGATTAAAATAAAATATTTATCAAGTAGGATTCTGATTTCAGCTCAAAATGGAGGTATGTAGGCATGAGTAAGCTTTTGCAAATGAAAAGTTTCAAAAATTTATATTAGTTTTAGGGGGATTAATATCAAATATAAATCCCCCCCCAAAAAAAAAACTAGCATATGCTTTTATGACATTCAAAATTTTCTTTTCTTTTTTGTCAACTTTTATGAGTTTATGGTTAAATATTATTTTTTTTATTCATTTTTTTTTGACATTTCTACTTCAAGTAAATTATACAGTGTGTAATAATTTTAATTGAAATTAATTTCAATATTTTAAAAAAAGGGGAGATACACATCTTTTTTTTTAAATTTTTGCTTGCATGATACAAAATATACTAATTTTTATATTTTAATATTTTTTTGTTTTTTCTGGTTGCAGTGTAGCTACTGTCCGAAAGCATTTCTTCATCAATCCTACCTACAGAAACATATAAGCAAACGGCATGCAGATGCTGCAAAGGCAACAAACACACCAGTTGCAGATGGAGACACAAGCAGTGGGCATGGAAGTGGTAGTCGCAGTAGTATCCCTGCAACAAATGTCATCTCTGCTCTTGAGAATCAACTCAAATCAATGAAAGAGGACTTGATGATTGTGCAAGAAAGGGAACTACAAAAGGAGGTTTGTGTGTGTGTGTGTGTATAATATATATAAATAACTTTAAATGGTATTTTTAGTGTATACTCATATTTGAGTAGATGCTCTGTTTATTTATTAAACAATTTATTTTTGTCTACTGGCCTGAATGTTCAAGAAATCTTATTAAAGAAAAATATATGCTCTCCAGCAGGATTCAAACCTGCATCCCCTGGGCAGAGGGAAACCATTGTTATGTGCCTTGAACAACTCTACCATGAAGAAGCTTCATGTGTCTAGCTCCACCAAAATCATTGTGTCATGCTAAACTGTTTTTCTCAATAGAATCTATTTTGCATATTTATTTATATTTATCCATTCACTGCCACACACACACACATATATATATATATATATATATATATATATATATATATATTTAGAAATCCTTGATAAAATCCAAAGAAGAATTTGCAATGTTATTGGTCCTGACCTAACATCGTGGCTTCAGTCACTTTCCTACCTCTGTAATGTAACTTCCCTCTGCATTTCCTATAAATACTTTCATGGTAATTGTTCTGGTGAACTTTCCTCTATGGTACCTCTTTGAGGAGTTCTTTTTTCCGAACCGGTGCCTGGCGTCAGGCGATTTTGAAAGTGTTTTACAAACTGTTTTTTGATTTCAACCTTTGTTCACGTTAAGTTCTTTTTATTTTAAATTTACGTTCCATTTATTGACTTTTTTGCCAAAAGTTTGATTTGATTTTTCTTTCTTTCCCTCCCCCTCTTATTTTTTTTACTTTATCCTTTGTTGTTTCTTATTATTAATTTTCATTTTCTTTAATACGTATTTTTGAGTTTTTTCTTTTAATTTTTTTAGTAATTTCCCCACACCAAACTTTATTTTTTCATTGTTTATTTTGCCCCTCGTAAGACTTCGTTTTTCTTTGTTTATATTTTTATTTCTACGTGTTTTCATTGTTTCTTTGTTGTTCTCATTGTAAATAACTGTTATTTATTCTGTGTTCCTTTATTTAAGTCCTTTTTGTGTTTATTGTAATTTTTTGCTTTTATTTTCCGCATTTATTTTACTATTCGTTAGTTCTTTTTATTTTAGTTTACGTGTTTTCGTTCGTGTTCGTGGGCTGACTAGAATTTTTCTAGTGGCAGCCATATTGTATTTGTGAACTCGTTTGGCATTTTTTGGTTTGGTATTTTTTGTTGTAATATTGTAAAAAAAAAAAAAAAAGAAAAAAAAAAAGATAACTTTTGTTTATCCTCCGTCTTAAATTGTGATTTTCATTTTCATACTCGTATTTTTGTAATTTGTAACTAGTTTTATTTTTAACGTATTTTGTCGTTTTAGCGTACGTGTTTTTTATAACTTATTTTTTACCTGTTTAACTGTTTATTGTTCTGTCTCGTTAAATTTATTTTGTGATTTATTCGTATTTATCTTTCTTTTAAATTATACTTTTATTTGTTGTTTGTTTGTTTTATTTGAGAGAGAGAAAAAAAATTGTTATTTTAAAATGGGTGCCAAGAGAACTGTTAAAAAAAACCTGTTTGGGACTAAAAAAAAGAAAAATGATCCCCCCGACAAATTACCCGATAAGGCAGTAGAAATAGTGACGGAAGAGTCCTCAAAATTAGAGGATAATCCAACCCCCTCCCAAAATGAAAAATATAAAAGTAGTCCAGAAAAAAGTATGGTGGCCAGCAATGGCCAAAATTTAGACCAAGAAAACAGTTCAAATGACCAAAGTACGGTGACCAAAATTCTTCTATTGAGACAACCAAAAATAATGACGGGAATGAAGCGGCCGGAGAGACGCCCTCATGTTGGAAGTCCCTGCCGAAATGCAAAATCAACATTATGGATTTCCTGGAGAGGGCCAAGAGCCACGCACATCTGGTGACAGCAGATGGGCTCTTGCCTAATCCCGAGGAATTGAAAAAGGTTGAAAAAAGAATTGTGTCAGTCTTTGTGATCGACAAGCGTTCGCGCAAGATTTGTCGATCCACTGTGATTAAAGCTTTAAATTCTCTGGGCATTAAAGCTCAGAGGGTTGTGAAAGGAAAAGGCTATTTTATGTGGGACGTACTGTTACCCACGCCTGCCGACTGTGAAGCTGCTGCGACTCGTGATCTCATCACCAAAGACCTTATTCTGAGGACTGAGTATGAAGGCAGGCGGAGGACAAAGATATCAGTATATGAGGTTCCTCCTCAGATTGTCGGGAGCACTTGGCCGCTTATCTGTGCCATTTTGGACAGATTCTCAGTGCTTCCTCAGATGATCTGACCGGGGGGTGGAGCTTCGAGATTATGATCAATCAGGATGCCTTCCACTCCATCCCCAACTGTCTGGATGTAAAGCGCCAGAAGATGCCGATAATTGTGACGGGTCGGAAACCGGCATGCTGGAAGTGTGGAAAGACTGGTCACCTTTCCTCTTCCTGCACGGAGATGAAGGCCTCTGATGTTCTGGCCCCCGCCCAACCAAATCCCCCTTTGGTCGAGTCTACAAAATCCGTCTCGCCTGTAGTGGGCATGCCAGCGACCGGACCGGTGGGAAAAATCCCCGGTTGGGTCCAAATCTCAGCCCCATTCCCTGAAAAGCCTTTGCCCACTGCTAATGCGGTTAGGGAGAAGGGAGAGGGGGAATGGCAGGTCGTTGGTAGGTCTAAAGGGAAGATCCAGGCAGCGGAACCTCGTTCCACATCTAAAACAGGAAAAGGCACGAACAGCCCCACTCCCTCAACCAGCGCAAAGGGCGATTCTCCGGCCCGCTACTCGGTTATGCTAAGAAGCACAATGATCCAGTATGAACCATCTTTTGAGAAAAAAGAGAAATTGCTACAACTAAAGGAGGCTCTAAAGTCTAAAAGACAAGCTTCGGAGGGGAAATCCGGCAACTCTTTATCGGCACCGACTTCCCCTACCACTAAACATTATTCCATGGTCCCTCCCCCAAGTGTCAAAGCAGTAAGCCGGGTAACATCCAAAATGACCACTCTTAAGAAAGGTTCTGTGACAAAACCTTCATCCAAAAAATCAACTCCCATTCACTCACCCAATCCCTCCCCAATGCAAACTCCCAGTCATACACCAAAAAAACAGGAACAAAATAAGAGACAAAGAAGCCCATCTTCCGATACATCTGAGTCTACAGTGGAAAAAAAGATTAAGGCAAAACCTCCATACAATACAGGAGAAGATGTGTGCCGCGTCTCCAAAGAACAGGAGGAAAAGGCACTAATGCATGCAAAAAAGATGAAACATTTAAAAACATTATTAAACTTCCGCAAAATAAAAGACCTTGATGTTGAAAACCCCCGAAATTTCCCAAAAGCAAAAAGGGTTTTAACTGTTGTTAGATCTGGGGCTACCGCCCAACAAATCTGGGCCATGTTGGCGGAAACTAACGAAACTTTTGCCGTATTTCCGCCCATGTCGTGCTTTGATGATGAGCACGTCAAAAAACTGCAGCAATATTGTTCAGGGAGGTACCCAATTTTTGTTCACCCCTCCCTGTATAGAGCATTAAAGCTAACATTCCCCTTGGACATTGGCGGCCTGTCTCCTGATGGCACCATCAAGAGTGAGATGGGTACAGGCTCAATGGGAGAGGCCGTCGGTGTCCTGACCCCGGCCATGTTCAATGCAGGAGAGCGAATCTAATCGGTTTCATCATGGCTCTCTGGTTAGCAAGTGTGAATGCCTGAGGCCTGAGGTCGGAGTCTCATGGCTCTCCTGACCTTCAGCGTCTCTGGGTGAATATCTGTTGAATGTGACTATGAGAATATTCTGTCTAGGGGTTTTCCTCTATTCAGCATGTTCTGATGAGGGGTGTCTCTTGGCTGGTGAGCAAGTCTTTGAAGGCTGCGTGTGTTCTTGTCTTCGCAGGATCGGCGGGCAGACTTTTGCGTGCTGGATGTTACCATAAAGGATAAGGCTCTTCGTCTCATTGGGGTTTACGCCCAATGTCTATTCTGAGCGCCTGCTTTGTTTGGAAGATCGAGCCATTTTTGACGACATCACGTCGGGTAGTTTTAGTGGGTGATTGGAATGCCGTCCTTGATCCCGATATAGGGACAAATTCGGGTACTAACCGGGACGTGAAACCATTTTCGGGACTTTATCGACAGGTTTGATCTTGTCGATATAGTACCGGAATGAACACCCTCGGGAGGTAGTGTGGACTTGGACCCGTTTATCTAGACCGAAGTCTTAGTTAAGAGAGTTAGGGCTCTTAGGGTGTCCAAGTTTCCATGAGATAGTTTATACGGATCATAGGCTTGTCCGGGTCCGTGTAAAAACAGGTTGGCCTGGACAAATCTCCGGGACTTGATGGTCTTCTGTACAAAGTCTTGTTCGACTGTTTTTGTTCCTGCTGGCACTGATTTTCAGCAACTGGATGAAATAGGGGTCTATACCCCAACGCTTCAATTGGTCGGTTGTTACGCAAGGACAAAAACGGTGGGGATGGGTTAGGTAAGCCCCTTTAACTATGTTAAACACAGAGTTAAAATTTTGGCTAAGATCTTGCCCTAACCGTTTGTGGTCCTGTCTAGTCTGATTGGGTCGGAACAGACTTGTGCTGTGAAGGGAAGGACTATTCAGGACAAATATGGTGTGTCTGATCATCGAGCAAGTCGACAGTGAAGCCGCGCTGATCAATTTAGATCAGTCCAAGGCCTTCGATAGGGTTGACCATCATTTTCTGGAGGCTGTTCTTTTCGGGCGGCTGGTTTGCCGTACTTTTTGCACCTGGATCCGACTTCTGTATGCAACTCCCGTGCTGGCTGGTGGAGGTGAATCGATCGAGCCTTTCATTGTCTCGCTCCATTCGTTCTTGCATTGGAACCTTTCCTTCGCAGTTAAAGGTGAATCCGGTCCTACATGGAATTGCCCTGCCGGTGGTAGCACATCGGCCAGGTATTCTGCCTATGCTGATGACGTTTCGGCTCTTGTGTCGAGCAGAGCGAGATTCCAGCAAAGAAATCAGTTATAAGATGGTGACAGGGGCCAAGATCAACCGCGATAAGTCTGTTGGCTTGGTGGTTGGAAGGGAGTTTCTCTTCCCGGACCTTTCCGCTGGACGGATGGGCGGTCAAGATTCTCGGCGTCTTTTCGGTCCTGATCTCCAGTTGGAAATGAATTGGTCGGGTGCGAGGGAAGGCCGAGATTGCAATTAATTTGTGGTCTCGGAGGAATCTTTCCTTAAAGGGAGGGCGGAAGTTTGTGTTTCACATCTACCCGATTCTCCTTTACCGACTCTCTGTGCTTCCACTTCCGTGTGACACTTTACTGGCGTTAGTGAAGCTCTTGTTCTCCTTCTTGTTGGGAGGCAAGGCTGCCAGAGTCAGTCGGGAGATCTGTTGCCTTCATCCATCTGAAGGGGGTCTGGGCATTCCAAGCATTGAGATTCGTCAATATATGCTTCGGCTTTCTAGATCGAATGTGTCGCGATTCGGATGAGGAGGGCGCCTTCTGGAAGGAAGAAGAACGCCCATCCCTGAGAAGTGTGCATTCGTGCGAGGAGGAGGCCCGCCGTTTACCCCGAGCCGAATGCGCCTTCTATCGTGAATGTCGTATTGCTCTGAAGCGCCTCTTACGGGCGTCGGATGGCCTCTCCAACGTCCAGGCGTTGTCTCGTAGGGCATTATATCAAAGTTTTAGTCGGGGGGCCGTGCATGATGAACTGATTGACGATCTCGGTCTGACGAAGCAGAAGGCTCGCTCAATATGGCCTTGGGCGCCCGGGTTGAAATGCCTCAATAACGATGAGGCATCACTCACCTGGCTGGTGATTCGTAGGGGCCCTCTGGGTCGGCAAGAGACTCTGCTCAGCTGGCTTGGAGAATTCTCCAAACTGCCGACGTTGTAGTGGGGAGGTCGAGACCTTGGGTCACGCCTTCTTTCATTGCAGCCAGGTAGTGCCGTTGGTCAAGTTTGTTGAAGGCCTCATGGTCCGCATGCTGCAGGGAAAGTCTTTTGTCCTTCAGTCCGTTTCCGTTTGTAGCAATGTGGCACCGCCGCTGACGAAGGCTGAACAGTATGTGTTCCACTGCTTGCTAGGTGTTATGAGAGTCGTGATTTGAACGACACGTCAGAAGGGATTCTATGGAGGCGAGAAGTTCACCTCTTCTCAACTGATCTTGTAATTTAAGCATCAGCTTAAAGTCAAGATTAGGGACGGAAAGGCGGCAGCTCACTTCATCAGAATTCAGCAAAAGGTGGGTGAATCTTGCGCGCTGGTGTCATGTGAAAGGGGCTGACTTTGAGTGGCACATTGATGCCGGTTAGGCATCAGGATATTGCTCTTCCTGGGTTGAACTTGTGCAACCCATCCTAAAACTAGGCTAGCTTAGGTTTTTTTTTGATGCTTTAGTTTTTTTTTTTCAGTTAACTTAGCTAGGTATGTATGTTCATTGGCCCCCTTTTATTTCTGTCCCTTTTTTTTTTTCTTTAAGTTTAATTCCCCATCCCTCCCTCGTTAGGTGGTCAGTGATGTCAGTTCGCTGGTGGATGCGGGGCGCCTTTCGTTTTCGCGTGAGTGCTTTTTTTTCTTATTTGTTGTTGTGTCTGAATGAGTGCATGTCAATGTGAGTGATTGGGATGAATGAATGTTTTATACTTATTATAGTCCCGCATTGATTTCGGCCAGTGAAGTGATGTTTCTGTCACATTTAGTAATTGGGGGTTTTATTACTAATCTTAATTTTCTTTAGTTTTTGTAAATAGTTTTTTTGCATATTGTAAATAGTCATTGGGGTTAACTTTTAGAATTTTTGTTTTATTCCTTCCCCCACAGACAACGAATTGTAATATTGGGGTAAATAGAGACAAAGAGGTATTATGCTGGTTGTAGTAAGAAAGGTATGAATGAATGTGTTGGGTGTAAGGAATATTGTTTTACGTTTGGGAATTGTTGCTTTTAGTTTCCTTTCCCCAATCCCCCCTTGTGCCCCATTTCTGTATTAAACAGAATAAATAACAACTTTATGAATTTGTGAAATACTAGATTGGGAAAAGGTTTCATCATTTTACAGTTGAAATAGCTAGATGTAACCATATATTCTATGCTAAGTTTCTTTTATTGCACTTCTCATTTGTGGAACTCCCTTCTGGCTTTTTCCCTTCCCAGTCAACTTTGCATTTAAATTTTTGAAGACCAATGTCAGTTGTTACCTTCTGTCTTCTTAATTCTTGTTTTCTCTCCTTAATCATATTTTTTCTCATATTCTATAACACACAGTAACACCTTACATCTTTGTGGCTTTATTGCCTTGCTTGGAATGAAATGATTAAAAAATAAATGGATAAAAATATTATTTACTTTTCTAACTCTGTGAATATTATATGCTTTCATTTTTTCATTATGTATGAAATAATTAGGATATTGGTGGTATTTTCAATGTATTTCTCTTCTTTATGTAAATATTGAGAACTACCCAATTCTAAGTGCTCCTAAATAAACCTATTCTGGATTTCATTCTACTATTATGGTGCATGAGTCCAAGAGATCATTTTCATCAGTGGATCCTTGATAGACACTCAGTTTTTGATAATTATTAGTATGGTCCAACATGATATAAAAGAAAGGCAAAGTTTCTGTCTCGCAAGCAAAATTAACAAAGCATCATCAAGATATCAGAAACCTGTTGACTGTTTAGGTAAAGCACCTTACAAGGGATTAAGGAGAATACAAGCCAAAATACTGCCCAGAAATGATCTCATCAGTAATCCAAATCTTTATCTACAAAAGTCATTGTCAAAAGTGAAATAACATTGGTTTGTAAAGAGTCAACAAAGTTTTTATCTGTCAGTAGGGAAAGGTTAATTTTTGATTGTTATAGATTCAAGCATTTGTTAACAGATACATTATATAGTGTGTATAGGGATTTGATATCTAAACTAGTCATCTCATATTAATGCCTTTTAGTCTTTTCAGCATGTCACCAGAATTTTTAATATCTTTTCCAAAAAGTTAAAATTTTTGCTATGGCTTTTGTTAGTGTATGAGGAGCACAACCAATTTCAATGAGACATTTTTTTTCATTCAATTACCCACTAATATATATATATATATATCTTATTTATTATAAAACACAGATTGTGTGTGTGTCTGTACGTTTATATGGATCAGATTTCTTACATTTTTCAACCAATTTCAACAAAACTTCACAGGACTACGTAAAATTACCTTGCAGTGGTTCTGACAGCGCCAAAAATTGGAAAAACACAATTGTTTTTGCACGAAATCAATTTGAAAACACGATTAAGAGGCATCATGAGAATGAAAGGGGGGGACAACTCATATCAAGTTATACTTATTATAAAACCCAGGTTGTTTGTGTGTGTGTGTGTGTGTGTGTGTGTTCGTTTATATATGGGATCGGATTTCCAACATTTCTCAACCGATTTCAACAAAACTTCACTTTTTTTTATTGGCTGGTAGTGTTTCTTATTATCTTGCACACTTTTTTCTTTATTTTTACATTCAGAATGCTTTAAAAATTCCATTTACAAGACAATTGTTTATAATAAAATTCTATTCAAATCAGTAGACTCATAACGATTGAAAACTATGTTTTTGTTTGAGTTTGGGTTTGACCAATTCATAAAAAAACAAAAAAAACTAATTAAGACATGCGTGTCCGTCGGCCTTAAACAATAGTCTTTGTCAATTTTATTTTTCAGTCTTTATGATGGTCGATACTTGATCTATCTCTTACTGTTACATCCCCAGGCAACGCCGGGCTCTACTGCTAGTACATATATATATATATATTTTGTGTATTTAGGCTGTAATCCCTCTTTTATACCTGTTTTGTTAAAGATAACTGACAAGATACTGCAATTAATTAATTTTTATTTAATTTTTCTTGTGCTTATATAAGTGTCTTCTTTTCTGAACATAAAGTGTGTAAAAACTCCAAAAGTTCTGCATATCTGAATGCTTTCAGCTATTTTTTAGCCATTATCAAGGGAGATTTTTTGTTTTTTAACTAAATATGTGGATTTTTTATTTATGTGCCTAAAGTTATAAGAATGTTTTATTTTCTGAACATGGTCAGCATATTGTAGCCATGTTCATAGTTAATGTTATTGAGTGTTGGCTTTTTTTTTTTTATTAGGGCTTTCATTATTTTTAATCTTTTTTATATGTGGATGAAGCTGTTATACTTGTATTTTCTACTAGTATGTTTCAGATGGTGTCTGGTAGGTTTTTGTGTGTGTTTAAATGAGTCCTAATGGAGCTATGGTTGGGTAGGTGTAATATAAGTTGTCTAGATAGGCATGTAGTAGTGTGACCAATGTAATTATTTATGAGTTTAGCTTGATCAGGAACAGAGTTTCTTAAGGAGAATTTGAACTCTTAAATAATGTTGGTTCTTTGTAGTTTTGATTTTGCCAGTGTGTTGTTATTTTTGATGATAAGATTAGCTGTTTTAAATTTTTTGCATTAGATAATTTAATTTTCATGTTCAGGTCAACTGAGGTTGTGTATTTGATATTTCTAAGAGAAAATTCATGTTGGTAATAGTTGACATGTATTTGGCTTTTGTAGAAGATGTTAATGATATTGTTTTTATTCATACATTCAGTATTGTTATTAGCTACTTTTGCAAGAAATAGTCTAATCTTGTGGCCAATGCAGTAGTTAGGACTATTGTTAACTAGTGTCTATTTTACATTATTGAGTTCTTTAAGGAAAAGTGGGCAAGAGGATGAATTCTTGTGTGCTCTCTTTAAGAAAATTTTTTATAACTGCTATTTTATATCTAAGAGAGCATTCACTCTTAAAATTAAGGTGTTAAGAGTTTCTGCTAGTGTTTTTTTTTATATAATGAAGTGGTGAATGTATTATTACTGAATTTTATAGGAGTTTATTTTTTGACTTGGTTTCTAAGTAAAGTTAAGGACAGTTTTTTTTTTTTTTTTTTTTTCAAATGTGGTTTTGAGATTATCAATTTCTTGTTTATTTTTTGCTAAAATAAAAATATCATCTACATAGCAGACATATATTTGGGGTTTAGTGACTTGTTTAAATATTGTTTTCTATGTGGAACATGTAGTAGTTGGAGAAGCCCAGCAAGCTGAGAGGATTTCCCATACTAACAGCATTAGTTTGGGTCTAGATATTGCCATTATGGCCATAGAAAGAGACATGCAGGCATGCAATAACTTTTTGAAGATGTTTGATGGATGGAGGTGGAAACCAAATCAAACCAAGTATCCTCCAAAAAAAAACAAAAAAAAAAATTACAAAGAACCAACATTATTTACAAGATCAAATGCCTTATAATGAACTGTGTTCCTGATCAAACCAAACTCAGGAATAATTACATTGGTCACACTACTACATGCCTATCTAAATGACTTACCTACCCAACTCCATTAGGACTCATTTAAACACACACAAAAATCTATCAGATACCATCCGAAACATACTAGTAGAAAATACAAGTATAATAGCATCATCCACATGTAAAAAAAAAAAAAAAAAAAATTAAAAATAATGAAAACTGTAATAATAAAAAAGGAAAAACCAACACTCAATTACATTAATTACAAACACAGCCACAATGTGCTGACCATATTTGGAAAATAAAACATTCCTATAATTTTAGACACATAAATAAAAAAAACTCATATATTTAAAAAAACAAAAATCTCCCCTGATAATGGCTAAAAGAATAGCCAAAAGTGCTTGGATATGAAGAACTTTTGGACAGTTTTTACACACTTTGTGTCCAGAAAAGACCACACTTGTGCAAAACAAATTATATAAATTGCAGTCATCTTTAACAAAATGTGTGTGTGTGTGTGTGTGTGTGTGTGTGTGTGTGTAAAATGGCTTTTTGCAATTCATAGTTATTATTTTTTTTATTTCATGACATTTTGTCAGAAAATTTTATTTGACATTTAACATTTTTATTTTGTAATTTTGAATTTTTTACTTATCACTTTCTAAACATAAACATGTTAATTCAAATTACCTATTAATTTTATGAACAGAAAAATACTGAGCTTTTTACTTTATGAATTCTGACAGATTGCTACTATATAGTAAACGGAATGGATGTACATAAGTTTGTTGTGATATACTTATAATTCTTTGTATTCATTCAGTTAATTATTTAATACCTTCTACTTATCTGCATATGAACTGTTGTGTGATTTCGCGTGATTTCACGTTGGTTCACGTCACATGATTTTGTGTTTATAAATAATGGTGGGACGCCTCTATCTTTCTCTCTCTGGCATCCGTTCGTTCATATCTTCTATGTAACTGGTAACAGTGTATGCTTTTTATGTTGAATAAGACCATAATATACAACTTTCTAAAAAGGTCTCTTTTCATCACAATTTATTCAACATAAAAAAAAGAGTAAAATAATGGATACTATTCTGAGACCCGGTTGATTTGAGGGATCGTCAGAGACAACTGCTGATGAATGGAATCACTGGTATCGTACCCTTGTCAATTGCATCAACTCTCTGACAGTAGCTCACCCTGACAACCCTCCTAACAAGCTCAGCATATTAATTAATTATATATCACCTAGAGTCTATTCCTTGATATCAAACTGCACAACATTCTTCAATCTACTTATGTCAAACCAGTTAATTCTGTATTTGCTTGTCATCTGCTCACCACTAGAAAACAGCAGCCAGGTGAATCTATTGATCAGTTCTTCTAACTTTAAAAAATCTTTCCAAGGATTGCAAATTTGAAGACGTCACTGCTTCTCAGCATGCCGAACAAGCAATAGGAGATGCTTTTATCACAGGCCTCACTTTCCCAGTGATACGGCAGAGACTACTAGAAAGTTGTGAAGTTAATTTGGATAATGCAGTAGCAACCGCGAGAAGTCTCAAAATGGCCCAACACAATGCCGCAGCTTATGCCACTTCGTCAGTTGTAGCAAAAGCATCAATTTATCCAGAAGAATCTAGAAATAATTCTACAGATGAATTAACTAAAGAATGTGCTGCTGCTACCAGAACTAATCAAGCAGTTCGTTACGCCAAATGTCAATTCTGCGGGCGTGAGAATCATTCTCGATACATTTTGCCCAGCAAGAAATGCTGACTGCCTTTCGTGTGGGAAAAGAGGCCACTTCTCCAAAGTCTGCCGGTCTAAAAGAAGAGCAACTTCACCTAATATAAAAACCAGCACTGCTTTTATTGCTCTCACAGCTTCATCCTAATGCACACCTTTTACACAATACTCCATAGTAGTTGCAACTATAAACAACACTCGCCTGAAAGCCATGGTAGACAGTGGAAGCACTCATAATTTCATAAAGTTGAACGTTGTGAAATCACTTGGCCTTCCTATACTACCTTCCAGTGACACAGTAAGTATGGCTTCCTCTAATCTCATGAGCAAAACCCAAGGTCACTGTATTGCATCTATCGCAATTAATGGACAAACATACCCTGATATGCATCTGTCTGTTCTGCCCAACTTATGTACTCCTGTCATACTTGGACAAAAATTCATGCAACTACACAAACGTGTGGAATTCCTTTTTAACGGAGATATACCTCCTTTACAAATCTGTAACACCGCTCAGATGAAAATAGGGCCACCTGCTCTTTTTGCCAATTTATCAGATGATTGTAAGCCAATTGCAACAAAGAGCAGAAATTACTCTGCATCTGATCGCGAATTTATTCGGAACGGAGTACAGAAGCTCTTAAAAGAAGGGATAATAATTAACTCTAATTCCCCATGGCGAGCCCAAGTCTTGGTGACTCATAATGAAAGGCATAAACATCGCATGGTCATTGACTATTCTGCACTATCAATCGCTATACTTTTCTCGATGCATTCCCTCTTCCAAAAATTTCAAACATTATACGCCACCTATCTCAATATAAGATTTTCGACAAGTTAGATTTGAAGTCTGCATATCATCAATGCCCTATCCGTGAGGAGGAAAGAATTTATACAGCCTTTGAAGCTGACGGAGGCCTGTATGAATTTTCTCTGTTACCCTTTGGATTAACTCTGTAGCTGTATTCCAACATATCATGCATAACATAATCCAAGAACATGAACTTAAAGGCACCTTCACCTATATTGATGACATTGTCATCGGGGGAAAGACAAATAAAGAATTGAATGAAAAATTGAGGGCATTCAAAGAAGTTGCTGATCGTCTCAACTTGCAACTGAACCCTAATATATGTGAGTATGGCATCACCAAACTTAAGTTTCTAGGGCACCTGTTGGAGAATGGAACAATCAGTCCTGACCCAGACAGACTTACACCACTCAAAGACTGTGGGACGCCTCTATCTTTCTCTCTCTGGCATCCGTTCGTTCATATCTTCTATGTAACTGGTAACAGTGTATGCCTTTTATGTTGAATAAGACCATAATATTCAACTTTCTAAAAAGGTCTCTTTTCATCACAAAGTTTGTTGTTGTAAGCAGTAAGTTTCACATTCTTTGATGCAGGACAATCTGTATTTGAAAGCAAAATATATATGCTGATGAATTTTTATCATAAAATCTAAACTTATTCAGTAGTTCTTAAAAGATTATTAATTTTATTAAGTTATAAATGAGACAAAAATGGTCATAGTATTTAATTTTTACTTGTGTATAGGTTGTTTTTATATATGTGTACATAAAGTAATTTCTCTTTTGTTGACAGGCTGAAATAAAAAACTTAAAGAAACTATTTGAAGAAAAAGATAACCAATATGAAGCTAATCTTGTGGATTTACGTAGGAAGCTAAGTATGTCTGAACTTGTCTTCTTTTTGCTAATCACAACTCCATTGAGAGAAATACATTTCTCTAACATATTTATTTAGGGTCATACTAAACCAAAACAAGTTTGACGATAAATTGTTTGGCTATTATATGCAGTTATGGTTCATTTAGTATCTTACAGTGTGTGTGTGTGTGTGTGTGTGTTTATGATGGTGTCTAACTGCATAGATGCATCTGAGTGTTGAAAGTATTAACTTTTTAACAAATTTTAAGTGTATGTATTTTTATGGATATGTTAAATTTTCTCTTTGCACATGCTCCTTTAAATTATCAAAATCAGCTCCAGGAGCACAATACTCTACACCTTCTTTGTTTCATGTTTTCACTGACATGAAGTGGAGCAACTATATCAAATCAATTGCTACATCTACTGCAAGGAATGTTGGTTCACTATATTGTACCAGAAAAATTTTCTCATCAGAATCCATCTTGCACATTTATAAATCTAGCATTTGTTTATGCATTGAAAACTGTTACTATATCTGGTCTGGTGTACTTGCTGTACATCTTAGAATTCTTGACAAAATCCAAAGAAGGATTTGTAATGTAATCTATCCAGACCAGGCATCTTGATTTCAAACACTTTATCACTGGCATAATGTGACTTCTCTCTGTCTTTTCTACAAATATTTTCATGGGAACTGTTCTGATTAGCTTTTTTCCTTAGCGCCCCGATCACATGAATTTAAGCATGCGACTAGATTGGCAACTTGGTCTCACCATTTTACTGTTGAACTAGCTAGATGCAACCACCACTTCTACTCTAACAGTTTCTTTTCTCACACCTCTCATCTGTAGAACTCCCTTCCAATTTCTTGTTCCCTGCCACCTACAATCTTCAAAAAGTTAAGTGCAATATCAGTCGCCATCTTCTGTTTTCTTGGACCCTATTCCTTTTGATCCTTTTCTCAATCCTCCCCCTTAAAGTCTTCTCTTTCATTTTCACTCCCTGTAACTCTTGCATTCTAGTGGTATCGTTGTATTGCTTGAGGATAAAACAATTAAAAGAAAAAAAAAAATTGTAGTTTTAAACTTCAGTTTGATAAACCTTGACTTAGACAATGAGAAGATACTGTTTCAGAACAATTCCTTGAGTAAGAGCAGAAATCCTAAAAGTTGAAATTAAAGTTTTTAAATTCAATAAAATTTAAAGTGTTATTTTATTTGCTCTGCATTAAAAGTTTGAACAAAAGATTTGTTGAATTCTATATTCATCCTGTTTAGATCATGAATGTTAATTATGTTATTTCCTTAATCTTTCTAGTTTTCTGGCTGAGTTAATGTGTAGTCTTTATTCTATAATCACCTGTTTATTTGAGATTGCTTAAATAACAAGACTATTAAAGCTATTAAACATTCTAAATAAACCTGTAAAAACAAAATAATAAAAATTGCAATTTTTCCCCCCTATGTAAATTATGTATTTAAAAAATGTTTAAGCTTTACTTTTTCTTTTCTAGTCAAGCAGTCAAACATTGGCTCGATCTGTGATGATGATGATGAGAATGATGAACTTCCTGCGGTTGTATCTGAGAAGGATGTTGCATGTATTTCATTGGAGAAAAAAGCGGAACCCAAAATCTCTGAAGAATTATTACTTGAAAAAAAGGCAAATGTTTTTTTTGTTTTTTTTTCTTTTAATCCTTTCTTCAATTTTTGTCTTTAATGGAAATAGGCTGGAAATAAACCACCCAAGGTTGTCAAAATTACAAAGTGACATGAATTCAAATTCTCAAGAAAAAAAAGATAGACAATGTACCTCTTTAATTAGAAAAATATAAAAGATTATAGTTAACTAGAATGACCAGCTATCACTGGTATAGTCTACAAAATCAATTGGATAGCCAAAAGCTATTTTATAATAATAATAATAATAATAATGGGAAGCAACATCATTCCAATTTGGTGTTCTCACTTAAATTATATTCCATAACAATTCAATTCATTGTTTTTCTTGTTTTCACTTAAATTATAGCAGAATAATTTTACTTCTCAGATTAGGCTAGAATGGTTCAACAGGTTAGATTTAGAGATGAGGCTTTTTGTTTCTTTTAATGATTTTTGCACGTCTTGTATTCAATCTCAAAGATAACTTTACTCTTCTGCAGTTCATTGTCAATGTTTAATCTGTATTTGTTCTGTAACATTGATACTTTTGCTTCCTATCTCATCAGCCCAAACATTGTCAATGATCAGTCTTTCACAAATGTGAAGATAATTGATTATAATTATTTGCTTTGTTTCTATAGGCTCAAAGTCTGAAGAAAAATTTTAACGAGCAATTCAAGAAACAAGAGAAAAAATGGCAGACAGAAATAGAAAATATGAAAAAGAAATATGAACAAGAAATTATAAATGTAAGATTATATTGATTAAAAGTTCTGCATAAATAAAAAAGAAAAATGTAAAGTTAAATAAAGAGTTATTAAATATGTTATTTTATACTGTATTTGTGAATTCTACACATTTAGTTAAGTTAAAATATCCTATTTATTGCACCTAAGCATAAAAGATTTGAAAAACTACTTAAGAAAAATAAGTACAAAATTTAAGCAACTTATGTACTGGTCAAATCCAGGTTGCTTATAAACAAAGAAATTTTATATACCCATGGCAATTTGGCAGTGAAAGGTAGTACATTTCTTTTTATTATAAACTTTTCATTTTTCATTTACTTTTTTAATTTTATTTTTTTATGGCATTTAACTGAATGCTTATGTCAAATTTTTAAATTTATTCTCTTGTAAAAATATAAATACGATATCAGTGAAAAGGTTAGCTGTAGAACAGCTAATACTGTTTACTTATTGATTCACTAAAATCAATGTACAGTCTTGCTTTCTATTTTTCTATTATTTAGTATTGATTATGACATATGCTCCAAAAGCAATATCTCTTTTTTTTTTTTTTAAATTACAATAGATACAGGAAATACAATAATTCCATTAAAAAGAGCAAATTTTCAGTTACAAAAGGCCCCCACAAAGTCACAATCATTGGCTCTGCATTCTTGCCAACAAGAGCTCTTCATTTTCTGTGTTGGCACTTGTACAAAGCCACTCGGAATATGGTTTGTTACATACATTACTATTACCAATGTTGAAATGCATTACCCACTGTCTAACTGTGCTCATATTCACTGTTTGGTTTCCATAAATATTAAGTGATAAATGTCAGTGAGTACTATTTTTCCTTCATGGGGGAATTTAATGATACACCTCTGCACTTCATATCAGATACCATTTTGCCAGATTTGCCACTTATCTGTAACAAGGCCCAAAAATGATTGTTTATTGGCAGGAAGGTTCAACATCTACTGCTATGCCACCAATATTCAACCTTGACATAGTAAAATACAAGAAATGAGTTTTGGGTGACTCATAAATTTATCGAAATATACATTAGTTAAAGTTACAATTTAGTTTTTTATATAGTTTTAACTTGATTATGTGTTAACTCCATTGATTTATTTGTTTCTAAACTTTAATCACAAGAAAGCATGACCTGATTTACTTGTGTTACCATTTCTTCTAACAGCTACAGCAGAAGCAAAAAGAAGCTACTGTTATCCCATCCAAACTGGTTGATAAACCTGCAAAACGGAAATTGAATTATTCACTAAAAGCAGTTAAAATTAATGAGACAAAGGCAAGTATTAAATAATTAAGTTTTAAATGACTCTGATGTTTGGTCATATTTTGGGAATATTCTTCTAACTATTCGCTTATTAGCCTTCTTTCTCTTTTTGGTAAAGTAAAAGAGTACTAAAGTACTGGAATTTTTAGATTGTGGCCTATTTAAACACATCATACCTAAAAACTTCACTTACCTAAGATATATAGATGATGTTCTTTTATTATATCCTCATAATATAAATCTATTAGGCATAATAAAGAAAGTTAATAAAGTTGAACCTACCATCAAATTTACACACAAATTTGAAATAAACAAATCTCTACTTTTCCTCGACATATTAATACATAACAAATTAGATTTTAGTGTGTATCACAAACTCACTAACAATAGAAATCTAATTAATTTCTATTCTCACCATAGTCACATATATATATATATATATATATTGGAATCAGCATCTTCAGGGCCTGGAAACAGGCTGTTGTCACTCACTGTTGACCTTGTTGTTTTATATATATATATATATATATATATATATATATGTGTGTAAAAGTGTCTTGTGCATGCGCGCGCGCATGTGTGAAATGTAGAAAATAAAATATTTTTCTCAAACTTTTTTTTTTTTTTTCTTTTCTTAGGTGAAGCCTCCTGAGAGAGAAAAAAGATCTCCTGAAGTAACTTTAATTAGCCAGGTGACGCCAATTGAAAAATCAGAATTTAGTGATGATGATGATGTACTGGAAATGGAAACTGAAGAAGATGAAGATGAAAGAAAAGGGGATGAAGTAAAAGAAATTTCCTCAGGTAAAGTGCATCCAGGTTTAAAAATATGACACTTTTATTAAAAATGAATAAATATTTTAGTGTTTGATTTTTTTTTTTTTTTTTTTTTTTAAACTTCTTTAAACATTTTTTAAGACTACTATTTTATTATCTACTTTTTATTAATTACATCTCTCTCTCTCTCTCTCTCTCACAACCTCCACAAAATCGCTAAAAAATCATCATGCTGTGATGAAAACATAGTTTTATTGGCAAAATCTTTATTATTAAGAGGAAGGATCAAAGTATTTTTCTGAATATTTAATGAAATTTTTTTTTACTCCTTTTTAGAATATTCGAAATTTTGATTTAAAAAAAAAAAAAAAAACTTGTTTTTCTTGTGCCAGTGGATCTACTAACTTTTAGCATGGTAAATTTTAACCTCTTTTTTGTGGTGACAGACACATTAATTTGGAAATTCTTGCAAAAAAAATCAAATAATTGTTGGATTTTAATGAAACATTTAGGCCTTATTCACAAATGAATTAAATAGTTTTTATTAGACAATCTTGGTAAAAAAAAAGGATCCTACTTACGTAGACAAAACTTGTCTAAATTATTCAATGAGACATGTCTTAATGAAAACAGGCTGTGAAAATATATGCAATTTAATCATATATTGTAAAACTAATTACAATCTGACAACCTCGATTATTTTTTAAAAAATTTCATTTTTATATGTGTATATATGTGCAAAATTTCTAAGTATGGATGTTCAACTCTAACATTATCATTAAAAAGTCACATGCTTTAAGGGTTGTCCCCCCTCCTTATGAAAAATAAAAAAAACCCTCATATAAACTTTATCGTCTGCTTCATTCACCATACATAACTATCAATATGTTCGGTGGCCATTCAGCTGTCAATAAATCAATTAACACATCAAAAAAGCAAGACACCGTGGTTAAGAAATGCTTGTATATGACATTTTGATGCTATAAGTAATATTTATTTCAAATCAGATTAATTTTTTACTTTAAATTTGCTAATTCTCAAATAAAATTTCAAAAATATGCATATTTTATTTTTGCAAAGTTTTTAAAACCAAGAATTAACTTTTATTTACAAATGTGTCAAAATGGTTGATTTCATCAACTTTACTGAAAAAAATTGATTTCTGTTTGAAATACACTACAGAAAATAGTAAATTTTAAATTGTTTAGCTTTCAATTAAAGCTAAAATGAAAGCTGAAGAAAGCATTTTCATTTTTAAAAATTCATTTTAAACCTTGTGTATACCAAATTCGTGGAGGTACCTATATATATATATATATATATATATATATATATATATATATATATATAAACAATTTTTTTTTTTTTTTTTTTTTTTTTTTTAAATTAAAATATTAAAAATTTCAAAAATATATTAAAATAATTGGAATTCATCTGTTTTGTACACAATTTTGTAAAAAAAAAAAAAAAATTTTTTTTCTTTTACCCTTTCCATTTTTCTCTTTCATCAGTGCCTTTTTGGTTAACTATTTTTCTGTTCTGTCTTTATGTGCTTGTTTATAATGGTTTTTCCTGTTTCCACTTCATACCTATCTCTGCCTTTTCCTTATTCATTTTCTATCTCCACAACAATTTAAGACTTTTTAATAGCCTGGTAAATACTCTTATCATTTGGAACATAATTGAATTCACTCTAAAACAGAAAAATCCACATTTTTGAACAATATCTAACTCCATTGTTAATAACTTACATCAGTTTTTTTAAATTACCAGTATGTAATTAAAATTGTAGCATATTAATATTTTTCTAAAATCAGTTATTATATATTGACTGTCATAATATATAAACTGTTAATATTGATTCTTCTAGCTGTAATGTTTATTTCTTTTCTAGTAAATCTGTTATCATTCAAGTTGTCCTATTAATCAATTTTTCATTGAGATGTGTTCATTATTTTAATTATAACCTAATTTTGCTTCTATAAATGAATGTTTTTTTATTTGTAATAAAACAATTAAAACATCAGGTTTATGCAAGATGTTTTTTTCTAGATTTGAAATTACTTTTTACTAAGAACGTAAAACCAGTTTTTTCATGTCTCTTTTTTGTTTTAATTCAAAGAAAACAATTTCAAAGATTAAAAACAATTCTATGTTATATCTTTGTGTCCTTGAAGGAATTTATTCAATTAATTGTATATCATAAACTTTTAGTTCATAAAATTGTTATGATTATTATTGTTTTTATTGAAAGATTTTATTGTCTTGTTTTATCTATATTTGTTTTTTCTGCTATTTCAATAGACCATACTATGGAATATACCATGAGCACCACTGGGTAAGTAATTTAACAGCCTATTTGTAATGAAGCCTTAATCTGCTACTCTCTTGTAAAAGGAAAAAGGATAAAAAAAAAAAAAGCAAAAGCCAGACAAGTAATCATATTATCAGATTATGGTTAAAAAAACATTTGCAAAAACTAATTGTGTAATAGTGGATAAATAAGTCTGTAACCTTAGATGAAGATATTAATAAAATTTTAATCTGAAATTTTCACTGCACAATATTTGATCTGTGTGATTAATTCTCACTGCTGAATTAAGTACATTGACAAAGAAAGAGATTACATTGAAAAATAAATATTTGTTGTGTAAAATAAATGCTTTTTTCATCATTACGATGAAGAATTATTCATTTACCTACATATGTTGGAATTGTGTCAAAAATGTCATTAATTCAGAACAATATCTGTCAATGATTCTGCATTTAATAATAGCTTTTTGAAAATGCAAATATTTAGTTGAAAAATCATTTTACTGTCAGAGATACTGAAAAAAGAAAACTAGACAAAGGATTTTTTTACTGTGCTATAATCATTTCTGGCATAAAAATGACAATCTCTTAAGTTTTAAATTGCTTTCCTTAAAAACATAAGAGTAAAATTACTTGGGTATAAATTATCATGTTACTTTGAATATTGATATAATATGAAAGCAAAAACTTCCAGAGGTCAGAGTAGAAACAGTGGATATGAACTATATGAGAACTTGATGACAATAAAAAGATTGATACCCCGGAAAGTCTTTTACTCTGAACAATGCTGGGTAACTGTGCTTGCATTGCTGTAAATATGATATGGTTGGTAGATATTTTGAGAGTCACTTTGATTATAGGAAATGGTTAGTGACAGAAAGTGGCCAAGGATAGATTAGACATTGTAAACATTTTTTCTTGCTTGGATCTCCTGATATTATCTCATTAATTGACCAAGGACAACATTGCTTAACTTTTATGGTCAATCTGAAACTCATTTTAATATGCTACTACTATTAGTCCTACAAATTCCTGATAAATGGCGTATAAGTTATCCAAAACAATTTTTGCTAATCTTTTTATGAAAATATCATTTTGAGTTTTATATCCAAAATCAATTTCAGATATAAAATCAAAATAATCAGTTTTACTAAAAGATAATTTTTTTTTTTTAGCTCTTTAACTGAAAGAGTGCAACAAGTTTATCAACAAGTCAGTCAGAATTCAAAGATCCAGCAAGAAATGAGGACTGAAATGGCTAACCTTCTTTCTGAAAAAATGGAGAAAATTGGTTTGCCTCAGGTATGTTATATATTTTGTGTCTATTCAGCACAGTACAAAAATATTTGTGTACCTAGAAAAAATAGCATTTATTATTTTTGTTGTAAATTCTCAAGAACAAAAAAAAAATTGTATAAATTTGCTTTCATCATACGTTTAGGTTTTATTACAATTTTAATCATCACTTTTTAAAACACTAAACATTGCTGAGGAGTGACGGTTGTTAAAATAATAGCAGTGTCAAAGGAAAAACATCATTTTTGACACACTGTTTTTTTGTTTTTTTTGCGGGCATGAAGGCTAAAGATTCATTTTTTTTTTCATTCTGTCATAGTAAACATGAGAATTAAGCAAGTTTAATTATAGGATGACAGTCAATATGCATTTGTCTATTTTTTTTTTTCAATTGTGAAGTTAGTTTAATTTTCTTTGTAGGTATGTTTTTTTCCATTTGAGATTGAACTGACAATTCAAAATATATTTGATTCTTATCAAAAATCTTAAGAGGATTTTATATTTTGGTATCAAGTTCTCTTTAATTGATCTGTTTATGGGTTTGTGTTGTGTATTTTCTCTTGTTTTCATATAAAGGAATGAATTGTAGGTTCTAAACTGGAGAAATTACCCATAGTGCTACTGCTTTTGACCATTTTCTAGTCATTTGCAAGAATGAAACATAGGTGTTATTTTGTTAAATATTGATAAGATGATGAACTCAAATTGAGATTGTCTTGGTATTTCTGTTGGGAAATGTTATGATTTAAGAATTTTACATTAGAAAATATCATTGAAAAAAATCAAGAAAATCATTGTTTACTAAAGTCCTGTAACATGAATTTTGAAAAAAAAAGTCTTTTGTTAGATTTGTTTTTTTGTTATTCAAAATATTTGAAATAATTTTAAAAGAAATGGGGAAAAAAATCAAATAAGATATACTTTAATCTAGTAAATAAAGTTTTGAATATTTTGTTGTTAATATTAAATGAATGGATGTTTTCAAAACCTTAATATACTAGCATAGTACCTATAAAAAAAAATGATGATATATACATTACCATTTCTGCCTTGGATCAGAGTATCTGCATGGTTTGTCAACAATTTGGTCAGGAACAAATGTCTAGCTCCTGGTTTACCTATTTCCTCCTTATTGCACCAAGACAGGCAAGGTCAGACTCAATCTCTGATATGTGCAGTATACTAAAATGAAAATGTTGAGGGGAATTATAATTTCTGGCATTACTTATATGTACACATGAGGATCTCCATATTGAACCAGCCCTCTGTCTTATGTGTAGTGTATTATCTACACCCTAAGATTAAAATGTTGCTCCCTAGGTACTTCTGCCTTGGATCAGTGTAGTATCTATGCATTCTGTGAAAAGTATTGCACAATATATATATATATATATATATATATATATATATATATATATATATATATATATATATATATTCAGTTGTTTGGATATGTGTGTGTGCATGTGGATAAACATTGCATTTTTATATAAGAGGATTAAAAAATTTTCTTTCTCAAAGAAAAAAAAATGAATATCTAAGTTCCAAACATTAGTAATTTTTCCTACAACAAAAACATAAAGCATATAATCTTTTGAATGTATTTTAAAAATAACTTTTTAATTATATCAAATGAAAAACTTGCTTGTTAAAAATGAATTACAAAAACTGAGAATATTCAGGATTAAATGGGAATAAGCATAAAAAGATATTTTAATTCAATTATTGAATAGCAATAGAAAAGAATTCTATAACAATTATTGTTTTGTATTTTAGAGTACTAAAGGAATATCAAAAAAGACTCTCACTGATAAACTATCCGTCATGAAGAAGGAAAGGATGTCTAAATCCAAGGTAAAATATTAATTTAATTGTTCTGGGATGATTTCTTTTACCAGACATTTATATTAGACAAATCAGCACAAATATTATTAAACTAAGTGAATTTTGTTATTTTTATCTGCCTTTATGCATCATATCTATATCACTGAGTTAAACCGAGTTCACTTTTCATAAATCTTTCATATTTTTTGAGATATTTTATTACAAATAAGTTTTTAGTAAGATCTTAATATTCAAAAGTTACATCTGTCAACTGTTACATCCAATTACATTGTTCAATTGCCATATTATCTCAGGTCAAATGTGATATAAACCCTCCCCCACCAAAAAAAAAAAAAAAATTACCATGTTTTTTAGGTTAAAAGTTACTTTTTTTATTTTACTTAATTTTTTTATTTATTCTTTTTTCCCAAATATGTTGCATTTTTAAAGTTGAAGCATCCTTGATACCAGGAAATACAGTGAATAAAATTACTTATTTGATAATTTTCTCTAAACTGGTTTTATGTTTCATGATTTTCTTTATTATATAACTTTTGTCGAAAAAGAATCATGAAGAACCTAGGTTTTTGACTTGTTTCCTTTTCTTTCTTTAGACATAGTTCCAGATCATGCTTTAGAAAATGAAAGTTTGTAAAAGTGATAAATATAAGTTTAAAGTTTTATTTGGCATAAACACTAGCATTTCTCTGCAAATATTGCGTTAATTCTTTTTCTCCATTTCCTTTTGATATAAACCAATATTAATTGATGTTGTTTTGGAATTTCACTTGAGGAATGTTCATAGTTATATTTTTGTGGTTTAAAATATTTTAGCTCAATCCTGAGCTATTTTTTACTTTTGTTATCTCATTGCAGAGGTTTCCAAATTTTGAGCAAGAACGAGTGCATTTAAACCAACTAGTAGAGAAGATTGCCAAAAAGAAAATGGAAGCTGAATATTCTACCAAAGACTCTGTTCTTAATTCCCCAAAAGGTAATTGTTTAAACAAAAATTCTAAAATTTGTGTGACTTGATTTTTATACAATTCTTTGTATAATGATGACCTTATTTCTCAAAGAAAATATTTATTTTTAAACATTGAAGCTGTTTATTCTATAGCAAAAACTGACAACTTTTCATAAGTTGTTGTTCGTTAATAATAAATTAATTTTAATTATGTTAATCCAGAAATTCTGAGGTGTACAACTGTTGGCAGTTTGAATAAAGTGGAATAAAATTTTCATACGTGAAAAATGTGTGACTCTGAAAATTCAAGTCTGTCTGGTTTTTTTCTGTTGTAAAATGTTACAAAATCATTTTTTTTTTTTTTTTTTTTTTTTTTTTAATTTGTAATAACTGATATAAAATGTAATATTGGAAAAAGCTTTTCCTGTTTATAGATAAGTAATATTTACTTTACACAAGACTCACCCTTCTGATAATAAGTTGAAACTATTAAACAGCTTCAAGGTTTCTTACTTGAAATATATATTTTAAAAAATATAATATTAAAATCTCAAAAACTACCATAAATCTGTATTTATTTAATAGAAACAGCATCAACAATACAGTTTTATTTGTAAAAACATACCTCCATGCCCAAAAGATTATAGCATACATGCTTGTTAAACACTGTATTAGATTAAAATACTCAACTATGATAGATGGAACATAATAAAAGCTGAGATGTAATTGTAATTTTTATTCTTCATTTTTACTTTAAGCAATTGAAAAGGCACAAATCAATCAGGGTATAGTTAAAGTGGTACAGAAACAGCAGCCAAAAGACAATGTGAAAAAACCTTTAGTTGTTACAAAACCTCCAAGTCCAATCATTTCTAAAAAGCAATCAAGTATAAATTTACAAATTCCAAGTACATCTTTGCATCAAAATACCTTAGAAGCTAAATCTCAAAGGTAAGTAAAAAAAAAAATTCTTATTGGTTTGCTTTCGCCTAAATGATTTAACCACTGCACAAAGTAATAATGCCATGGGTTGGTTGTAGTAGGAAATGAAAAAGAGGTTTGCAACTGTACTTTGAGGTTTGTTATAACTCACTCCTAGCAGTTATAATATTAGGCCTCATTGAGGCTACTCACCATGACATCATTAAAATTCTTCCCAACTGACCAACAGATTTCCCCTGACTCACTTTGAGTTCTTTATTTAAGGCATCTTACCTAGTTCATTTGTGTTACCTGGGGTGTCTTATTCACTCCACAACATTTTGAGATTTTTTTTTTTTTTTTTTTTTTTTTACTAGTAAATATTTTATTTTATTCCTTAGTATTCACCCACTCCTCTTTCTGGTGAGTTCACCACATACTGAACTTTGTATTTTTTCATTTTGAGTCAACCTCTAGTTTATCTGTACATTTCCTTTTACTGGTAATCATACTTGTACGTTCAACAAATTGTATCTGGAAGGCCATATCTTTCAAACAGTTCATGTAAAAATTCACTATAACCATAGAAGTTGGTTTTTTGCACTTACAAATTTCAGGTCACTTAGTAAAGCTATCCACTACCACAAGGTAATGTGATCTGTTTAATGTACCTGCAAAATCTTTGTTCAGTCTTGACCACAGAGTATCTGCTTTTGTAATATGATAGGTATTACTACTCTTTGTGCAAATATCAGTACTCTGTCACAGCGAATAACATTCAAGTCTGGATTGCATTCTAAAAATTGTCTATCGTTCTTTCTTTTAGTTGGTTTTTGTTTTTGAAATAAACATGTCTTGTTCTGCTTTTACTTTTATTTTTTCCAGGGTAACTGGTAGTTCACATACTACATTGCATGCTATATTTTTAATTTCTTTTTAACTTTTTAATGTTGCAATAACAGTATCCTCAAAAGGTTCAATATTTTTTGGTATCAATCTTGATAAACCATCACCATGTCCAGTTGGTATTCCATCCTGAAATTGTAATTTTTTAAGATGGTACCCCAGCGTTGTAATCTATTCAATGTATGCGTATTAATTCGTTTTTTTTGGGGAGGGGTGTTACCCATAAATTGATAATAGAATTTGATGGTCTGTCTGTAACCAAAAACTCTTTCAGTGTATAAACTTGTGAAATTTTTTCACTGTAATTATTATTGCTAACACCTCTTTCTTGGTCTGGCTGTAATTTTTTTCTGCTAGTAGTGGTGAACGTGAAGAATATGCAGCAGTTTTCATGTTACCGTCATCATATTTATATAGAATTACTGCTCTTATATCATAGTCACTAGCTTCTGAAGCCAATATGATTTTTGCTTTTGGATTGTAGTGTGCTAATATGTTCGTATTTTCTTGATTTCTTCAAATGCCTTCTGAGACTTATCAGTCCAGTTCCACTTTACAACTTTTTTAAGCAAATTGTTCAGTAGAGCTTTCAAATTCTGCATATTAGGTCTATAGATTTCATAATAGTTTATAGTCCTAGAAAAGCTTGTAACCTAGTAACGTTTATTGGAGAAGACATATTCTTAATTGCTTCAGTGGATCTGGTTGACAACCATTTTTGTCAGTGATTTGTCCTAGGTTTAGGCAAAAACAATTCACACTTTTCCTCACAGAATTTGAACCTGTATTTTCATATTTTTTCAAAAACACTTTTCACATAGCTGACTTGTTGTTCCTTAGATACACTTTTAATTAATATATCATCCAGATTTAGGGTTTTTCTGACATTCATTCAATATTTCTTGTAGTTTTTGATTCTGTTCAAGATTTGTTAGAATTCTAGTAGATATTTCTGCATCTTTTTTTGTTGTTAACTCTTCAATGAAAATTAAACCTTTAAACATATCTGGAATCAGTTTGTTTAATTTGAATCTTTCACACTCCTTGTTAACAATTTCAGCATATGTGACAAAAATCTTCATCTTTTTTTGTTAGATTTATACACTTCCAACAAGTATAGAATAACAAACTTTTCTTGCTAAAATTTTAGTCAGAATATTTACTGTTTCTTTAAAGTAAATTTCTCCTGGTTTTGCTGGTAGTACAAAATTACAGTATTTTTCCAGTGCTTTCTCAACAAAAGTCTTGTTTTTTTTTTTTTTCTCATCTTCCCAGTTGCTGCATTCTTCTCTGAAAATTTGCTTATCTCTTCTAAAGTAAGCAGAAAAGGTAATTCCATCATCTGAATTGTATGTGAATTCAGTTACGGCATTTGCCACTGCATTTAAAGTGAAAGAATTTGGGGAATTTTTCATTTTCTTCTGTATTATTTCAATTAAATTTTGTTGTTGTTTCTGGAATTTCAACAACTGCTGCTGCTGTTGCATTTTTACCACTTGAGCTAATAATTCTTCCATATTAAAGAATATCTAGTTTTCTTTTTTTCTTCTATTTTTCTTTTTTACACACACCAAAGAAAAAAAAATTAAACTAACATGGTTCTAATTTCTTGTTGTCACTTTTATCATGTGCACCAATGTAAAAAATTCTTTTTCCTACTCCATATGAGTTTTGATTCCTCATCACCACTGTTATATAATATAATACTAGGTGCTATAAGCTCGGATGTGCTTGTAGTGTCATGGATAATGGCTCAGAATTGTTAATCATAGAGCTGAGTTCCAGTTCCTACTGAGTTATATTCACTTATGCACAAAACCCTTGGGAATGATATGAATCCACCTCTTCTCCCACCAGCTATAGGTTAATTAGTAAGACTTGTACCATTAAACCATTATTATTGGCAAAAAATTCTTACAATCTAAAGATATTGTTTGACTTTAAATAATCTGAAAATGGTTGATATGCCATAGAAAATGAATAAATCAAAACAAATTCCACTTTCTTTTTTGATTTTATCATAATGTTTTGGCTACATCCACTCTGGCATTCCTCAAGTATTTGTTATCTTTTCAAATGTCAAATAAAATGCTACAAAATACCATATTCTATACCTGCATGCTCTTTTATAATACATTTTTTTACCTAAATTAATTTATTTTTGATTTAGCTAAAAACTTAAGACAATTTATAATGTTCTTTCTTAAATGTTGTTAAATGTTTTTTTAAATAATTTGTTACTCATTTAAGACCATAAAATTTTACACTGTAAGCCCAGTAATTACATTAATTCTCTTAGTAAGAACAATACATATTATCTTCTTGTTTTTGATTTTTAAATTAATGAAACAAGAATGTTTAATAATCTTTTATAATTGGCCAAACTTATGAATGCCACTACAATGCCTTATTCATGGTTATTTGTGTTCTTTTGCAGTTCATTAGCATTTTCTCCCTCGAAGCAGTGGCCTAAAGAGTTATGGAAACAAGATAGTGAGGATGATGACAATGGTAAGAGTGACACTTGGAGTGATGATGACGATGAAGATGACTTTGTGAGAACACCTCCAGAATCAACTCGAATCATTTCCAAAAGTTCTCCTCCTGCTCGACCACCACCCATTAAACAAAGTTTGTTGAACAAATCTCAAACAAATCCTCAACAGCCTTCTCTTAAATCAATTTCAATGGCTGAGCATAAACAGCAGCAGCAGTTACAACAAGCAGCAGTTGCTCGAACACCACCTGTGCCATTCCCAAGAACTATGCCAAATACCAAAGCACTAGATATGTATGATCTTGATGATGATGATGAGTAAGTAAATATTGATCATTTTTTCTTCATTCTTCAATTCATTATGTTTCTTTGTAACAGTTACATTTTATTTTGGCATTTAACCTACAACCATTGACAGATTGGACAACTTCAAAGAATTCATTCTCTATATGTTTACATCAAATTTGGAAGATCAGATAGAACAACAAAAGCAGTTATATTACACTAACTGAACTCTTCTCCATCTTTTTTTCTGTTGTAAACCTGTTCAGAATAATTCAACCCAGCAACTAAAATCTGGCTATTGTTTCAGTAAACTGCATTTTGTATATTAATCTCTCTTTACACCTGTTTTTTTTTTTTGTTTGTTTTTTCCAAAGGTTTTATCTTTTTACCTTTTTATCCTGCCTGTGTTAATGTATAAAGTTGAAAATTGTTGAGTTTGACTTATAGTCCAGAAACTATAGTGACTTCTTCCTTTTAGCTAAAGATGTAGCATGAAATCATCCCATCATTATATCTAGAAAATGTGAATGTAATTCATTTACATGAGTTTATAAGAGTGTAAATGTTTATGATTAATTACTTCAGAATGCTGCTTTCAAACATTTTGCACTCTTGTATTGGCATATTGAATATGTGGAAGTTGCATATTATAGTACTCAGTCAAATGTGCTAAACATTCAGGGGTTAGTGTGGGATGGATGAGCTGAAGAGTAATAGAGAAAGCTTCTAATTATAAAAAAGGGACATAGTGCCTACAGTGTAAGATACAGATTTTATATTCTCAGAAATTATTCCTAGAAGTACATGTACTCCAATTGGAGAACCCTGCTTTAGATTATGACTTTCATGACTAGTTTTAAATAAAACATTTGTGAATATACAATTCAATTTCAGAAATATGTCTCAATAAGGTTTTTAGTTTCAAAGTAGAAAATTGCTTATATTTTTTACTTACTGATATTGCTGATACATCCTATAATGAATATCATTTTTGAAATTGAACCATGAGAATCATATAAAGGAAATTTGTTGTACATAGTCTCAAATGTTATCCTTGTCAGAAACACTGTTAAAGAGATTAAAATAAGGAAAGGAACATCTTTAAAAATGCCTACAGAACTTACAAATGTGTCATAGCAAATTGATTAATGAGAAGGAATCAAGAATCACATATTGACATAAAGGAAATGAGAAAAATAAAATTATTTTATATTTTTTCTCTTCTTTAATAAATATTTAGCAGTGACAATTGGCAGAACTTTAATGGCAGAAGGACAGTGCCAGCTCAGTCATCCACCTCTGCATATTCCAGCTACAAACCAAAGAGAGAATCAAATGTTACTCGGCTCGGGAATATAATTGAAGATAAATTGATGGTTAGTTTTTAGAAAAATTTCTTTTTCACATTTTCTCTTCAACTTTTAGCATTAGCACTTTAGAGGATATAGTAAATTTGTACTCTTGTATTTCAGTACTAGTGATTTCTACCAGCTTAAAGTGAAAAGTAAACCATGTACGAAATTTTATATGTTATTTTGACTTAAGGTCACAAAAATTCGAATTCAATTTTGGATGGTTAGATCCTGTTGAAATTAGTAGAAATTTGGTTGAAGTTTCCAATATTTCTAAATTAACCTTTATTTGATTATCTGTTGCTGTTTATTGTCTTTTCTTTTAATTCTCTTTAAATAGCATATTTAATTTTCTTGATATTGGAAATAAAATTTTATTACATTAAATCCAATGCATAATTGTAAAACTGAGAAGTGTTTGTTTTTTGCTCTTTTAATCCAGCCTGTATCTGTTTTATAGTGAACAATTTAACAAAATGAAATGACTATACTGTTTTGTTTCTCTGATTCGTGAAGGAAACAGTCATCACTGTGTTATTAAAGCAGATATATACTTTATAAAATGTGAATATTTGGATTAGCTTAAATCCTTACAGCTTAACTGAAAAAAAACAAATGTCAACATGATGTAATACTTCATTTAATATTACATTTTCAGAATCGACCATCAGTACAATTTGCTGGAGCTGTTAATTTATTAAACAAAAATGAGACACCAAAGGTGAATGCTGATTTTTTTTTTTTTTTTTTTTTTTTTTTAACACTTGGATTTACATAACAAATACTTTAGAAAGAAGTGTTAATCTTTACTAGAGATTTTTTTACTTCCATTTAAATTTAGTGTACATTTTTCCTTAGAACTTTATTTGCAACTAAGATTTGAACTTTATATCTTCTGTATCCAAACCTGATATTCAAGGATTTATGGCTTTTGTTATTGATAATTGAATTTTGTTTTTTAGGCTGATGATTCAGATTTTTCCAAAATTTCATCCTTGGAAGATGATTTTTTTGATAACAAACCTCAAAACCCAAGGTATGAATCAAACTATTCCATAATTTTCTACATGTTACACCTTGTCTGAAGTTATTAAGCTAATCATATAAATTTCAGTAATTTAAATTTGGTTTGAAAAAATTGTCAAATTTTAAACAATCAATTTAGATGTCAAAACATTGTTATTGTTGAAGACTAATAACTATCCAGACCCAAAATTAAAATATATTGTAGAAATGAAAACAATGGATAAGCACTAATCTCTAGTAAATTTCAGTGGTGGACTCTCCTGTCATATTTGACGTATGAGGGTCAAGCAGCTCAGTTCTTAGGAACCTACAACCCAGACACCAGCACATATGATTTGATTATAGTGGTGAAGACTTTGTGCAGAACCAACCCCACTTTTTCAAGTGCCAAATACAGAGACCTGGTGCATTACATGTCACAAGGTCCCCAAATGACCCTCCGCAGGTTTTGAATTCAGAGTTGTCCTTCTCCTAGACCAGTTGCCATCCAAGGCTATAGAACCTAGTCTGTCCTGCTATTTACCCATAGCTGGAGGGAGAAGAAGAGGATTAACACCTTTCCCAAGGGTAATAGCAATTTCAATGGAACCTACTACAATTATAAATGTATTTGCCAGGGTGGCTTACTATACTTCATTCATATAATCTCTGGATACTAAAATGGTTTGTGATTTTATTTTTGGTTTTTAGCACTATTAAATAATTTTTCTTACTTGATGTCCATAAAATATACTAAATTCTAAAGTTTCTGTAGAGAAGCATATTTATTAATTATACTAACATCAAAACCAAGCCTGATTTTAAATAATACAATAGTATAAATATATATAAATAAAAATCCCTAGCAAATTTCTGGAGAAGTCAAATATATCTAACATCTGATAAACCCTCAATATTAACAGTTTACTTAAAAAAAAATATGCACATTCCTATCCATAATAGAAAAAGTTCAATTATATAAAAATTATCTAACACAATAAATAATAATAAAACTGAATACTTTCAAATAAGATTATATTCTACAATAATATCTTTAAGAAAGAACAAATTTAAAATAACTTTTTCCATTATTTATATTGCTTGGACTGTTGACCTCATCTTTGTCATATTCATGACGTTTCAGCTATTGTACGCTCTGGCCCTCTTCAGGTGATATATGTTGGAATTTCGAACTGAACTTTTTATTTAATTCACTGGGGTAGAATATAACAATAAAGATGTGAACAACAGCCTGAACAATGTAAATAGTTACATCTCAGAAATATAGACAGAAGTTTAAAATAAGTTGGCATCAAAAATTAACTTTTTTTTCAGAGAAAATCAAGAATTTTACTATCCAAACCCTAACAGTGGATACCATGTCCATAAGACTTTGAGTTGGGAAAGAACAGTTGGATTTAATTTTATTTGTTGTTATTAATGTTTTAGCTCTCAATATTGAGCACTTTAATTACAAAGAATGTTTACTTTAAAAGAATTTTCATTTAGAAATACACTGGTTGACTGTTTAATTTGATTTTGCAAAACAATGTTTGTTTTTATATATATATATATATATATATATATTAAATTCATTTTTTAACACAGGAGTAGTAAAAATATTGAATTACTATAGAAAAAAAAATGAAGTTTGTGAATCAACTTTATTACATGATTAATTAAATACATTTTAACTCATTTTTTGTTTTAGATTTTCATCCACACCAGCATCAAAGGGTCACACTGAGACTGATGCTTCATCTAATACATACAGCACTGGTATCTGGGGTTCTTCATCAAAAGGTAATTTGTAACCATCATTTTAATCATCCTTTTCTCTTAAATACTTAATAGTCATCACACACTTGTGTAAATATTATATTGACTTGAAGAAACAAAAGCATTAAGATTTGATATGTTTGATAAAAATTCAGTCCAGTTTTTTTCATTTGTTTTCTTATTTGTTATGGTATAATAGTATGACATATGCTCCTTTTACAGTTAAAGATTACCTTTGTCTTTTACATATATTTGATATGATGATAATTTCCTGTTTAACTAAATGAATTACAAGAGCAACCTAAATTATTGGGAGATAAGTCAAGAAATAGCTGATTATAGTTTTCTCTCTCAAAAACACTGATAAGAAGGCTTTTGCAAGTAATCTTCTAATTTACTTTGTCTCTCTCACCATTTATGTGAATAAAATACTTTAGTAAGTAAGCAATTTAAAAAGGTATTTGCTATATTGATGCTAAACATAATATTCATTTTTTATGACCATGAAAGGTAAGAGAATACATGATTAATATATCTTTTTTAGATCTTTTTTATGCTGTATACTCCATCCAGAAAATATAAAACACTGTAAATATTTTATTCTTATTGGAATTTGTTTAAAATGTTTCTTCATGATTGTAAATTTTAATTTCCATTCTTCATGTTTAGTTATAATTTTTAGTAATTATGAAAACAGTACAAAAGTCTGTAACTAACAAAACATTATTTAGAAAAACGTTAATACTTTATGACTGTACTTTTTGCCTTCAAAGCCTGAATATCATGTGTCACCGAATTTGCTAATCTAGAGAAAGGGATTTCCTCCTATGCATTCATGATGGCCATTTTCAGTTCCTCGAGAGTGGAATATTAGGTGTTGTCATTGTACATATCTCTTGCCATCATTTTCTAAATATTTTCTGTAGTGATACTAGCAAATTAGTATGCATAATTTTCATAAGCAGAATTGAACATTCAATATAAGTGGTTACTGAGAATAACCACTAGAAAGTACGAGTCTAGCAACTGATTAGGGCTAACCTCCACTTGACAACATTTTCTCTGGGATTAAGATCCAGAGAATAAATAGGTCTCTTTATTACAGATGAAAAGTGACCATTGATGCATGAAACAGTTGTCTTTGCAGAATAGCAACTTGTATTAACTTGCTGAATGATCAACTCTGTTCTAGCATCTATTGGTATTGAGTGCTGTCAAAATCCTGTTAACAAGACAGTGTCATGGTAAGAATAATGGTAATATTCACCATTTCCTTATAAGGAAACATTTGTCATTCATTGCTACTTTTGAATGAAATTTATAAAATCTTTCTCTTAAAACAATTATTCAGGAAAATAGGTTTCTCAAGTTCACTGTTATCATTCTTTCCAGGATTGTTTGAGGTTTCCTTCCTAACCTTTTGTTTGACATAGTGTGAAACAACAATGTCTTGATTATGTCATTATTCTCTCTTAGAGTTACATGTGATATCTATTTTAGTTGTTGAGTCCGCAAATGATTTAACTCACAGCTGGTAAAGTGGTATTCATCATTTTCTTGCAACCATGTTTCCATGTTTTACCATAAACACCAGAATTCCTCAGAAAGTTGCAGTTCACATTTTCCTAAATTTTGTAGAAGAAAGCTTGCAGTTTTAATCCAGGTGAAAATGTTTTTTCTTCTGACATATGTCAGGAACCATTTGGTATTTATCTTCTGTGCATGAAACGCTTTAATTTAAGAAGAAATCAATTGCTCTCTTTTGCCGTGTTTATATAAGTATTTTACCAGCATTAGCCTGTTATAAAATTAGGATTACAGCATTCTGCAACCTCAGCATATTATAGCACAGAAATTTTACAGCGATGAAGAGTTGATTTGATTGTCTGTTGGAAATTTTCAAAATCAGATACTTACATAACACTAGTAATAATGATGTTTAATATTTTATATTAGAACAAAACTTAATTTTGTGTAAGTGATTCTATTGAAAAGAATTCATTATTAATTTCTCTTTTTGTCACCATTTTAGGAAGATAGTGGCTGATTAAGGTGACATTTTATGATTAATTTCTGATGAATTTGGCGTTTTGGTCACTACTAATTTCAATTAGAGTTATGTCAGAGATCCAGTGTCCATTAGCAACCATTATATCCCATCTAGGTGTATGCAAATTTGAAAGGTTACTATTAATGCAAGATAGTCAAACAGCAAAATAAGTCCACTAATAGGAGTGTGTGTGTGCTAGCCAGCCAACAAAAGAAGGCAGTAGCCATCATCATCAATAAGAGTAATTAACATGAGGAGAGAAGAGAAAATTACTAGGTACAGGTGTTAATGCTAAAATTAAGTAGAATTTGGCCAAAGTATTAACAGATTTGAAGAAAATGTGGTAAATATTATAAGAAATAACTGAAGGGGAAGAAGAGAAGAAGAGATTGCTATTACAGGCAGGCATCTTTGCTGAAAGAAAGGTAATGGAGAAAGTTCAGGAGTGTGTGTGTGTAGGGGTGATGGTGGAAATATTAAAGAAAAACCATGAAAATGAATTAAAACAATGTAGAACAATTGGCTGGAAAGCATTTAACAAAAATATATTAAAAAGCACTTTGTCAATGAGCTGAAAACCTAATGAATGCATAATGCTACTTACTATATATATATATATATATATATATATATATATATGAAACATGTAAATTAATTAAATCACTTGTAAACAAACTTAGGAATATACAAAGATCAATGTAAAAGGTAATGCTAGAGAATAGAAAGAGGTCAACATGGATGAGAGAAGAACAGACCATAAAAACATGATAGACGTGTTTAAAAGATGAAAATGGTGGTGAGTGAGACATATAAGAAGTAAAAATAACAGATGGAATAAAACATTGCTTGGTTTGTGTCCAGTGGATAGCAAACATAGGAAAAGACCAGATAGAAAATGGAGAGATGAAATAGAGGAGTTTGTTATTAAGACGTGGTGGAGAATAGACATGTTCATGACAGAAGGATTTGGGAAAGGCCTTTATCCGACAGGAGACTAGCCATGGCTGCTGCTGCTTAATTTATCTGTACTTTATTCTATCACATCTCTATTGCTTCTACCAGAATTTGATAAGTCAAGAAATGGGATTTGATTATAACTTAAAAATTCTCTGCTCAAAATTTGTCAGTTTTCTGATTTGGGGTTGAAAATTTTATATAAAAATAATTTGAATAAGCTTAAGAATTTGGTTGCATATTGAAATATTACTCCAATCTTATAAGACTGCTAAATTTTGATTTGGTATTTTTTTTTTTTTTTTTTTTTTTTATTTAACATCTGAAGTTGATTTTTTTTTTTTTTTTTTCGCTAGAATTGTTTGTTCTGACATTTTTTTTTTTTTTTTTTTTTTATCTGTCTATTTGTAAGCTGTGAGTTCCATCTCTGCAAGTGGATCAATGGGTTCCAACAAGCAATTCACACCACCTGAGAGTGAATGGGATTCTGACTGAATGCTGTTGCCAGTATAGATCAAATATATTGTTTACACAATCAAAAAATGTAACTATTATGACTTCATTATAACAGTTCTTATCTATGTATCCCACACACGCATGTGCCTATACACATATACAGATGAACTTTTTAATCTATATACTAATAAAAAAAACTCCGTCCTATGGGATCATTCCCATCGTTTTTACAAGTCAGTTATTTCTGGCATTTATATTTGTTCAATTTACATCTCTTTTTTTTTTTTTTTTTTTTTTTTTTTTACTCCTCAAATGACATTTCTACACAATTATGGTCAGTGATAAAGGTTATTAGAAATCTAATAGTATCTGAATGCTACATTTTTACCTTGACTGTTTTTAAAATTATTTTATAATTATCTGATAATATTAATGACAGCAAAAATTGTATTTTTTCATGGATGTTAGCCATTTCTATGTCTGAACTTCAGAAAACTGAAAAATAATCATTTTACAATTTGACTATGGTCTTCATAAATATATGAAGTCTAGCATCCAAAAAAGGGTTTGCATTGTCATTTGGTGTAAACCTTTTGATGCACATATAAATACTGTTGCTGAATTCAAACTATTTGATCATGTCTGAAGGAAAAGGTTTCAGGAAATAAACATTATTATTTATAAGTATAGTAGTTATTTTTTAACATAAATTTGGCTGGATGTATTTACATGTTAAAAAGTAAGTATGAAAATAAGAATAATAAAAGTAGTAATTTGATGAATTTATAACAAGCAAACATAAAAAAGTAAATAAGTAGGTGAAATATTTGGGTTCTCAGTAAGGATTTCATAATAATGAAAACATTTGAAATACATAGGCATTTTCAGAGTTACCAATTTAAAAGTTACCAATTTTAGATGGCTGTATTAAAATTTGTATCTTTGATTATTATTATTATTACCTACTTTATAGATAGTTTTTGGCTGTTATATAGATATATTTATATATATATATATATATATATATATATATATATATATATATATATATATATATATACACACACACACACATACTATCTCATGACACAATCTTTGGGTGCTGAGCTCAAATTGACTATTTTATGGTTTGAATAAAATATATCTGGCTATCATGACACTGATTTGGTGATAGTAATATTACAAATTTTTAATATTGAACCTTAAAAATAGTAAAGTTAACAAATAAGTGGTAGAAAAAGAAAGGAGAGAAGAAAATTATAAAAATTAAATTTTAAACTTAAAGTATAGTAAAAGAAAATGGAGGAGAAAAAATAATGGTCAAGGGGCGGCAGGTAATTAAAATGACCAAGAAACAAAGGTAAAAAAAACCCCTGATATATAATATATTAGAAAAAGGTAGAAAAGAACTAATAAAGGTTTAAGAGCTAATCTGGTGAGATGTTTATTTTTGTGTCTGCAAGTACTTATTAATTAACTCCTGGTTCAATAATTTAGGGTTGTTTAAGTTTTTTAGAATAACTAGTTTTTCAGTTGAACAAAGACAACAATTGACCCCTTTTTTTCATATCAACTGGGTCAGCTTTCTTCTTTCACCATGGCCATATTTATTTTATCCTTTCCCTCTCCCTTAGTGAGAGAGCCTCTTAATTTTGTCTAAAGTCAGAATATCCTTTTTATTATCCTTTTATTTTGTGTATTTGTTTTGATATTTTAGTTTGTTTTTGGGTTAAATCGCACTTTTCCCCTTGGTTCTGTTGCTGCTTGCTCAGCTGCCATTGCCCATAGGAATCACTTCTTCCGCCTATATCGTAGTGACATGTCAGATTGCAACAAATGTCTTTTTGTCTTGGCCTGTAATGAGTGCAAGTGTGTCCTCAATGAAGCAAAGTCACTATTTGCTGATAAAATGAAACAATGTATTGCATCTCACATATTCGGCTCCAAGGATTATTGGCATCTCTGCAAAAGTGTACTTAACAACAGCAAACCTTCAATACCTCCTTTGTTCAACCAATTTGAGGTCCTGACCCCCTCGGCTGATAAGTGTGAGTGCTTTGACCAGAAATTCTCTTCCAACTCAATGCTCGACTCATCTAGTGTACCCACTCCCGATCCCCCCCCCCTTAGAACCGAGGCTCTATTGAGTCAGTTGCACATAACCCCATCGTTGGTATTGGACATCATCTTAAAATTAGACACATAAGGCTAGCAGTGGTGATGGGATACCAGCCATAGTTCTGAAGAAATGTGCTCCTGAACTGGCTCCTGCCCTCTTCAAATAGTAAACATTTATCAATGTAACATGTTTTATTATAATAGTACTATTATTATAACATGTTCTCCATATCTCATTCTCTGATGAAGCTTTAATAAAAGTGAAACATGTTACATTGATAATGCTTCCTATATGTTCTTTATCTTTTATATATATATATATATATATATTTAAAGGATTTTGGGGAAATAAATTATTGTAATGGTACCTTAAAGTGGTCTGTTTTTCATTAAATTTATATATATATATATATATATATATATATATCGAAACAGTCAGAATGTTATATAACATTATTCTAATTTACCTTTTTAGATTATTTTGTGAATTGTACAAGCCATCTTTAAAATCATAATTAAATTCAAAATTAATCATTCAAATCTTTTACAGTGATAAACAATAACCATAAAATTTATAAATTTTGGTGATAAGTAGTAGTCATTCACATTGTCTCCTTGTCAAACTTTATAATTACGATATTTTAAGTAATTAAAAACAGTTGAATTCACTTTGGGATGAGTTGCTGTCTGAAACATTTAGTATTACCAATTTTTGCTAAGAACCTTTTTTTTTTTTTTTTTTTTTTCAAAAACAGTCAAATTTTGTTGATTTTTTTTTTTTTTTTTAAGGGTGGGGGTCCATACAAGAATTGGCCATTAAGCTTCCTTTTCATATAAGGAAAACATATTTTGAAGAGTTAATGTCTGAATTGCAATACTTTAATTTATTTTACATGCAGTATTTCAATTAACGATCAGTTATTTTTAAATTGAATGATTCTGTAATGAGAGGATTTTTTTGCTGAATCATTTTTATCTGATACTATTTGACACTAAAATATTTAGTGTATAAAACATGTTTAAAAATACAAATGAAAGGAAAATTCCATCACTACTTAGCTATTTTGTCAGTTTTATATGTAGATGTAAGTTGAGATCTTGAAATTAGACTCTTGGATATTTTTTTACAAAAACATAAATATTTCATATGAAAGGGATTTGTCATTTTTGTTTTGAAATTATTTTTTTGCAAAAATATTTGATTACTATGTAACATATTTTATATTCTCTGAAATTATACAAAAAATTGAATAATCATTTCAACAAAAATACAGCTAGAATTTTTAAAAAGGTTTTATAGTCAATAGAATCAGTAAAAATGCTTAGAATGGAATTGTTTTACAATTACCTTTAAAGTAATGTGTATTTTCATTTATGATTGTCACATTAGTCATTAAGCAATACTGCTATACATGTTTCCATCTACAGTGTTGATTTTTATTATTTTTGATTCATAACTCCTTTTGAATTGTTTAAAAGTTTAATGAAAAGAAAAATACTTTCTTTATATGTTATCTAAAGAGTGTTATTTCAAAAATTATTTCTTAATTTTTACTTTATATTCCTATTTGTAACACTGCTTTCCCCCAAACTTTTTAATTACTGCTGAAGGGGAATTTTATTTTTGAATCTGCCATATTGGTCACACATTGAAGAAATCCATGCAATTCGTTCTGAAGAATTTTTAAAAATTTTTTCTCCATATTCCGTCCATTTGAGAATTATTTTTTATTCTCTGAATATTTTGTATTCAACCTCAAAACCTAAATCATTCATCTTGTATTGCTACTTTTGCATAATAATAAGAGTAATAATAATTAATACTGCCCCATGAAGACATTTTGTGGTGCTCACTTGTTATTGAGGAACAACATTAATCAATTATTTTCTCCAAATCTTGATACTTTGTGGGATAATGATGTTCCTTCTTGCTGTTTGCTTTTTAAGGTCAGTTATATTGGGTGCACCAAATACATTTTTAGCATTTAAATGAAAATTACTGTAAATGAAAGTAAAAAATAGAAGGAGCACAAAAGATATTTCTCACTAAATCAACATCTTAATGTGACACTATATTAAATTTCTTTTAATGAAATGTTATTCTTTACATGAAAACAATATCCATATTTTGAAGTGCTTCTTATAGAATTTAAATTTAAGTCATATCTGTCAAGGAGAAATAAGAATCTATAAGAAAAATGTTGAATTTTTAAGTGCTTTTCTATTCGTTATGCCTTTTGTATTTTAAAGAAACTTCGCCTCCTGTTTAACATTCTTCAGGCTTTTTTCATTCACTAGAATTTTAATAAATTGCCATTTCAATACTAATGTCCAAATGATTATCATTAATCACAGATAGCCACACTTTACAATAAGTTCCTTTCAAATATTTTTGTTTCCTTCCTTTTCAAACTGGGGTTAAAAAATAAATACAAATTGATTTTGTCAAAAAATCAAACTGAATGTGAACACCAAAATATTTTCAAATTATTCAATATTTGTGAAATTTATTTTCTTTATAATAACCAACAATTTTAATCATGTTTTTCATGCTAACAACACATCATGTAAATAATGTTTGTCATGGTTTGCTGCTGCTGCTGAAAGAAGCAGAAAATAATACATGTGATTTTTTTTTTTTTTTTTTTGTGGTGGGGAGGGATGCCTTATATAAAAACTGAAATAATCTGTACCTATGAAATTGACCCTAATCAGCAGTAATAGATGTTTAATTTTTTTCTTTGCTGCAGCCATATTCTTTGATGCTTAAATGATGCACAAAAAAGGATTTAGATTTTTGACATAATTTTAACCAAATTACAATCTTGGATCTTAAGTGTGATATATCTACTGTTATTTTTGTTTGAAAGAGAATTTGACAAATTTAATTATGCTTACTGTATGATGTCATTTCACATTTTAATGTAAGATTTATACTATATTAATATCCTTTTGTAAGTTTAAAAAAATTTTACAACATTCTCACTGGAATTTCTTTTATTTCACACTATGTAAATATTGTTAGTGAGAGCTTCGCATTTAATTTTTTTTCCCCAAGAAGGCTTTTTAAAGAATTAACATCCTCTATGAACTATAAACTCTTTTTATTGATCTATTCTGGCTTTAATGCTAATAAAAACCACTGCTTTACTTATGTCTAAATTTCTGGAATGAGGAATTATCATTGTTATAAATCACAGGTTTTTTTGAACTGTTCTCCCCATAACATTTCAGTTAATGCACTCTTTGCCTTTTTTTAAGTGCCTGTCATATTTGGTAACATTATAAAAATTTCTAACAAAACCCTTTATTTTATCCATGGGAATAAATTGTGCACACCTCCATACTAGAAGGATTATATCTCTAATTCCATATACCTTTTTTTTTATTCTCCAGCATAAAAATCATTCATATATTTCTCCAGTGGATAAATAAATGATATTCAAATTGAACCCTTTATTTTACTCACTGGGGTAGACTGTTCTAGTTCCATGTGCCATATTTAATGGATATCAGTTATCTCCTGTTAATTCCCCTCTCCAAGTTCTCCACTGCCTTAACCGGGTATTGAACTCACACTTTGGGTTCTGTCACTGGATCTAACCAATGTCTTTATCCACTGTGCCATGAGGACATCTGTGTATGAATTTCTGGGTATTATAAACCTAATGTCTTCAGCATCCATATTTTACCAGTGCTCATATTACAATTTTTACTGTTATCATTTCATGTTTTTACCAGAGCTCATATTGCAATTTTTGTTGTTGTTATCACTTTTCTCTGGCACTCCTTATTATTGGTTCCCATATTGTATTCATTTCAACAGATATTATTTGAAATTTCCATACTTAAAAAGCATCAAGTTTTGAACATATTATATTGTATTTATGAATTTATTTTTTTAAAAATGATAATAATTTACTAGACTTTTTAATTACATTTTATATTGATTGAATGCCACCAGTAATATTTTGAATGTCATACCTTCTGATTCTTTCAAAATGGATGTTTATATGGTAGATGCTAATTGTCCTATTTCATTGACAATCTGTGATTTGATTTTTATTTTTTAATTTGTATACATTGAACAAAATTATTGTTATTCTATTGAGTATTTGTGCAAGTAGAAAGAACTGACTTTATAGATAATTTATTTAATGCTGCAGATGAACAATTGAAGTTTGGAGAAATTAATACTTTTTAAATGGTATAATATTTACTATCAAAGAAGAAGAAAAAGATTTTCAAATACTATCATGGTTCTGGTAGTATTTGAAGGCTATTCAATTATACATACAACTGCTACATATTGGCATATTATAAAAAGACATTTTAAGATAATTTTGAAGATTATTCTTTAATTTGTGATTTTATATAAAACATCAACACATCTACCTTAAAAATCTTAACTTCTCATTTGTACATTATGGCTTAAAAGTAACCACAAAGAATACTCTTATTTAATTAATTTCATTTCATAGTTCTCCTTATGAGTTTCACTATTTTGATAGAGAATTTCAAACAGTAGATATAGACACAGATCTTTGCTTAGAATATGACATAAAATTATCCCAATTTCTTTTTATTTCCTTTTCATGAGATTCCAAATGATAAGAAAATTTTGGCCCTGCATGAACCTGCTTTTCTTTTTCATCTTGTTTTGTATTTCTTATCAAATTTTAACAACTCTGATTTGCTAAGAAAATATCTCTCACATCTTTAATTTTCATGATATCTAATATTCAAATCTTACCATTTACTTTCCTGTCAGAAGAATAATTTCATTTACCATTTATATTTGTTTTGGTAATAAGAGACAAAATAGTGTAAAAGCATTTTGCCAAAATGAAGTGATCTTGCATTTGCAAGTTAGACTTTAGAGAATTATTAATTTTGAATCCTGAGTGACCAGATAAAAAAAATAAAAATAATGACAAAAGTCTGATTGGATGAAAAGAGATAATTTTTATGTTCCTCATTTTGTGTTTTCTCATCAAGAACAAGGAATCTGGTTGCTGCATTGTTAGTGATTTTGCATAAAATATGTTAATAGAAAAAATCTTCTTTTAAAGTTAAACAAGAAAGTTGAAAGATTCCAAATAAAGTATTACCCTTTAACCTGATTTAGAATTGTCTGTTTTGGTTGAAATATTTTTTGACCTTTTCAAGAACTAAAAAATATTTAAGTTAGATTTTATTAAAAATGAAAAAAATGTACTGCAGTTTCTTTTTTTTTTTTTCTTTTTTTTCAACTGAACCTTTTTTGTGGAAAATTTCCTATATTGCTTATAATATGAGAATAAGTTTTCTGCTGAATCTTGAGGAATGTATTTTTTTTAAACAAACTTATTTGTTAATCATGCTGTTGAATAATTTTTTTAATAAAGTGTTTTTTTTTAACATCTGCTGTATTATTGTATATTTTCTTATTTCCTGCAATCTTCTACTTCACTTTATTTAATCTTTTTAAAAAATTGAATATTTCACATATTTTTTTCTTATTTCAGTTTTTACTGTATTTTCTTTTTCTAAAAAGCTTTGAAAAGGGCATTTATATATTATTTCATGATGCTGCTTTTCAGCACAAATAATCCTAGCACATTTTTTTTTTGTCATAAACTGTCTATTAAGTATCATTCATTACATCGACTGCAGTTGAGATCATAGTCAATGTGAACTGCATAATCTTTTTGATGACTGTGCTTTGCCAACATTTGGTTTTGAATATCAGTTATCCTTCTCCTAGACTTGTTGCCAATGATGGCTAAAGAAATTAGTTGTGGAGAGAAGAGAATGATTCATATCTTTCCCAAGGGTATTTGTGCAAAAGTGAATGTAATGAACTTAACCAGAATTTGAACATGGCTTGCCAATTTCTTGTTCTGAGATGCTAACATCTGCACATCCATACCATAAAGATTAATAAAATCTTTCTTATTAATACATTTCTTTTTTTAATAAATTTTTCACTATGTTACCTGGGCATGATTAAATTTTTTTTTTTGTTGTTTTTTTTTTTTTTTTTTTAATAACATTTAAATATTTATCAGAAAATAAAATGAATTTCAATGTGTGCCATATTTTTCTACTGTTTTTTTCTTACTTCTTTGACCTTTTTTAACCCCTAAATGTCCTCAATATTAATTTCAAATGAAAAAATAAAGACTTAATCTGGTTATATAAGATTATTTTATTAATTCAAAATGTTTTTTATTCAGAAAGACCAAATTTTAAGTTTTTGAAGAAGCTTTATCTTTATTATCAGGTTAAAAAAAATGCTGTTTTTAAATTTAACTGAAAAATTAAATATCAAATAAAGATTAATTTTTTTTTTTTTTTTGTATTCATTAATGTATAAAATATTTCATAATTCTTGTAATTGAAAAGCTCACCAATTTTGAAGAATATTTTTTTTTTTTTTTTTTTTTCCTCAAATTTCAAGTTTGAAAACAAAAATGAACATAATTACAACTTCAAATTTTAATCTGTATCGGAAGGATTGTCCACATATCTTGTTTTATTCTGCTTCACAGATATTACATTTTATTTTTATTATTCCTTTTATTTTTTTATACAAATGGAATGTTTAATAGAGAATTCATGTTTTCCCATATTGATAAATGCTATTTTACCAACAGCTTCTACCATTTTGTCCTTTTCAATACACGTCCTATTTTTTAAGAATGAATGTGAACTTTTTTTTATTAGACTTAATGCAAACTTGGGCATTTTTTTTTGTTCACCAATTATGCCATGTTTTCCTGATTTTTTTTTTTTTTTTTTTTCCTTTCCAAATAAAACAGTCTATACAAATAATGTGTAGTTTTTCAGTATTTGCTATTTGTGTAATTGTCCAACATTCTTTCAAAAGATTTTAGATGCAGAAAGTTTCAGACATTTTTTTTTTATCTCTTTTTATTGATGGTATTATATTTTTTAACAATATATCTTTGGATTCCTGGACAACAATTAGAAAAAAGTTCAGATTATATAAGCTAAACATTTCATCCTGTAGGACTTCATGGGACTAAGTTTATATTTACATCGATGCAACTAAATATGCACATGAATGAGAGACATTGGGAAATAAATTTGTTTTTCTTATTTAATAACAAGAGTGATGAAAAAATAAACAAAAAAGAATCTAAATGAAATCAGCTAGATTATATACTCCAAAACACATAAACAAATGTCTGGTCAAAGAATCTTAGTTGAAATTTTGGGGACACATAATGAAATGATAAGGAGGTTTTGCAATTTACTAAAAAGGATATACTGAAGTGAAAACAGCCAGAGGAGAAACAATAACAACCCTACCTTAAAGCTTGGCAAGATTCCAAAAAATATAAAATAAAAACCAAACAAACGTTGCTAAAAGCTACAAAGGATAGGAAGATGTGGATAGTCAACATCTTCATTAAAAAAAAAAAAAAATTTTTATTTAAAATGAAGCTTGATCCCCATATTTTAGGAAAATTTAAATATTTTCATCACATTATTTTTACACTGTGTTATTTACTTTTTTTTTTAACATCTGTCCATATTTATGAAATGAAATTTCATAACAATCTGCACTATTAAATCATTTGGATGTGGCCCAGTGGATAAAAAAATTATTTATATAAGTAAACAAATTTTTTCAATTTTGGAGATAGTTGGGATTTTCAATACAATCATTTACTTTTCTTTTAAAACTATCTACTTCCATGGACTTTTTGAAGGTAAATTGTTACATGGCAATATTTTTGAGGGGCAAAATTCCAAACAATGTAAATGTAATCTTAGCAAATAGAATTTACAAAAAGCATATTATTAATGCGATATGATCCCATATTTAAAAACAATTTTAAAATTGGTGGATATAAATGAAATCAAATTTCATTTCAAAAGGTATGTGAAGATTTTCATAAGAAATGCTTTTATTTTTCATAATTCATATAAAGGGTTTATTTATATTTTTTTGGAGCCATTTTCTTAATGTTATAAATTAAAAGCATCAAATTGTTTAAATAGATAAATTGCCCATCAACTTATAACATGTGCATAAGTTTTCTCAACATTACACAAAGCAAAATATCAAGTGACAATATAAAATAATTTAAGAGCTAAAATGAAATATATTTCTAGTAAAATGTTTATATATATGAAAAAATTACCTTCGCACAAGCAAATTTAGTTTAAATGTTTTCATGAACTGCATTTAAATCGTATGAATTATTTAAATTTTCTGAAACCTTTCTATCTTCAGTTTGCAACATTAAGAATTCTGAAAATAATTGATAAAATCCTGAAAATGTATAATTTGTAACCTAACAATTTTTACATTTGGTTTATTTTCAAGATTTAAATTTAAATTCAATAATAAATTTCAAAATAATTTTTGAACTAAGAAAAATTAGTGGCTTGGAAAATTTGTTGCATTTATAATCAAATTTTAAAATATTATTTATTTTAAGAAACTCAGAGATAATCGGCTTTTCCAAAAATAATATTTTTTAAAAGTTCTTTCTTAGAGAAATATTTATTTTTTGTTCCTCGCCGATAAGTCTTCAAAATTCGACACAAAAAATATTTTTTTAATTTTCTGCCATCACACATACAGCTAATGATTGTAAATAAATTCATTATCATAAGTTTTTTCATTAAACTTTTTTCTATACTTATTAGGTTATCTTTCTTGAATGTTTCATCATTTCTAGAATTTTTCCAAAATTAATTTATAATTTTTAATTTTTTTTTCATTTTTGATGGCCAAATTAATATTTATTATTTTAATTTGTTTGTTTGAAAAAATACATAATTATTGTTTTAAAAGTAGTTCCATCATAATCACTTTCTGTCTTATTTTTTACAAAAAATTTTTTCTTGGGTGTATAAAATTTTATATATATTAAATTTTCATAGAATATTATATATTTAGAAATTTCATTTTTTTTTCTTTCAAATTTGGCATCAAAATTTAATTAAATAGATTTTCTTTTGATATTTGTTTTAAAAAATGTCTTTTAATGGTTATAATAAATAAAACTTTATTTTTTTTCAATAATAGGAAAGTTTTTGAAGAAAATTTCACTTCACTTATAATATAATACCATTTTCAATTTTCAATTAAAATTAACATTATAAATAAAATGTACAATTTCTCAACCTTATATAAACATATATATATGGTGTTGCTGAAATATATAGTAAAACCCTGGATAGACAAAAATAAAAAAAATAAAAAAATTGATAATGTTAAAAGAATAATTGAATGTCATGTAACATATTTTTTCTAATTGAGAACAGATTTTTTGAAATTTTGTTAGATCAATAGATACAATTTATGCATTTAGAAAATGTAATAAAATTTTTAATTTCTACATCCCAAATATATATATTATAACATTTAAGAATATATATATATATATATATATATTATATATATATAAGACAATATATCTCAAAAGTCAAATTGAAAAGTATTTTTTGAATAATTATTTGTAAAATATTGGTTCAAACTTATATTTCAATGTCCATTTATATATTTAATTATTTTTTAAAATTGAATTTTATTCATTCATAATGTTGTATTGGGAATATGGCTATTTATATAGTGATTTTTAATTAGAATAATTGTGCATTTATTTTTAAAAATCTCTGTTCTTAAGTCTTTTTTAATTTCCAATATATGGATTTACATATATATATATATATATATTATATAATATAGTTTTATATGTATTTTTATATGTAATTTTTTTTATTATATTTAAAAATTAAAATTTTAAGTATATCTTTTTTTATAAAGAAACAAATTTTTAAAGATTTTTAATTAAATCTTTTTAATTGTTTATTCATCATGAAAAAGAATCATTAATGAAATTGGACTTAACTAGAATAAATTATTGCAATTTATTGAGGATTTTTTTTTATTACGAGTTCTTATCAGATGAAAGCCATGTTATTGCTTAAAATTTCGACATTTTTTCAAATTGTACATTTTTGAAATGTTCTTATATATATAATTAAATTATTTGTCCATTACAAATAACAATTTATATAACAAAGAAAATTTTATTTTATTAATTTTTAAATATATTAATTTTTATATACTTACTTGATATTTATTTAGAGCTTAACTTTGACACAAATTCGAGTGTTTCCATGTATCTTCAAAAACATTTAAATAGAAGGATCTTATTATATATATTGATATATATTTAATGTTCTGTTATATGGAAATATTTACACAGTATATATATATATATCATATAATATATTTATATAAATTTTTAAAGAGATAATTCAATATATATATATATATATATATATATATATATATATATATAATTATTATTTTATAAAAAATTATAACATAAGTATGTTATAAAATCACTACAAAAATAGCCATTTTGTTTCAACACACTCTGTGTCTTATCAAGTGATGATGTTGAAAAGAAAATAAATGGTTTTAAAAGTTTCAGATTAATTAACGATCCTACACTAGGGGGGAAACATTGTTACAAAAGCTAGAATAACCAATCAAAAACGAAGTATAGAAAGATTCAAAAGCTTGACAACGAAATCCTGCTATAATAGCTATTCAGATCTTTAAATACGTGTAATATTAAAAATAATTTATACTAACTAATAATTATAAATTATATGATAAAATTTAATATTAAAATTAAAAACTGGCAATTTTAAAATCCAAATTTAATCACTATTAAGTTTAAAAACTACAAAATTATTGAGAAAAAAAAAAAAATATATATGTTTATTCAATTCATTTCTTCATTGAAATTACGTTCGACAAGACAAAACGCTACAATACATCCGGTCATTTGATAATACATGTATATATATATTTTTTTTTTTTCCTTTTCTTTTCCGTTTTTATTTTAAAGTTTGTGAATATGGTCTTAAACTCACGCGTGAAACAACAAAAAAACACAATCAGATTATAATACATAAGCATCCAGACATAATTAGATACACACACACACACACACACACACACACACACACACACACACAAAAAAAAAAAAAAAAAAAAAAAAAAAAGGAAGAGGTGGGGGGAATACATGAACATCTCTACAGCCCTTTATGAAAAAAAAGGAGACGTGGAAACTAACACTATATACACACACACAGTTAAATGTGAATACACTCTACATACACATAGACACCGATATATACACAAACATACATCCACAGACAATGACATAGACATTGAGAAATCACAACCAATAAATATTTAATTTTAAATAAATAACTAACCACTTATTGAATTATAACTTAAGGGAGCAAATATATAAAGATAAAAATGTTTAAAATAATATTATTTAATATATTAAAACGAAAATTCTAAAACAATAAATATCAATAAAAAATATATATATTATTAATCATATAAGTTGATAATAGTTTCATTATATATTTGGCAAAAGAAAAACAGGATAAAGAAAACCACTAAATATATATATATATATATATATATATATATACGGCATATACAAAAACAAATTAACACACAAAAAAAAAAAAATATATATTCATACATACATATTATACAGAAATACATACAAATAAATATATAAACATAAACATATACATACATATACATATCTATGATAACAAGTACATATATATATATACATATACATATAAATAAATACACACACATATATACACATAGACTTTTTATGCACACATACTTAGATATAAAAAAAAACAGTCATGATATACCAAAGTTTCCATACCTACACATACACAAACAAACTCATACATAATAGGTTCCAACACACATATATATATATATACATACACAAACATACATAAATATATATACACACATACATACATATCTACAAATAAATATATATATAAATATAAATATATCTACCTGCAATAACAAACCCATATATACATGCATACATAAAAAACAATTTATTTCAACCAAATACATATATAAACGAACTAACATATAGATACATAAATATACCTTCAAACACCAACACACACCAATATACATATAGTCTAACATACAAATATATAAACACATTCATACAAACAGAAATATACTTAAATATAAATACACATACACAATAAAATAGGACATACAGATATATATACATATATATATATATGCACACATATATATATATATATATACACACACATACACATACATACACATATATATATATACAAATATAATATATACAAAATCAAAAATCAAGAAGGGCATCCAGTGAGGAACAAACTCATTTATTTCATTGAAAAATTGAGGATTGAATTTTGTTTGTCTAATTTTTAAATATATATATATATATAAATCCAAATATACCAACACACATAATTATATATATCATATATATATATATTTATATTATATATATATATATATATATATATATATATATATATTTATATATATATATTTATAACAACATATATATATATATATATATATATATATATATATAAATCATATATATATATAATTTATATTATAAACATAATGTAAATATATACATACATATATATATATATATAATATATTTATTTAACCAATATATTATATAATATAATATATATATATATATATATATATTATATATATAATAAATCTCCACTTTTATTATTATTTATATATATTTTTGCAAAATGCAATATAATAATTTATATTTATACATATTTATATCAAATAATATAAAATGTATAATCAAAAATAAAAAAATAAAACATAAAAAAAAAATTCAAAATTTCATTTATGATTATTAATATAAAATAAATTTATTTAATTAGATTTATCAACACAAATAGAAAAAATATATATAATAAAGGATATATTATATAATAATATATGGATAATAAATATAAAATATATTATTTCATTTCAAAATATGAAAATAAATAAATATAAAATTTTTTTAATTAAAAAAATATTATATAAATATAAAATATTTAGTTTGAATAATATATTTAATATAAATATATATATATCAAAATATATTAAAATTATTTATTTTTGAAATTATATTTTGAAGAAAACTAAAAAAATTGAATTTTTATGAATTTTTATTAAATTATATATATATAAAATAAAAAAAATATATTTATATAAATTTTTATACAAATATATTTGTTCATAAAAATTATTTTTTTAAAAATTTTTTCATTTTTACATTTGAATTTTTAAAAATTTTTTATTCAAAAATGAAAATAAAAAAATTTTTTTTTTAAAATAGGAACTAATTTAATTTTCATTTAAAATAAAATTTTTTTTTAATAAAAAATTATAGAATTAAAATATTTTTTTTAAATTTAAAATAAAATACAAAAATAATTATTTTATGGAAAAAATTAAAGATATAAAATGAACAATCATTAAAATTAGATTTATATATATATAATTTATATTTTAATATATAATTTTTAAATTAATGATTGAAAAAATGTATATATTTATTTTTATTTTAAAACTTAAAATATAAATTTTTAAATGAAATATCATTAAATTTATATTTTTGAATTATTTCCAACTGAATAAATTATTAAATATAAATTTGAGATTTATTTATAAATATATATATATAAATATTTATATAAAAAAAAATTTATGATTTTTTCATTTTCTAATCTTGTTAAAAAATATTATTTTTAAATCATAAAAATTTTACTTTTTTAATTTAAAATAAATTTGATAACTGATAAATTTAAACATAAAAAATATTTTCAATTTTTAAATATTTTTAGAATTTAAAATTTAAATTTTTCAGTTTTTTTTTAAATAGATATTAATTTATAGTTATGAATTTGTTTAATTTATATAAATAATATTTCCATTTCATTTCAAATGAAAAATATTTTTTGAATCATATAAAATTTTTAAAAATTTTTAGAAAAAAAAAAAAAAATTTTTTAAAAATCTTAAAAAATTTCTAAAAAATTTAATTTTTTTTTTTTAATTAAAAATTAATAAAAAAAGAACTATAAATAAAATTAATTTATATATATTTTTAAATTATATTTAAGATAAAATTAAATATAAAAAATTTTTAAAAATATATAAAAATTAATAAAAATTTGATAAATATTTATTTTGAACAAAATTTTATGTTTAACCATAAAATTCAAAATTTAAAAAAACCAAAAAAGATATATAATATGGAATAGTTTATAAACTTAAAATAGATAATAAAAAAAATAAAAATAAGAAAATTAATAAAGAAAAAATATTATTAATAAAAATCATAGACTTTTTATTTTTTTAAGTTTTAATAAAAAATAATATATAAATTTTATTTTTTGCAAATATTGAAATTATTTATAAAAATAAATTTAATATAAAAATAAAATTTTTAATAAAAATATTTTCACATTTAATCAAAATCATATTTAAAAAAAAAAATTTTTTCAAATATAAAATATAAATATTTTAATATATATATATTTTAAATTTTATATATTTTTTTTATTTGAAATTTATTAAATATATTGATAAAATTGAAATTTTTAAAATAAAAAAAAATTCAAAAATAAATAAATTGGAAAAATTATTTTAGTTTTTTTTTATATATAAAAAAAAACTTTAAACAATTTTTATATATTTTAAAAATTGACAATTTTTTTAAAAAAATAAAAATTAAAAATAAAATTTAAAAAACAAAAAATAAAATGCAAATTATAATATATAAAAATTAAAATATTTTCATTTAAATGAACAAAGAATCAATAAAATGAAAAAAAAAAAAAAAAAAAAAAAAGTTTTATTTTAAATATATTTTATATATATATATATATAAATATATATATATATATATATATATTAATATATATATTAAAAAAATGAAAATCAATTTATAAAATATAAATTACAAAAAAGAAAAATCATTTTATAAGAATAAAATTTAGAAAAATAAAGAATTTAAAATTTTAATATATATAAATAAACTTTTCAAAAATTTAATTTTACATAATTAATTTGATGGAAAAAATTAAATTTTTATTAAATAATGTCAAAAGGTAAAAAATTTATATACAAAAAATATTTAATTTAAATATATAAAACAATTAAATTCATTACTTTTTTCATGATAAAAAAATTTTTTTTTGAACTCAAAAATAAAAAAAATTATTACAATATTTGAAAAATAATAAAAATTTTATAAATATTTTTTTTTGAAATTAACTAAATAAAATTTTTATAATTATTTAATAAAAATTGAATTTAAAATGAATTTAAATACATAATGAAATAAATATATAAATATAAATATATATAATTAAATATAAAACATAAATTCTATATAAAAGAATAAAAAGATTGTAATTAAAAAAATAAATATAATTATACTTTAAAAATAAAATTATTTGATTTAAATTAAAAAAATAAAGATTTTTCAAAAAAAATTAAAAAATATAATATAAAAAATTTTTTTCAAAAAAATTAAAAAATTTATAAATAAAAATGGATAATAATTTATATTAAAAAAAAAATTAATGATAAAAAATTTTTTAAAAATTTTTTTTATTTATTTTTTTTATTTTATCAAAATAAATAAATTTATTTTTGATCATTTTAATTTTTTTCAGTTTTGTTTAAAAATTATAAGGAAGAAATTAAGACTTTTTTAAAATAGAAAAGATTGATTTTTTTTTCTATAAAATTTTAAAATAAAAACAAATTAATTAGTTATTTATTTTTAAACAAAGAATAAAAAAAAATTTTTTTCTTTAATTTAAAATTTTATATTATTATTTTTTTTTAGATTCAATTTTTTAAATATAATTAATAATCTAATTATATAGATATTATATATTATTAATAAATTGTTTAAAATAAAAATTTAAATTAATTTTTTATTTCAATTTAAATATCAAAAATCAAATTTTATTAATTAAAAATATTTAAATATGTTTTTCATATTTCAAATAAAAATATATACATTTAACAAAAAAATATATAAAATTTATTTAAATAGAATATAATAAAATATAAAATAAATTTTGAATATTTAATGATTTGCTTCAAAATTTTTAAAAAATTAAAATTATTTTTTGATAAAAAAAATATTAATTTTAGATTGAAAAAATCCTTATTACAAACATCATATAATAATAAATTTTTTTTAATATAATATGAAAATAAAAAAAAATATATTTTTTTAAATAAATATTTATAATCAAAATATTTTTCTTATTGATTTAATATATTTTTTTTTTAAATTTTTTTTTTTTTTCTTTTTTATTAAAAATTTAATAAATTTCAATAATCAGATTTTTTTTAAATTTTAATTTTAAATTTTTTAAATAAATTGAAAAATTACAAATATTAAATTTTTTTATTTTTTAAAAGATAATAAAAAAATAATATATTTCATTCATATTTTGATATATTTTTCTTTAATTAAATTAATATATAAATATATATTTTTTGAAATTTTTAATATTTTATGTTTAAAATAATTTTATGTATTACTGAAGATTCTTTTAAAAATGTTTTTAAGATTGATTAAATAAAAATTTTAATTTTGAAAAATATCAATAAAAAAAAAAAAATAAATAAAAATCCATTTTAATTATTTAAAAAAAATTATGATAATATGAAAAAAAAAAATAAATTATTTTTAATATATAATTTTAAAAATGATAAAAATAAGAATTCATATTTATAAATGAAAAAAAAAAATTGATTTTTTTGAAACAAATTTTTATATTTATATTTATATATATTAAAAAATCAATTTTATAAATTTAAAAATTTTTTTTTATAGACAAATAAAATATATTTTTTTAAATATTTTATTTTAAAGATAATTTTTGAAAAAAAATATATTTTTTTTTATATTTTTCAATATTAATTTGAATAAAAAAAAAATTATAAAAAATATTTTTATAATAAATCAATATAAAATAAAAAAAATTAACAAAAAAATTTTCATGTCAATTTAAAAGTTTTATTTGGAAACTTGGAATAAATTCATTTTTCATAAATATTTCAATTATATAAATGAATTAAAATAAAATTATTTTTAAAATAAAAATAATATATATAAAACTGGATTTATGAATCAAAATTTTTTTAAATTTTAAATCAAAATATAATAAAATAAAATAATGAATAGCTATATATATTTTTGTAAAAATATATTTTATTATTTAAATATTTTTAAAAATATTTTTTTAAAACAAAAATGTATAAAATGATTTGAAAAATTTCAAAAGCATAAATATTAAAATGAATATATATAAAATATATATATATAAATATTTTATTTTTTTTTTTTTTTTTTTTTTCACCCCAAGCAAGGCGGGAAGCCACTAGGACGCAAGGGGTTACAGAAGATTTGGAGCAAGATCAGATAGGAGTGATAGAGGAAAAGGATGAGGAGAAGGATAGTGGATAGATCAAGGCAACTGGAGATGTCGATTGACATTACATTTGAATAGTTGGAGATTATAGCTCTCAGGGAAACAGGAATAGGGAAGGGAGTTCCACAGGCGAGAGGTGCGAGACATGAAGCTATTGGAGTAGAAGAGACGGCTACATTTAACAGTTTCGACAGTGAAAGGGTGAGAGCGGGATGCCAGCCTCGTAGGGCGCTTGAATTCATGAAGTCTGGGAACCAGCGAAAGCAGCTCATCGGAGCAATTACCATGGAAGTATTTGTAAAAAAAAAGACAGAGAGAGGCGACGGCGCGTCTGTGAGAGAGCGACTGCAGACGAGATGCCAGATCAGGGCCAATTATATTGCATATCCGTCTCTGGATCTTATCAAGAACCTTGAGGCAAACAGAAGGGGCTCCAGACCATATATGGCAGCAATACTCCATGCAAGGGCGAATGGTTGATTTGTAGATTTGAAGGATCGATTCGGGGAGAAAAAATTTCCTGGCGCGGCACAGGGAGCCAACTTTCCTTGCGGTGGACGAAGCAATTGACTCAATTTATTTGTTCCATCTCAGGTCAGCAGTCAACGTGAGACTGAGCAGCCGCAGAGAGGTGCTCTCGAGAAGTTGTGCGTCAGACATTCTAATGGGGGGCAGGGAAGGATCTCTGTGGTAATTAATAGAGAGCAGTTTTGTTTTTGAGGCATTAAAGTTGACCAGCCAATTCCTGCCCCAGTTCACAACCGATTGGAGGTCCTTTTCGAGACGTACGGCCAGGTTAGTTTTGTCAGCGACACTAGATTTGTTTTTTTTGAGGCAGGAGTAAATTGTGGTGTCATCCGCGTAGATGCCAACTTGGGAATTTATGGCGTCAGGAAGGTCATTTGATGAAGATAAGGAATAGAGTGGGGCCTAGGATGGAGCCTTGGGGAACACCTGCGTTCGTGGGATAGGAACTGGAGGAGAATCCGTTGAGAACGACCTTCAATTCACGGTTTGACAGGAATGATTGTATTAGGTCAAACAATCGACCTGTAATGCCATAACCCTAGATCTTGCAAAGAAGGCCGGCATGCCAAACCCTATCAAACGCTTTGGAGATGTCTAGGGCCACGACACGAGCTTCTCCATTATTTTGAAGAGCTTGGTAGACTGTTTCAGTGATGGCCGTAAGCACATCAGCTGTAGATCGGGCAAAGCGGAAACCATATTGCTTGTCTGAGAGCAGATCATGGGATGTAAGGTGGTTAACCACTTCGGTATTGATTAGGGCTTCAAAGACTTTGCCGAAGAGGGGTAGGAGACTGATAGGACGGTAATTAGAAGGGTCAGAGGGGTCGCCAGAGTTCTTAAAGACAGGAACAATGGATGAGGACTTCCAGCAGTCTGGGAAAACAAGATTCCTTGAGGCAGTAGTTATATAGTTTAGAGAGGGCGGGCGCCAGTTCAGGCGCACATTTCTTCAAGACAATGGCTGGTATCCCATCTCCACCACTAGCCTTGTTGGGGTCTAAATTGGAGATAATGCCCAATACCAATGACGGGGTTATGTTTAACCCGCTCAATAGGGCCTCAGTTCTAAGAGGGAAGTTGGGTATGGGTTACACCGGAAGAGTCGAGCGTTGAATTGAATGAAAATTTCCGAACAAAGCATTCAGCCTTGTCAGCTGAGGTCAGGACTTTGAACTGGTTGAACAAAGGAGGTATAGAGGGTTTGCTATTGTTCAGTACGCTCTTGCAGAGATGCCAGTAATCTTTGGAGCCAAATAAGCGAGATGCAATACGTTCCTTCATCCGAGCAGCAAATAGTGACTTAGCTTCATTGAGGACACGCTTACACTCGGTACGGGCGGAGGCAAAGAGACGTCTGTGCAATATGACATGTAGGTGGAAGAATGGTTATGTGAAAGTTTGTGGTATATATATATGATAATGACAAGAAAGCGAGATTTTGAAGGAACATGCGATCTTGATTCCTATATTTCCTTGAGGGGAGCCAAAGCGTCGATTCAAAAAAGAGGAAACTCAGGATTTCATTTACCTCAGAAGCACATTCTGAAAAATGATTTGTAAAACAACATCCAGGGACATCGCGGATTTAAACGGAAGGCAGTTCCATTCAAAAAAAATGGCATAGTCATAACTCAGTATCTAGTATATGGGAGGTTCTTTAAAAAGGGTTTAGTTAAAGGAGACAGAAAAGATTATAGATATTTTTATATGGAGAAGATTATAGAATATTTCATGTAGAAAGAATTAAAACAATTTGGTTTTTGAATCAAAAACATATTTAATGAAAAAATTCAGAGTTGAAAAAATGTCTATGTACCAAAATGAAAAAAAACTCTTCTTTAACAAATTATAAAATATGTTTATTCAAGGTAAAAATATATGAGCCATCAGTTAATGGATATGGAATTTAAAAATTAAAAGTCCGTTCAATAATTAAAATTTTATATTGAGGTATTTATTCATGATTTTATGAAAGCATTAATGAAAATTAATAAATGTTTTTTTGGATGGATAGATATTAAAAATGATCTTTGTGGTCAATTTAAGTCGAATATAATGACATAATGAAAAAAAACAAAAAAAAGAACCAAAATCATAAAAATTTTGGAAATATAAAAATTTCTGATGCTTTTTTCTTCGTAAATCACTGTTATTTTCATTTGACAATATAATGTTTGACTGAATGTTTAACAATGTATATCGTCTCACTGCACAAATTTATATAAAAGGATCCAAATTCAACAAATATTAAATGGGACAAAATGCTTTTAATATACATATATATATATTTTAGATCAATATATTTTCATAACCATGGTATTCATGATTTACTTTTGCTTTGAAAATGAACTATATCATTTACTAAATTCTGGCCATAAAAAGAGGAAAAATAAAGAATATGACTGTGGTATTGAAAATTATATATATATTTGATAATCAATTGGTCCTTCTCATTTCTCCTGATTGCCAGTCGAAATTTGATCACTGAGAAACTCATTATATGAACACCATTTGGGGAATTATATATATTTTATTTGAAATATTTTTATATATATTCCTGAACATTGATAATCAAAATATTCTGCTTTAAAAAAATCATTTTAGAAAGGACTCTACTTTTATTTTTATATAAAATCACTAACAAATTTTATGTTTACCAAAAAAGGTACTCCAAATGAATTTACAAACATCTTTCTTAGGTCATTAAATTTTTTTAAAATGGTTTTATTTGGAGACGAGAAAAAAAAACTCTGGTAATTTTTTGTTTTAAAAAAAAAGAATCTATTAATTTTCTAAGGATAATGAGAATGATATACAAACACAACTGAAACCATTGTCAACTGGAATGAAATTAGATTTTGCAGTTTCTGTTTTAAACTAAGAGACATATAATCTTGCCAAATATATGTATATTTAATTGATTATGGACAAATAGAATATCTTTAAATCGGACAATTTGTCTAACACTATAATAAAACAACTATTCAGATTTCCTGTAAATTTGAATCTTAAATATTTATACCTGTTTTCGATTGGGATGATTGCAAAATCAGGGTCACTATGATGACAGTTACCATTTGTATTTACGACAACAATCCCAACTGACAAAAGATTCAAAATTTTATCCTTCCATCATTGGATCCTGTGATGACATTGAATATTATAAAGATCTATACACCGTTATCTTTCTTTTCTCTGAATTAATAAAAAAAAAATCTCTTTATTTATTTGACAAGAACAAAGCTCTATTTCAAGTAATATTTGCCACTTAAAATATAATTTTACATTCTCTAGCAGAATATTTTTTACTTGTAAAATATTTCTGTGTGCTCACCTCATAGGGTAGTCATGAATTTGTCCGAATGTTTACTGTGTTCAAATAAAAAAAAAAACTTTTTATTGAAATTGTTTAATAAAATAATGATTGAGTTGTCAGTTGTCAAATATACAAAGTAATTGAATAGGTTTAAATCAAAAATATTATTGAATGAATTTTTTAAAAATTCCTGATATTCTTTTATGGTTGTCAATAAATAAATTCTTATTAATAATGTTAACTAATTCATTAAAAAGGTATATTAATTTATTTTTATTGTGTTCATTTAATTGTTTTTTTTTTTATCAAGATGAAATAGAATAAAATTATTATTTGAACATCACATTAAATCTAGGAAGAGAAATAGAAATCTAAAAAGGGATGAGAAAGCATAAACTGCCTTATATGTCTAACGTTCTTGTGTGTGCATCCCAATAGAAAGAGCCATTACTTATTTAAGTGTTCATAGTCAATAATTAAATATCCTTAAGATTTTTGATCAGCTTTGCTGGAGAAAATTGTAATTTTTAAAATGGGCTTAAAGATTTTGTTTGTGGTTAATTTAATGATGGCATAGAAAATGTACGTATATATGTGGTTAAAAACGAGAGAAAATGTAGGAACTGACATTTAATACAGGAAAAATATTAGGAGTTAACAGTTTTTCACTCCTCACCCATCAAAACTCGATTGACGGCAGTAAAATAAAATTATATACCAATAAAAAAAGGAAAACAAATGGAACTGGCAATCTGATGAATTTTAAAGTTTTTGCTGAACTCATCTGATTCAAATTACAGACAGACGTAAAAAAATTATCACTCAATGAAGTTTCTTAATAAATGCTAGAACATGCTGAGAAATTCTCTTCTTCAAGAGTTGAGTTGTCCTGCCTGTATAGTTAGTGTGACAGTGAAATTTAAAAGAATAACAGAACTTGACGATAGGTAGGCTATCCTTGCAAGCAAATTTCAACATCATCCAAGATGAGAACATTACACATGGATCAGCATAAAAATAACATTACGAAATACTGACCGAGATTCGCTTAGTAAAGGTCTTGACATCTTCACTAATCCAGAATAGTCTTAAATAGGGAGAGCATTTTAGAACTAAGAAACTGTATAATTTTTTGCATGTGTTTGTTTTTTTCCAGTCATGAAATATGTTTTCTTCAGGTTCTTCAATGTTGATCATACATTTTTTTTGCATGAACTTTTTGCACCTTTTTTCCCACTTTGAGAGAACATATGAATCAATTTATGAATTTATTTATCCCTATAGACAAGAATTTGCTTTTGACACCAGTGATCAATGATTGAAACCATTCCAGACTTGGAACAAGGATTTCTGTTGCAGGAACACTTTTCTAAATTAGGCACACGCAGTTTTGAAAATGCATAACCATAGTAAATATTAATCTTTTGTATTTTTCTTTGAACCTACAAACTACAGGATGCTCTTGACTGCACTTATACCAAGAGAGAACAATCAAAACGAGGAATGAGGAATCTTCAAGAATTGTTCCTTATAACATCAAGAATCAAATCTACATTGTGTATATAGATAAAAGTTCCCAGGTCCAGTATTCTGGATGCATTCAGGCATCAGTGACAAAATGAGTGTAAAATATAAAACACTAAAACTTGTAAAAGGCCTATTTAATCCGAAAACTTAGTCAACACAATAAATAGAATGAAACGTCTATTAAATATTGGATGATACAATGAGTCCCCGCTCGATTGATTAGGACACCCACATAGTCAAGTGAACTGTAAATGGCTTTATCTAGACTTGAAGCATATTATTACCTACTACATCACCAGTAAAACAGAGATGTGAAATTTTCAGAGCAACTACCCACTGTCCATAAGTAGGGAAAAGAAAATAAATAATTTTGGAATCAAGTGCCACTAGGCCAGAAGATAGGGAATTCCAGACTATATAAGTCAGGCCACATTCTAGATAATGTGCAGTCAGATTCATGAGTAAGAAGGTGTAGAAGAATTTACTTATTTAGTTACCTGCAAAAGCAATGTAAACATACGCATTGGTAAAACTTGGGGTGCTGTTGACAAATTATCTCTAGTGTGAATGTCTCTCACTTGCAGAGAGCATGAAAAGGGACCTCTTTCAAGCAACTGTTACCTCTGTTCTATTGTATGGCTGGTCAGCTTGCACTCTTACCTCAAAACTGGAAAGAAGATTAAATACAGCCTAGACTCACAGGCTAAGAGTGGCTTTGAATGTCACTTGGGGAGATCATCTGATCAATGGGCAGTTGTATGTGGGCCTTCATCTAGTATCAGACATTATCAAAGAGTATAGAGTCATATTCGCATGTCATTGCTGGAGAGCTAAAGACAAAATTGTTAATGAAGTTCTTTTATGGAAACCTAAAAGACGACAAGTCAAAACCTATTTAAGTAGATATCTTACAACATAAACTTCAATTTTTCTTATTAAAAAAATAGATTTGTTAAAAACTGAGAGCATCGAAATCCGTGCAATTTTGAGACCGGATGATGATGGTGTCTTATATACGGAAAACTTCTACAGGGATTTCAGATTTCAGAAAATAAGTATAAGGAAACAGAAAAAATAGGTGCATTTAAAAAAAAAATTACGGTAGGAAAGAATATTCATTTTATTTTATTATTTTATTTTACATCAGATAAAAAATCTAGAAAAGGGAATCTTTAAAACTTAACATTTGATTTAGCAACTCGTCCCCGGCTTAAATTTTCCGATGTCCTGCTTGTCTAAGGGATCCGATCAACTTAAGAAGTACAACTAATTGGAAGCAATATGAATTGTGAATTAGACAAATGCTGCATCATGATAATGTATTTTTGTGTGTTAATATACATAATCAGGTTCGTACTTTGGGTGTTTGAAGGCTTTCAAACAGCGAGCGTGATCCCCAAGGGAACTCCACACCATTGCGTATCCATCTTTACTCCCTGTGACAATATGCCAGCGGTCATATTTGATGGAGGTTATGGGTCCTGAATGTCCCGTGAGTTTCTGAAACGAAAAAATTTATATTGTCTTTGTTAATCTCTACTTCAGTTTAAACTAAATGAATTATGAATATGTCTGTTCGTATTTACCTATGAAACTACTTACAATTTCGATATATGCAATGCTTTCTATATCTCTACTCTTCCAGCTAAATACACAAAAAAACATATTTATCTAACTGTCACAATTTGCCTTAATATCCACGGATCAGTTTTGCAATTCTATGCTATTCAATGATTTAGTGAGTCCTTAAAATAATCAACTCGTCACTCGAATTCATGAAACCCAACTTCCTCGTTAAAAATTAATTTTTATTAACATCAACCCGGCTTGTGGAATTCAATTTCTCTTCAACTCATGTAGTGATCAATTCAACCAAGACGAGATTCAGAAACCAATTCACTCAATATCTTAACAACATAAAAGGAAATCGTAACTATATCAGTCGAAGCAAGACAATTCTACAATCTATTTCATTCAATTTCACCATCAACATAAACTGTTTAATTCCTTACCAGATCTATAACATAACACCTTTTATATTATATTTGAACCAGGCTGATGCTAAATTTGCCTCCACAATGTCTTTTAAAAGAAATTTACCTCGAAGATTGTTGAAGGAAATGATCATTTTGGATGAGAAATAATTAGTCTGCTCACTTTTATGAGTTGTCCAGTGTCTTTGTGCCATACATTTACTTTTCCGCCATCACATCCACTCAAAACCACATTGGCTGACAGAGCAATTGCACGGACGGGGCTGCTGTGACGGAATGTTCGCAGGCATTTCCCAGTTTCTAAATCCCAAACTAAAGTGTAAAAATGAAAAACAAAATATTATCCGTAAAAGAAATTAACAATACGTCTAATGTTTTGAGCATGTAACAAATATTCATTGTTAAAAAAGATAATGTATTTTGCGTTTTTCCAGATCTTCATTTAGTGAGGAAGTTGAGACACGTTCTTTTAATGTGAGTATTTCTAAAATGACTCACGGTACGTTGGTATTAACTGTAGACATGAGAGAATGACTTCATCTTTTCATTTAGATGTAAAAATAAAATGAAATTGATAATAATAATAATAATAATTGGTATACTTGCACACATCAGTGATTAGCGTCCTCACCATCTCGCAAACCATTCTTAATAAGTTCCTTCCTAAAAATTCGCTTTCCGATTCAGGGCCTTTGTTAACGTCGTATGTTTTTTTTTTATAGATATCTACTTAAACTTCTACCCCACAGCAGTGGTTACTATTTTTGTCGAGCAAACCATTGATAAAAGATTTCTGCAGTTATGAGATATCGAAATGATTGGCGAATACTTCAATGCTTACATTTTTTGTCGACAAGTACGAATCATGACTTTTTTTCGCACTAGTTCGAGGAAAAATGTGTGCAGGTATTGGAGTGGCTTTGATGACTGTTTTTTAGACGATCTTCCATTTGTGATAGTAGCCAGTTTAATATTCACAATCTTAATCTTATCGAGTTAGGCTTATGTTTGATTGTAAAGATATCTTCGATTGGTTCTTCATAGCCTTTAAAAATTGTTTCGAAGAAATAAACTGAAATATTCTTATGATATGGCCGAAGGCAATTCTAATAATTTTTTATAATTAAAATTTTAATCTTTTTATTTGTAAACTAGTGATTTCTTATTTATTTGAAAATCCTTTCGTATGGATGCAAGAAACAGTACACCTACCAACCTTTTATATGAGAGACGATAAATAACGAATTTATTTGCTTTGTGTTGGTGCTCAAAATATTTTTATTGGATAGTGCCATATGAATAATAATATATATATTATAGGATAGTGCCATATGAATAATAATATATATATTATAGGATAGTGCCATATGAATAATAATATATATTTTTATAGGATAGTGCCATATGGTACGATTAGAAAATGTGTAAGTTTGGTTGAGTGAAAAATGTTAAAGGGCTGAAATATAATCTGAAGACATTTTTATGATGTTAACATCGTTTTCATTTTTCCTGGTAGAGAAGAAACAAAGGGGATGTAAAACCTAAATCCATTCATTTATTATATTAAAATCTCATTGAACGATGATAGCTTCAACAAAAAAATTCAAAGGCTTTTTGCAAACAATGAGACCACCATTTTTCTTTCTTTTTTTATTTTAATATCAAAAACAATATATTAAAGAGAGCAAAAGGAAGCCTGAATAAGTCATATTTAATGCTATGAAAGTGATATGTTTTTGTATCATCATTTGCACTTGCGATGCTGCTCTTCAAAAGGACACCCAGTTATTGATTAACTGGGACAAGAAATGACTTGTAAATTTAACCCCTGCAAAACAAAACTGCTTTCATTGAACCACCACAGAGAACATTTTCTGCTTGCCATCAGCATGGCTGATGTTAAACTCCGGGAGAGCAACATTCTACAAATTTATGGTCTCTCGTTTTCCACTGACATGAAATGGAGTGACTATATCGAATCAATTGCTTCGTCTATTGCAAGAGAAATTAGATCACTGTGTCGTGCCAGAATTTTTTCTCGTCAGAATACATCTTGCACATTTATAAATCTACCATTCGTCCGTGCATTGAATACTGTGACCATATCTTATCGGGTGTCCCTGCTGTATATCTCGAGATTTTTGACAAAATTCAAAGAAGGATCTGTAATATAATCTATCCTGATCAGGCATCTCGACTTCAGTCACTTTCTCACTGACGTAACGTGGCTTCCTTCTGTCTTTTCTACAAATATTTCAATGGCAGCTGATCTGACAAGCTTTTTTTCCGTGGTGCTACCAACACATGAATTTAAGCATGCTACTATACTGGCATCCCGAACCCACCCTTTTTCTGTTGAAATAGCTGAATGCAACCCCTACTTCTACTCCAACAGTTTCTTTTCTCGAACTTCCTACCTGTAGATCTCTCTCCCGTTTCCTTGCTTCTCTGATAACTACAATCGTTAAAAAATTACATGCAACGTCAATCACTATCCTCTGTATTCTTGAACCCTGTTGATCTTTTTCCTTTCCTCAGTCCTCCCAATTCTCAGTCTTCTCTTTTACTTTCACTCCCCGTAACCCCCTGTATAATAGTGGCTGTCTCGCCTCGCTTGGGGTGATATGATTAAAAAAAAAAAGATTTGAGATAAGGGAAGGACTCGAAAATGACTGGATGCAGACGATAAGCCAACAGCAACAGAAATCGCAATTTCATCTCTGGAAGCATCTCGGAAGAATTTAATGGAATATGACCCGATTGATGTACAGTATATCGTTTTAAGTGGTCAAAAAATTAATGCATCGAGACATGAAGTCCAAATTAAATAGTATTTCAAATAGAAAATGAATCTATCGACTCTTTGGATTAATAGGTCTTCCTTTAGGATGATGAAATACATTTAGAAAGGCTAAAGGAGATATTTTGATTTTAATTTAACCTTGCTTAAATATATTAAAAATCTTATGCTGCAACTGTTCTGGTTTTATAGGTAAATATGCCGCTGATCTAAAATATTAGTACTCCTCTGTGTGTGTCAGTTTGAATCTCATATATATATATATATATATATATATATATATATATATATATATATATATATATATTTTTCTTCGATGTGCTGTGTCTCTTCAGGATGGGTACAATTTCCTGTCGTGTGTAACTCTTAGTAAAGTTTGTCTTTTGCGATCTCTCCTAATCCCTGTTCTGCCTCCCCCCATTTATAAAAGCCCGTTAGGTATATTATGCGCTACCATTTTCCTCTGTCCGTTTTGCCTTCCATATGTCCTGTGCGTGCCAAATTTTCTAAGCCCTCTTTCCTCATTATTGCCTTAGAAATTTCTGAAGTATAAGTGTCCTTTTTGTTTCGGTTTTCTCAAGTTCAGTCCATGGTATTCTCAAAATCCCTCTGTAGAATCGTGTTTCTTCATCTGTGATGAGATAGTCCAGTATTCACTGCCATATAAGATGACTGACATTACATAACAGTTCAGTGCTCTTTTCTTTGTTTCTAACGAAATTTTATTGTTTCTTAATACTTTGCTTAACTTTTGGAAAACATCTTTCGCTATCCCAATGCGCCTTCAGATTTCGTTGTCACATTTCCCGTCTTCTGTTTTACATTTCCTAAATATTTAAATTTTTGTACCTGCTGGATTTTGATATTTGCAATTTGTAGTTGACATGTTGGGTTGACAAGCATACATTCTGTCTTCTTACAATTGATGTTTAGTCAGTTCCTCTTGCCTTCTATAGGATTTCCTGCAATTTTCTTTTAGTGTCTGTAGAACAATCATGTGGTCAAGATAATCTTCAGGGAGCAAGCTGAGTGAATAATAACTCAACCTTAAGAGAGTTTATTTATGGTGCCATGGAGCATCTCATTGTGCTAAAGTGGGATAGTCCATTGCTTGTCGTTTTGATTGGCTGTTTGGTACATGAGTGAAAGGTATTTCTGTATAAATACCAACTTGATTCATCAGTTAGTTTGCAGGGTTTGTATTGAGTTACAACCTGCTTTATTTTTGTCTGCCAGCTGGACGCTAGCTGGGACCCTTACGCCGGTAAGTGTTGTTTATTGTATTGTTATTCTCCAGTGTCTGCTACCATCACTGTGTCATATGCATATCTGAGGTTGTTAAGATAGTGACCGCCAATAATGAATCCTATTAAGATTTCTAATTCTCTCAGGATTGCTTCACTGTAAAGGTTGAATAAATCCGGTGAGAAGACACACGTCCTTGTCTTACGTCTCTCTCTATTTTTGTATATCTAATTAATTTTATATTATTCAGGCGGTTTGCTTCCAGTATGAATTGTAATTTTTAAAATTATTTGTTTACATTTATAAAAATCACGTGGTATGAGCATATTTTGTTTTGGTTTCCATAGATGGGGATCAATTTACATTGAATTTATATAAAAAAACTGAACTCATCTATTAGCATTTATAAAATTTAATAATTTTGTTCTACATTCATTATCTGGAGGGCTTAACTTATAATAATATGAGAAAAGGTATTATATAAGGTCGCAATGCCAAGTGTATAAGTGCAACAAAATTTCAGTTCAAAATACAGCTACATACTTATTGACCCTTTTTTACAGAAAGGTTCACCCTGTACAAAGGCCGAGGGTCACTCGAGGTAAAAGGTCACATTAAGAACCAGTTTATACGGATAGGAGGGGAAGTCAATGGTTAACTATAGAATTGAACAGGTTAAGATTGTAGTAGTCGGAAAAACATCCTCTTGGAAGTCGGTTCCACAGAACAAGTAGTTCGCGGGAAGAAGCTGTTTCGAGTGGAACTTACTTCTCACCAATGGAATACGGAAGGAATGTGGGTGGTTTGCTACAATGTGAGTGGCATGGCGGGTCCTAATCGTGAAGGTTAGAACTGGAGGAACCAAGGAATTTAGTTCGTCCGAGTACTTTCCATGGTTTAAATCTGCTGGAGAAAGTAGTGAAAAAAAATATAACCCATCCCGCCTGTGAAAGAGAGAGGTTGGAGGGTGGAAAATAATTTGTCAACCAAAAGGACTTGGATACGTTTTTGAATTCTATCGACACAGAACTCCATTTTTGGCCTGAACTGGATTTTGTAAAGGTAAAGGATAGTATCAGGAGTCAGCTACTTACCTCACAAAAGACTGAATTACATTATATTCAAAATACCGAAAAGATAATATATATATATATATATATATATATATATGTGTGTGTGTGTGTGTGTGTGTGTGTGTGCGCGCGCGCGTGTGTGCGAGCGAAATAAATAACTGTTGCAATAAATATAACTTGTTTTTAATAACAGTGGTCAATATGGGAGAGAAGGACACTATGTTTGGTAACAAATATAGACCGACACATTTAAAATCACTCATAAAAACGTTTAAAATTCCAGTCTTAGCAAGCTTCTTGGTATAAGTGTCAGTTTCACGTTAACCTGATCATCGGGCACCCAAATTACTTGACGATTAATTTTGGTGCTTGCAGATCAAGTTATCACGAAATTGGCAGTTGTGTCAGGAAGTTTTAATCTACCGGAATTTGAAATGTTTTTTTACGAGCGGCGAACAAATGTCTGTTCACATTTGATATATATATATATATATATATATATATATATCGATTGAATATAAGTTGATTTAGAGCGAAGTAATGTTTTATACTTTATATGCAATCGTCAGGCCTGACGATTGCATAAAGCATTGAAAAGACTGTCAAATAAGTGTTGACTTATGTTTTTTTATTTACACACGCTCTGAATCTCTGATATTGAATTTTTATCCAATAAATATAGCACACCTTAAGACTATATTTTTTTATATATATATATATATATATATATATATATATATATATATATATAATTATTTAAAAAAGATTTATAACTTAAATATGTTATAAATCACAACAAAAATGTTAATCGTTTTTTGTTTCTTCAACCCGGAAATTGCTAATCAAATTGTTGAAACAAAATTTATTTTTGTAGTGAAACAAACAAACATATTTATAAATTTTTAAATTTAAAAAAAAATAATTATATCTGCTCTACTTTGTATTGAGCACTCTTTTAAGAATAGTAATTGTTGGTTATTGGAATTCATTCCGTATATACCAATTATATACTTATATATATATATATATATATATATATATATATATATATATATATATATATATAGAAAACCAATATTGACCGAAACAAAATTTTAACTAAGAATATATTAGTGCAAAATCGTATTGACTTTTGCAAGATCCATTTTAGATCCAGATTACTAAGATATTCTTTAGAAGCTGCAAAGTAGACTAAAATGTGTCTCGATGTTAAAATGAAATATTCGGAGACACTGACCAGTGTCTATTGACCAGCACCTATGGAGGTAAATAAAAGTAATTTTATTCAAATTCAAAACCGGAAAAAATTAAAATTTGAAAGACAAATTAATGTCAACTTCTCGAACCTTTAAAATTAATAATATCTTAGGAAAAATCTTGAAAATATAAGTTTTACTCTCTACAATTTTGAAAAGAATTATTATTGTTATTGCAAGAGTTGATTAGATTATTAAACTTATTCTTTTTATTGTTTTAGACGATCAATTTTACAAATTTATTTAGGTGTACAATCCGTAAATGAAGAAGAGAGAAAGAGAGAGCTCTCTAGAAATTGATAAAAAAAAGAAATTCAATTGTTCGAACGATTCTTGGAATTTTAAGTTTTATTCATATTGCCAAGAAAAGACTTGATCCTTAGATGACGCATCAAGACCAATGTTGTTCATTCTATTCAGAGAAAAAGTTCCGATAACATTTGAATTTTCTAACCAGCATCCACACCTCAGATAAATGTTACCGTGGCATATTTTATTAGGATTTACACACAATCCACCTTCGCACGATTAGCAAATGGCAGACGATTATTTAAATTCGCTTTTCAATGGGTGCCTCATGCATTGCGTCAAATTAAACTAAGATTAATAAATATCAATCACCTGTAAGTAAATTACTCCATTTTGTTTAAATAGCATCAATACCAAACACGATCCAAGGTTTGGTTTGAAAATTAGTTTAAATAAGCAGCTGCCAGTAAAGTTTTTTTTTCACCATATTGAAAAATGCTTTTCGTGTGATAGAATAGATTATCGAGAAGATACCTTGAGTAACATTGATTCTTGATCACATATTTCACCGTGATATGCAGATGATAAAACTGTATCAAAATGAACAAGATACATAGTTTTTAATTTCTATAAAACATTAACACAAGATTACAACAGCGTCCAGTAATTAAATAGCAAGGGTATTTTTTTAAAATGCCATGTACCTCCAGGATGTAAATGATCATTGATATCTCCAGATTCCCTTTCTTTATCTGTGGGAAAGATAGGGTGTGGAATTCAGTCTGGAATTCAGAGTTTTCCTTCCCTTACTGATTACCATCCAAGGCTAGAGAGCCCAGTCTGCCCTGCTATTTAACTCATAAACAGAGACGGATAAATGATAAATAAGGGACATTTTGCGAAAGATGATTTTTGAATTAAAAAAACGAGTGTAGAATTTGAATTGGGCCTTAAATGTTGAATAGATTAGATAGATGAGGTATTTCCAAATTATCTATGGATTCAGGCCTGTTCACTGACATTTTAGAGGTTTTATTTCTTTTTTCCTTCAGGAATTTTTCGATAACCATTCGAAATCTTGGCATCTGATGGGATCCAAAACAAAAAAATTTTTGATACAAAATATTCAAACGCAAACACATCATATAGAATATAAACAAATTGCATACAGAATATTTTTTACTTGTATTCCTTCATCTATTTTGGTTATCAAATAAAAAATTTACCGCTTTCATAAAAAATTTGGAAAACAATTGTAAAAATTTTATTCTTTTGTTATTTGAACATACAGAATATTCTTTTATTAACGCAAATTTAGAATATCTACAACACAAAAATACAGAATATTGATAGCGCACATATATAAATTCACACAACGTTTTTTCGTTCAGGAGGCTATCAAAGGAAACGTAGGCTGAACATTTGATTTGACATAAACATTTTTAAATATTTAAGAAGTTTTCACGCACGCACGCACATACAGAATATTTATGCACACGCACGCAACAGAATATTCTAATCTCGCTTTTTCCTTCAGGATTTTCAGCTATCGACCTCGAAATGTAGACGCTAACAAGGGATAGCGTGGAAACATAAACAGCACAATATTCACGCACTTAAACATACAGAATATTCACACACACTTCGTCCTTTGTACTGTTTCCATGTATTGTAACTTGTTATTAATATATATTTGTATATACATATATTATCGGTCTTGTGTTTTGTTTGCTTTCTTTACCTTCTTCTTTAAACTTAATCAAAGTCCATTAGATTTTTATGTAGTTGGGCTCGGAAAAGGAAGGAGTATCTGAACCTAATTTGCGTTTCTTCTACGTCTGACTTCTATCAACAACATAACAGCCACGCCATGAACCCACTACAGGTGAAAATCTCGTCTTCTAAATACGTATATTTAACTCATCCACAAAAAAGAAAAGGCAAAAGAAATGGGCAGATAAAGTATAAATCAAAAAAAAATGTATATTCCAGAAATAGTTGAGTGTGTAAACAATTTGTTTTGTCTCTTTTTTTTTTTAAATGAAGACAGTTTATACAACAGGATTTAATCAAGGACACAAGAATAAAGATTAATAACTCCTCTTGACACTTCAAAAGAAATTGTTAAATCACTAACTCAATCGAACTGACTTCGTGATACATTGTTTTAATATTTACATCTAACGCGCAGACGTAGTAGTAGTATTAAAGTGCTAATGAATATTTAACAGAGAAATGCTCGGCTCTATTTGAATGTGTTACTTGAAGAGAATAAATGTTCTAATAACCTACTCATCATACATGCTTAAAAGCTGAAACTTAATTTGATATACGTTTTAAATGCTGTGTAATTTTTATCTTTCTCCTTAAATTACAAGTATGATATACTTTTGAACGTATGCAAATTTAATTTCAAACTAGGATCCACTTAATCGAAATATTGTATTTTATTACTAATTTTCAATAAAAGGTTTTTATTTTGTCTGAAACTGATTAATTAATAAACTTTGAATCTGTTTAATTTGTTCATTTTACCAAATCTTTATATATATATATATTTATAGTTTTCTTCACAAACCCTACAACAGAACATTTTTAGAAATGCAGTTTTTAGAAAGTATATAAAAACGTAATTACATGCTCACGCACGTCTCGCCGCGTCATATAAAATGCGTGTTTATTAGACATAAGTTTATTAATTATATTAATTCAAATTGGAATTTCTATTCATTTCTTTAACAAACATTATTTATTTCTATATTTGTTTTAACAAACATTATATACTTCCTTATGTACAATGAGTAGAAAAGTTCGCCTATCGTCTGGTTTGCATTTCTCCCTAGTCTTTTGAACAGGAGTAAAGGTTTATCCGTTTGTTTCTTTTTAGGATTCTGTTCATGGTTCCTTCTGAAGTCATTTTCATTCTCTTTCATTCCCAGTGGCATTATCGCCTTGCCGTGAATTGAAAATGGCTAAAGAAGTGGCCAAAAACACTTGGGACAATGGACAATACAGACAATTTAATGTAAAATGCAAACAACGCGGGGAAAATAAAGCTAAATAAAAAATTAATTAAATTTTCCTTGTCTGTCATTTTAACGAAAGCTGTTTAAAAAAATTTTATGCTCAAATATACACTAATATATATATATATATATATAAATATATATATATATATATATATATATATATATATATATATATAGAGAGAAAGAGAAGAGATAGACAGATTTGAAAAAGAAGGGTATTATATATATATATAAAGTTCTGAGAGAGAGAGACAGACAGACAGAGAAAGAGGGTATTATATATATATAAAAAATTAATATATATATATATATATATAATTATATATATATATATAATATAATTATATATATATATATAATACCCTCTATGATTTTTAAAAAATTGTTATCATTTGAAGAGTTGCTCGGATTAGTGAACTTTTTAAAAAATGTCTTTCGTTGTTCACTAACAAGGTTTTATAAAACACAAAATTACCAACGAACAATTATTAATATGAAAATAATCCCATTTAGCTAGAATTTTAAAAACTTCAATTTTCAAATTTAAAAATATTCCAATTAATGTTTCAGAGTGACGAAAAAATGTTAAGTTGTTTAATTTAAAAGAATATTAAATTATAAATATGCATTAATAAATTTACCGTATACTGGTATCGTAGCTGCCACTTAAAACAATGTTCTTCTTTTCACAAATGCACACACATTTAATGGAACCAGCATGACCTTTGATCACAGGACTTACATCTTTACCGGAAGTGCTGTTAATGAAACGGACTTTTCTGTCCTTGGAGCCGAGTGCAACCAACTCTCCACCATCCGTATGGACCACGCGGTGATGATCCTCACTGCAATGAAATTAGATAGCAATAATGTGGATCTGTAGTGAATGCGAAATAATAATTACTCCCTTCACTCACCTCCTTCAAATTCGGAGCACTGAGAAAGAAGGAAAGAAATTTTCGAGCCTATGTGAGATTTTTGCCTTTCACAGAAATTAACCAGCGAACTGAGGAAGAAGGAGGAAAGAAAGCCTATGTGAAATTGTTTTGGGACCAATAAAACCTTACCTTCACAGAAATTAGCCGGTCAGCCAAAAAGAAGAAATAAATTCGTGAGCCTACGCGAAATTCCTTTTGATATAAGATGAAGAGAAAATTTAAATTAATCAGATAATATTGTCTGAAGTCATAAGAAGGGTTTCGTTTCAATTTCTCGCGACCAGTGTTAAAGTACTCGTTAGTGTAAAATTTCTCGCCAATTATATTATCGGCCTCTAATCAGCACGCGACACTTCAAAGAATTTCCTCTCAACAATCCAAGAAAGCTATGTATTTCAAACTATGTCTCTTCATCTACTTTTGAACGTATGCAAACGATATATCTCTTCGGTTAGCAACGAACTCGCTTACCTTTGTCATTTCTGAATATTATTTTTTGTCAGATCATTTAATCTGTTGTATGAACATTTCCTCTACATGACAATACGTTAAAACTACGGACTTCAAGAATTCTGATTTATTTTCCTGAAACGAGTTACTGACATTACTATTTCAAGCGTGTAAATTCGTGAATAAATTGTTTTGTTAAAAATTACACGCGTGTTTCCTTGTCATTATCATCCATCATTAATCTTCTTGGCGTGGGTAAATCAACTGTTCATTTTAACCCTTACATCACTATAGATCATCTATTTCTCTCACTATATAGCATTTTCTGTAATAGCAGCAATAAAAACACCCTTTTATACCCGATTTGCATTTAGACAACGATTACTGTGTTGTTTAACGGAAGCGAGTAGAGCGTTCCAGTGACCAAACTAAATGATAGCAACAAAAACAAAGGCTGTTTAATTGATCCGGAAATGTTCACTTTTGGGTTTTTTAATTGTTCCTGTTACCTCAAAAGAAATAAACTACACCAAAATGTAGACCGAATTGTTCGTATATTTTTATAATCTGACGATACTTACATAATATACGTAGGTACAACCACGTTGTCCGTAGCCTAATGATAACAATGATAACAAAACCATTTATTTTACACAATAAATAGTAATTTTCAACATAACATCCTTCTTTGTCAATAAATTTAATTCGTAGACATGAACAGAGGAATAAGACAGTTCTACGCCGTAGATTGAATAAGGGTTCAGTTCAAAATTCCCTGAAGGTTACTCGACTTGGCAGACACCTGAAGAAAGCCGGGGGACACAACGACCGAAGTTCTGTGATAACGACAGCAAAAATTAAGAAAATAGTAAGTCTTTACATTATTCGGACTATTGCCCACATCTTTGTCGCCATATTTCTTACAACGTTTCGGCCGTTGTACGCTCCGGCCTTCTTCAGGTGGTTGGAATGTCGAATTTAACCCTTTATTTCGCTCACTGTGGTAGACTGATCTAGTTCCACGTGCCATGTTTTAATGGATGTCAGTTATCAGTTATCTCCTGTTAATTTCCCTCTGAAAGTTCTCCACTGCGTACACTGTCTTAACCGGGTATTGAACTCACGCTCTTTGGGTCCTGTCTTTATCCACTGTGCCATGTGTCCTTGAGGACATCTGTGTATGAATTTCTTGGTATTATAAACCTAATGTCTTCAGCAACCATTTTACCGGTGCTGATATTGCAATTTTCTGCTGTTATCATTGCATGATTTACCAGAACTTATATTGCAACTTTTGTTATTATTGCTTTTCTCTGGCACTGCTAAATACTGGTTCCCATATTGTATTCATTTCTATGCTTGGTCGTCTCAGGAGATTTTTGTGGCCTAGCATATGTGCTGATTCCTTAAGTTTACGAATTTTCCAATGGTGTTTTTGTCTATGATCTCAACCTGATCTCACAGAGGGCGGTGATCTCCCCTCTCTCTCAATATGTGGTCAGCCACGCTTGATTTTTCCACTTCCCCTCGTGTTACAGCTTTCTGGTGATCTTGAAGCCTTACCGTAAGGGGGCAGTCTGTCTCTCCTTTATATTTCTTTCCGCAGCTGCAGGGGATAGCGTAAACACAGTCTTTAGTCATGTTCTCCTCTATGGGGTCTTACTCGGGAGAGATATCTGCGAAGTGTGGTCAAGCTTTTGAAGGTTGTCCTGATGTTATATGGACCGCAGATCATTTGTATTTTCTCTGATAACCCCTTCACATAAAGCAGACAGACTGTTTTCTAGGTGTTGCTGTCCTCCTCTCCTACCCATACCCCAGTTTTTTGAGGGGACTGCTGCTATGTACCCAGGTAGTTGTTACGTTGTAGACTTATTGACCAATTCTTTATCTAATGTCTCTGGGTCAAAACTTTGACTTTCGGTCAAATTTTAAGCATGCGGATGATCCCTTTCTTTACGCCGTATGGATGGGATGGTGGAGTTGAAATTGATGTACTGTCCGGTGAATGTTGGTTTGAGTATCTGGATTCTTGAACCCATCCAGGATTAGAACATCCAGGAATGGAAGTGTGCTGTTACTCTCTTTCTCCATTGTGAACTGTATCGAAGGTCTTATTGAGTTCACATAGTCCAGTAGAACCTGAACATCTTCCTGGTGTGGCCAGAGTATGAAGGTGTCATCTACGTACCTTAACCATATATTTGGCTTTAGAGATATAGATTCTAATGCCATTTCCTCAAAGTATTCCATGTATATATTCGCCATTGCTGGTGATAATGGCGAGCCCATTGCTAAGCCCTCATCCTGTCGATATATGTGTGATCCCATTCCGAAGTGTGTTGTTTGTGTACAGAAAGTCAACATCTCCATCAGATTATCTATTGGAATACTGGTCCATTCTTCTAAGGAAGAGTCAGAGGCTAATCTGTCTCTGACTACTGAGAGTGCCTCCTCGATGGGTACCTTGGTGAACAAACTCACCATGTCCAAGCTCACTATCTGGTTGGATAGGATGGGAGCATCTTTGATTATTTCCATGAAGTGGGTGGGGTTTCGGACATATGAAGGAGACTTTCCGATCAATGGGTCAATTATATCTACAAGGAAGCGACTCAGAGGGTGGCACACAGAGCCTTGGCAACTAACAATCGGCCTGAGCGGAATACCGTCTTTGTGAATCTTAGGGAGACCGTGTATGTGAGGTAGCTTGGTGTAACGCTTCGATAACTGCCTATACATCTTAGGTGACCTTGTTCTTGATTATCTGTGACAGTTTGCGTTCCGTTTTCATAGTAGGATCCTTTTTTACTTTGCTGTAGCTACCATTGCTAATGAGGTCTTCCAGCTTTCTTGTATAATCTGATTTGTCCATCACTGCAGTCGCATTGCCTTTGTCAGCCGGTAGTATGATGATGTTTTCGTTCCTCTGTAGGAATCCGATCGCCAGGCTCTCCAGTTTTGTTATGTTAGACCTGGGCGGCTTGGCCTTCTCCAAGGTCTGTCCCACCTTCCATCTCACTTCATCCGCCTGAGCCTGAGGGATGTTCAAGGCTACCCCCTCAACTCTGTCAATGATGTTCAAGTAAGGCACTCGCCTGATGGTTGTGGCGAAGTTGAGACCCTTATTCAATACTGACTCCTCAGAGGCACTCAGCTGATATTGGCTGATGTTGACTGGTGGGTGATGGACCTTGTGCGTCACCTTCTGATCTTTCAATCTATTTCATTTTTGTACTTGGTGAGCCTTGACTACATCGAATTCATGTCTGAAGGATTTATCCAGATCATTTTGGATCCTTCTCTGGTCTTCTTCATTAATAATTAGAAATCCTCGAGCCTCTGGGAGATATGAGCTTGTAGTCTCTGTTTTATCCAACGATTGTACTGGATTCTCTCTCGGACAAGGGCGTGTCCCGCTTTCTCTGCGACCAGACGGGCTCTTTTTGAATTGACGGGAAGTCTTGGTGCCAAGTCTGAAGGGATGAGTTGTAGGTCTCTGCAGTGAAAATCAGAGAAAATACAAAGGATCTGCGATCCATATAACATCAGGAGAACCTTCAAAAGCTTGACCACACTTCGCAGATATCTCTCCCGGGTAAGACCCCACAATGCGGAGAATATGACTAAAGACTGTGTGTAGGCTATCCCCTGCAGCTGCGGAAAGAAATATAAAGGGGAGACATTTCCCCCTTAAGGTAAGGCTTCAAGAACACCAGAAAGCTGTAACACGAGGGAAGTGGAAAAATCAGGTGTAGCTGACCACATATGGAGAGAAAAGGAGATCAATGTTTTCTCTGTGGGATCAGGTTGAGATCATAGACAAAAGAACAACATTGGAAAATTCGTAAATTTAAGGAATCAGCACATATGCTAGGCCACAAAAATCTCCTGAGACGACCAAGCATAGAAATGAATACAATATGGGAACCAGTATTTAGCAGTGCCAGAGAAAAGCAATAATAACAAAAGTTGCAATATAAGTTCAGGTAAAACACGCAATGATAACAGCAAAAAAAATTGCAATATGAGCACTGGTAAAAATGGTTGCTGAAGACATTAGGTTTATAATACACAGAAATTCATATACAGATGTCCTCAAGGACACATGGCACAGTGGATAAAGACAGGACCCAAAGAGCGTGAGTTCAATACCCGGTTAAGACAGTGTACGCAGTGGAGAACTTTCAGAGGGAAATTAACAGGAGATAACTGATAAATGACATCCATTAAAACATGGCACGTGGAACTAGAACAGCGAAATAAAGCATAACATTCCAACCACCTGAAGAAGGCCTGAGCGTACAACGGCCGAAACGTTGTAATAAATATGGCGACAAAGATGAGGACAATAGTCTGAATAATGTAAATAATGTACATAATACCTCATCTCAGAAATATAGACAAATAGTAAGTCTGATCAGTCCGATAAGGTCAAATTAGTGGCTGATGTCAAAAACGACCTTCAGGCCGTTGTTAACTGAGGCAAAGGATAGCTTGTTAATTTTAACACCTCTAAAACTAAATTGCTCTCTAATAATCATCTGGGAGGTTACTCTCTGCCTTCTATCATCATGGCTGATGCTAACTTCCAGGAATGCTAACTCATTGCACCTTCTCGTGTTTTCGTTAGACAGACTATATTGAATCAATTGCTAGTTCAGCTGTTAATAAAATTCGTTCATTGTATCGTGTCAGACAATTTTTCTCTCCAGAGTCTATCTTACATATCTATAATTCTACCATTCGTTTATGCTTAGAATATTGCTGCCAAATATGGTCTGGTGCTCCTGCTATATACCTAGAGATCCTTGATAAAATCCAAAGAAGAATCCGCAATGTTAATTTTCCTGATCTTGTAATCTTTAGTCACTTTCCCACCGCCGTAAAGTGCCTTTTCTATAAATACTTTCATGGCAACTGCTCGGATAAGCTCTTTGCTATGGTACCTAGACTTTATGAATTTAAGCGCAGTAGTAGATCTCACCAATTTACCGTTGACTTGGTTACATATAACCGTAAGTTCTATGCTAACAGTTTCTTTTCACTCACTTCTCGCTTGTGGAACTCTCTTCCGGCTCCATGCTTTCCAGTCAAGTTTAATCTTCAAAAATTAAAATGCAATGTCAATGGCTATCTACTGTCCTCCAGATTACTTTTCTTTTGTTCCTGATCCTTAGTTATGTTTCTGTTTTCTAATTCTTCTATACCCAGTAACCCTTTGTGTCTTAGCGGCTTTACTGCCTTGACTGGGTGAACCCGATTAAAAAAAAATATGAGGATTGTGAATAATGACAACTCCCCATTCCAGGAGTTCAAACAAAAATTAAAAATAATTCATAATCGCCAAAGAAATTGAAATCTTGCCACATAAATAACTCACACATTTTTCAGAACCATTACATTGTATGCCCCACAGTAAATGTTTCGTTCCTCCATGATAACTTTTCTGGTTGAAATTCCACTGTAGGCAACTGTAAAATTAGCTTCGCTTCTATAATTTGTCCTTATAATGGTTTCGTCAGTGTATATTACGTTCCATGTTTTGGAAGTAACATTTGGCACTGGAACATCAACATCCTTTGCATATGTTGGATTGACACCCTGGGAAGAGGTACCCTAGATAAAAAGATTAAGCCAAAAAGAAAGGTTATAAATACAAAAAAATTAGCAAAAGGAATTTTTTGACAACTTTTAACACCGAAGAAAAAATGAAGATTAAAAAGATAACTGCTAACTGCTAGATTTTAATCAGTTCAATGACAGATTAAGTATTTTTAGACGTGTACCGTATTTTCTGGAATATAAGACGCAACATTGTATAAGACGCATCCTTATTTTGCAGAGTATCCAATGAAAATTGAAATCCCGATGAGGTGACAACTGATGTTAACTGCATGAAGCACTCTGATTGATCTAGCGCATTACACATTTGAAATTCATGCTATTGCAGTAAACACATCTAAACGAAGTAAACTGTGAATGCCATTTAAATATATTTGCACACAGAATGTATATATATATATATATATATATATATGAGATATATCAAAAATACTTTTAAAAACTTTGGGGGTGGGTTTCTCAGAACAAAAAAGGACAAAAGTCTGGAAATCCGTCGTTTTTGAGTTATTAAGTTTAAAGAAAGTTTACTGTAGATGGCGCTGTGTTGCCATGTAGACTAGGTTACAATTGTCATTCGTGTACATTTGTGGCTGGTGTGTCTTCAACGTTTAACGTGTGTAGTAGTGAGTTAACTGAGAAGTGTTCCGTTTAACAATGGCAGGATATTTATATTCTGAGCAGGCAGATATAATTTGACATACGGCCGCGCGAATGGTAATGGACGCGAAGCTGCATGGCAGTATCAAATTGCGTTTCTAGACCAAAGGCGGTCGAGTCATATAACCTTTGCTGCTGTTTATCGCCGTATTGGATCTAGGAAGACCGAGATCCGCTTGTACGCCTGACCACGAAAAACACATTTTACAGGCTTTCGGAGACGATCCAGATATATTCTGTCCTTGATTTGGTGTGAGGAACCCGCTCCAGAACTTTGTAAAAGTATGTTTGATACACCCTGTATATATGAATTATTCATACCTGCTGGATAAAAAAAGGACGTTTTATACACAGAAAAATACGGTAAGTCTAAGCAATGACTCTGAAATTTGAATATAAATTAAAAATCGTTATTGTATTATTGGCTCGAGCAATGAGTAAAATTACTCTGATTTGGATTGAATTCCATAAAGGTCAGTGATTGAATGTTTCGCTGCAAATTAGTCTTTAATGCTGTTCACTTGTGTCAGAAATTGTAAAAACATATCAGAGTCCTCCGACCACATTTGCTGATTGTTTAATTCGTGAGCTTCTCTTCTTACTGTCATTATTCTTACGCCACCAATGATTCTCGCGCTGATGTGGTATTGCGTATTCCAGCAACCCAAAGAGCTATATCGGCGAGGGCATTACGATTGGGACGTCCAACCAAGCCAGACAGGACAGAGGGTGGGGATCAGACTACATGAGAATCATAAGAACGCATAGAACGCAACATGTTGATTGTACTGATTTGGCGGAGGAGTCGATTGAAAACACCGGAAATGTGGATACTGAGAATTCCATGGACGTTGACAGTAAGCAACGAGAAAGTCTTAAAGAAAATGGCGACAAAATGACCTCTTATACTCAAAATCAGGAAGGGATAGCTGAATTTTTTGGGCACATAATTAGAAAGGCGGGCTTAGAAAACTTAATCCTCACAGAGCATATTGAGGACAATAAAGGTAGGGAAGGCAAAGAGCCAACTACCTGACGTGTTTGTATGAATGGGTGGTGGAACGGGGACGGAAGCTTTAGCAAAGGCGGAAAAGCTGTTAAAGAGGCACAAGGGATGGGAAGTTTTGGAGTGCCATGACCGCGCATCTACTGAAGGGACGCGGCACATATAAATAGAAGTGCTTCGCAAACCAATGCTAGCAGTTTCAAAAATTCTAGACTCACCTAGTTTCCAAAACGAATTACTGTTACGACTATAGTATTAGCAAACAGTTGGATTTGCCATAGATTTTTTATTTTATTGGGAAGGATGGCATGTGACTCAAATGAGAGCAAGCTTGACACAATAACGATGATGCTAAGAATATTTATTTAGAATTGAACACAATACAACAGGGACATCTCTAAAAAATCTGGAAGACCAGAACCTCTGACCCCGCCCAGGTGGCTCAACGGGGAAAGGCCTAGCATGTAAAATTCAATACAGTCAAAACCAAACTAGTAATCTTCCACCACCATCACTGAGAAAACCCTGAACTTTCACTTATCATGATGGATGAAACTTCTCTCAATGATGTTTCTTGCCTTAAGCGTCTATTGTGACTCAAGCGTTTTCCAGACTTCAACTGGAACTCATATATATAATCTATTGCTAAAGATGATGTGGAAATGGTCAGTTCATTGTACCGCCTCAGTAAGTATCTGACTCCACTTGCTATACTCTATCTTTACAAGATCACGCCAAAATGGAGTATTCATGCCTAGCTTGATAGAGATCAAAAGCGCCTTATTTTTCCACCATACAACCTCCTCCCTCCAACAGACGAAACGATGTGAGACTCGCTGTTCTATCGCTAATTCCATGACACGTGTTCTGACGAGCTACATTCATTAGGCCCACCACCCGTGACCTTTACAACTGGGACCCACAATGCCACCTACACAAGTGTGAATTATCCCCATTCCCTTCGTATTCCATTAGTAAGAAGTAAGTTCCACTAGAACAGCTTCTTCCCAAGAACTGCTACTTGTACAGACTTCTGACTGGATGCTTTCCCCAATCACTACTACACTTATTGCCCTCTTCACGTCGACGGTTAACCGTTATCTTTCCTGAATAACCCCATGAACTTCACTTCTTGCCTTTTCTTGCGCTCATACAACATCGCACAGTAACCCTCTACTTTGAGTGGCACTTGGGCTTTGTATTGGGGGAACATTAGTATAAAAAAGAATCGAATTGTTGAAATTTATTTTATCTTATTTATTTTTGGTATATTCCGTTTTATGATGGTAGGATTAAAATTTGACCATTTAAAAAAAACGCTTCTTGGTCGAACTGAGAACTTTTCAGTATAAGTCGTATTTATTTTTTGTGCAAGAAAAAGAAGCATAATGTAGTCGCCAAATCTAGAAAGGTGAAAGAGGAACAAATTAGATTTTTACAATTAACAAAATATGAACATACACAAAATTTGTATATTCATATTCAAACATATCTATAAGCACCCGTCATTTTTTTTTCTCTAAAATGTATTCAAAATAACAACATAGACGCTCATTTGTAAAGCCCGTTTGTGTCATATTGATGTATGGAATCCCGTACTTGAAATAAAGTTTATAAGAAACCATACAGTGGTTACATGGTGTCACATTCAAAATATAATAATTACACTAACTAGTTTGAAAAGATTTCATAGGCATGTAAAAAATCACAAAAGGAGAAGCAACACACACACACACACACACACACACACACACACACACACACATATATATATATATATATATATACATATAAATATATTGTTTTATTGTTGTGTTGACGGATTCAACCATTTTCTTTTAATTTTAACTATATCAAGAAATCAAAAGGAAATGTATATATATATATATATATATATATATATATATATATATATATATATATATATATTTTAATCAATTCACCCCAAGCAAGGCGATAATGGCGCTAGGATGCAAAGGATTACTGGTAGTAAAGAGAATGAGAAAATATTAGTGTGGGGAAAGGAAAAAAATAAGTTTCAGGTAAATAGAAGATGGCGATAGGCATTGTATTTAATTTTTTCAAGATTTTAGGTGTCAAGGAAGAGAGTTCTACAGGCGGGAAGTGTGAGAAAAGAAACTATTAGATTAGAACGTGTTTTATACTAATTCGTGTGGATTCATAATGGCTCCGTTAGGGACAACTCGTTTGTGCCATTTAACCGTTTATCAACAAACTGTCGAACAACAACCAGAAATAGGTACAACTCTGTGATACCCGGATGTACCTAATATCAGTAATTCTCTAAACATATTACTGTTTATAACACATCTCATTTCTTAGGATTATTAATTTATATTTCCCTTTCTTTTATTATTTTTCAATAGGGTGACCCGTCTTTAAGAATATCTTCACTGTCCATTTGTGAATGATAGTTCAATGTCTTTTGGTTAAAGCAATACGAAAAATGTACATTTTATTATGAGTTGTTTATTGCCTTACCTTGCTGATCAATTCAGTTTCTTTCTCTCTTTCTTTGCTGTTTAAGGAACAAAGTCGCTTATACGTTTTGGCTTGTGGATCACCCGACCACTCCTGATCAGAGATATCATCGGATCAACTCTCTCGTTCGTATGTGAACCTTCTTGTGTGTTAGGAGTTTTAGTTTTTACCTCCTTGGACCATATCCTGAAATTAGGGTTCTGTTGGTGAACCTTTCCATCGTGATTGGAACTCTGGTTCCTCGTCAACATACAGAATATGTATGTACCGATAAAATTTCTTACAGATCCAAACCGCTGCGAGACATTATTTCTTTATCTGTACACAGATCCTTTCAGCATGGCGTAAGGGCGTGTGAGGCGAAAGCTATAGGCTTTCTTTTCCCCTTCCACCTCTTGATACAAGGTCGCTCCAAGGCCAAATCTGCTAACATCAGATCTCACTACAGTGGTCTTGGACGAGTCATAAAACGACAGAACAGGGTACTTGGTTAGTTGCAGTTTAACCCCTGAGAATGCTTTTTTGAGGCTTGTCTCATGTCCATGCTACATCGTTTTTTAGTAGTTCTGTCATTGGTTGTATGACGTCCGTTACGTTGTGTAGAAATCGCTAAAGATACCAAACCATTCCAATGATGCTTCTCAGCTCCGATATACAAGAAGAGTCAAGTAATTCTAGTCACGTCCGTACTCGTTCTTTGTTCTGTCCAAATGTATTCGATGCGGTTCTTACCCAACTTGCATTTGTCTTCACTGATCCTTATTCCCGTCTGCCTTATTTGCTCGAGAACTATCTTCAGTCGTTCGTCATGTTCCGGCTTTGTTTTTTCATAGACGAAGATGTCGTCTATAATGGTTTCCAATCCCTCCAAATCATCTACCAACTCTGGCATATGGCGGTGAAATATTTCAGGCGCCGATGATATTCCAAAAGGTGTAATAAATGTTTTTCGTAGACAACTTTCTTTCTCCAATGGAATCTGGTAAAAATCACTAGTAGCATCTAGTTTAGAAAATACGGTCGCTCTGCTTAATGTTGATGCTATATTGTTAATGTTGGGTAGCATGTAATGTTCCAGTTTGAACGCGAGATTGAGTCTCTTCAAGTTCAACGTATAAACACATGTGGCTATTTCTTTTTTTGCTCACTGGAATTATTGGCGCACACCACGTTGGGTGTTTTTTTCTGATATCATCGCCTTCACGGTCAGTTTTTACTTTGGATAAAATTGCAAACGGTATTATTCGTTTTCTTGCCGTTGAAACGCAGTACGGCTGGTATCGTCTTTAAACTAAATTTTGCTGGATTCCGTTCGTGAAGCCTCCTTGGTCGAATATGTCCGGACTTCTTTGACGTTTATTACCATTCCCATCGAATGAACAATGACAGTAGGTTTTCCATTATCCCGGTCGTTAATCACGTATCAAATGAGTAGGAATATCCTTTAGGTGTCGTTCTGACATTTTCCTTCGCACAATAATATGATTCTTGTAGTCCTAAAATTACATCTGCCGGACATAGAGATGGTCTCTCATGTAGGTTGTTATATGTGCTACGGTTAATAACACATAATGTCCGTTCCTGTGTCTATTTTATATTCCTGACATGATTTTTCAACCGCAAATTTGTCCTAAAAATAAACCTAAAACGAATCTAGCTGTTTTAAGGCAAAATTGTTCAGAAGGGTCGTTCTCGCTACACATAAAATAATTAACAAATGTTCCTGACACACGTGTTCCGGTCGAAAAATAAAATAATATTTAAAGTGCTCTCTATTTTTCGTCCAACAGGAAAAAATGCTTTCCTCCTAATTATACTCTTCTTCGTTTTTCGAGCCTGTTAAGCCATAAAAAAAACGCTATAAAAGGGGTCACACGGAAGTTCAACAGGCAGTCAACAGGTGGCCCAGGATAGAGACCTGTCACGGTCAGCTCCAGCTGTCAGCAGGGGAGCGTCAACCACCGTCAACATGTGTGAACTACTATGAGAGATCGACCAGATCCGAAAGCCGGCTTATGAACTTTACCACAAGGTAGCTGTCCCAAACCCTCACGTTCCTGTTGAAATAAACCACGTAAATCTATTTCTACTGTTGTCGTATTTTTTCTTGCAACCATACGCTTGTCTATAACACTGGTGTCAGAAGCGTACAGCAAGAGAAATATGGCCGACTACACGAGCTTCACCCGAGCCGAACTATTTACTCTCATCAAGGAACAGAAAACACTACTATTCAACTTGAAAACGGGACCAACACAGCCTTCCGAAGCCACGATACAGGAAATTCAAGCCGACATAAACGACATGCTGACTGCCCTAAAATCAACTACTTCAACACCTCCCACCGCTCAAACAAACGGCGATTACAGCTTAATGATGCGCCAACAAACTATACGCGACATATTGAAGCTAGAGAGAACTTTTCACCCTGGACACGACGTGAACCGATTCATCACGGCCCTAAACAAAGCATACACAATCCACGTCACGCCAGAACTCAGCACCTATCCCAGCCTGGAATGCGAATTCGTCAAGTCTGCTAAAGATTTACTGGACCAAAGTATCTTTCAGCAGATGGTTGACTCAAAAAGGACATATCCACCTTCGAACAACTGAAGGAATACTTATTAGGAGCCCACGGAAGCCAGATGACTAACTTCCAACACCTCAGTCAAGCCTGGGACCTGGAACGGCGAGACGGCGAAAAAATTAACAGACTTCGCGGGTCGACTCGAAAAAACACCCTTAGAGAGGCAGCCGTCCACATAAAAAAACAAATACAAAAAGAAAAAAATACAGACTTAACAGTCGATGGACTTATTTCCATCATCGGCGCTATGCTAATGAGCGAAAAGGTGAAAATTTGGAACTCAAATCTTTACCCACATCTCGTCAAGACAATGGACAACCACTATTCAGCCATTGGCATAGCCTCCGAAGCTCAAATATACCTTGATCGCGGTGTAAAACCCAACGACACAACTTCGCACGACACTGTATTTCACACAGAAACCACAGCAGTCAAACCAAAGAAACGCGCCACTCCGACCCAGCAGGCAACCAAACCCACAGCAGATGGGCCTCACCAACCCTCCCGAACATGGCCACCATCCGACACGCAGAAACCATCAGCACACACCACGAATCAGCGTGTGCAAGAACTACCTCAGAGGTCGCCCCTGCCACCATGGACGCAACTGCCTATATCGCCACCCACCTCGCACTCGGGCACAGGCCCATATCACCGCAACGAATGACAATATACAAGCCATAAATGATGTGGAACAGGATTTTCGCTTCGGGCAGGACGAGATGTGATGCCTCGTTCGCCATGCCCCTACGTCAGCCATCACACCTTCAACTTTCAAGGACTCGCTCACCATTCACCGCTCGTCCAGTCCACCTTCAACTTCAGGGACATCACCTTCTCTGGCGTCGCAATGCTAGACTCTGGATGCTCCACCTGCATCGTACCAATATCTCAGTTACCCAGAGAAGCCAAGAAACTCATGACCCGCTCCGACGTCGTAGTAAAAGGAATCAACGGCAGCACCACCGCCCTCGGCGAACTGACTTGCGACATCACCATCGGCAGTCGAGACTCACCCACATTCAAAAAGGTTAACGTGCTGGTAACTACCCAAACCACACCAATCCTGATCGGCCAAAATATCCTACGTCACAACACGCTCGATTCCTATCTAATCGACAACCAAAATGCGACTATAGAATTCAGACGCACACTTTCCTCAGGATATACAACAACACACAGCCGCAATCATATCACCGTCATCGTCAACCAAGGATCCAGCATATGCCGCCCAAGCTGACGTCATCCAAAACCAGCCTACTATGGAACTACAGCCCAACATCCAGACACTGGATCAAAAGCTAACCTGGCTAAAACATAACACGGGACTATCGCTACCAAACCACCCGAACCGAGATGAACTAGAGGCCACTGCAAACTTACTCATTCGCTACGCTGACATTATCGGCACCGAAAGCAGCAGCAAAGGCACATTCATCCGACCCATCCGCATACCAACCAACGGCCAGTCCCGCAAGCCAGAAACATCACCCGATAGCCCAGGCTTTGGAAGCAGACGTAGATACCGAAATTAAGCGTATGGCTGATGAAGGTATCATCGAAAACTGCAGCGACCCCAAAGGCTTCAATAGCCCTGTATTTGCCGTACGCAAGAAAAACGGATCGATTCGTGTCGTTGCTAACTTTAAAAGAACTCTCAACAAGGTCTTAGTCGATCTTGACCCTTACCCAATGCCAAGGATCGACCACCTGTTCAACAAAATCGGCAAAGGCAATAGATATTTTACTACCCTTGATCTACGCAGCGGCTACTGGCAAATTGAGATCGACAAGCGAGACCGATACAAAACAGCATTTACATGGAAGGACCAATGCTATCAATACACGCGCCTGGCCTTCGGCCTTACATCTGCCGGACAAATCTTCTCCCGTTGCATAGCAGAAGCCCTAGCCACGGTCACATCCCGTGACAACATTTCCTCCTATATCGACGACAACCTGGTCCACGCTAGGACATTTAGGGAGTACATACTCTCCCTCGAACAATTTTTACTGCCCTCCGAAAATTCGGAATCAAGCTGAATCCTGATAAATGTTCCTTCCTCGCATCAGAGGCAAAATTCCTCGGACGCATAGTAAACAGCGAAGGATTCAAGGCTGATCCAGAATACGTTCGTGCCATCAGGGAAATGAAACCTCCAACATCAAAAAAGGAATTACAAAGCCTTATCGGCCGTTTAGTGTGGATCAGACAATTCCTAGAGACACGTCTTCACGAACAAATCAGGTCAGATATGTTTTCAAAACTTATGGGTCCCATACACGAACTCAACAAGGTTAATAAACCGTTTGTCTGGACGCAAAATGCCGACAGAGCCTTCAAAAAAATCAAGGACCGTCTCTCTTCTTCACCACCGTCATCTCGTTTCCAGATTTCTCCAAACTTTTCACACTCACCACCGACGCCAGTGACGTCGCATGTGGAGCAATCTTAATGCAAGAAGCCGACAACGGGAAGAAAGATATCATAGCGGTCGCTTCCCCATACATTCAACTCCACGGAACAGAACTGGTCCACGACGGAAAGAGAGGCATATGCAATAAAGTGGGCAATATTGAAATTTGATTATTTCCTTCGCAACCGCCCTTCGTCATCTTCACCGACCACAGATCGCTGACATATCTGGACCAACGAGAGTTCAATAATGCCAAAATACGACGATGGCAAGAAGAAATTTCATGTTATAAATTCGTCTTGGAATATGTTGAAGGCGAATCAAATGTATGGGCTGACATGCTCAGCAGAGGTTGCGGACATAAGAAAACGAAAGCCCCGAACGACCCTACACCGGCAGGCAGGACATTCGAGGTAAGCGGTTCAGACCTCCGCGTATACATCCCATCTTGGTGCCTCGGCGAGTTTAACGGTTTACAGCTCATTCCCAAAACTCACACACCACAAAACGCCCGCACCCACAAGCGCGTCACCAACGCATTCTTCGCCTATCACTCCACCACCACCATCCCCACTGAGAGAATCTGCAATCACCTCGGCATCGCAGATGAACAACAGAAGGACGACGCCCTGGCAAAGATCATCAGCGCCCTCCAGTCACCCCCCCAAGCGAACCTCATATCGATCCTGACGACCACCGAGCTACGCTTTTCAAAAAACATTTCCACCAATTTTTTCTAGAACCAGGCACCTCCGTTTTGATGATAAGAGACAGTAAACACTCTCCGAGATTGGTTGTACCATACAAACTACGACACAGATACCTCTACCAGGCACACGAGGGCAACAACCACTCAGGTGTCACCCGTATGCGAGAACTCCTTTCCAGCTACTGGTGGAATTCAAAAACCGCGACATCAAGGCCTATGTCGATTCTTGCGACACGTGTGCTAAGTGCAAGGGCAACTACGGTAGACGTACCCACTGGCCCATTGGCCACTGCAAACGAGGAAAGAGACCATTCGATCTCGTCTTTATAGACTTTGTCACAATGCCCAACTCAAAGGGAAAACGCTACATCCTAACCATCTTGGATAGCTTCAGCCGACATTTTACAGCCATACCATGCGCGAGAGACCGTGCTATCGACGCCGCCCGCGGATTGTACCATTTCTTCCTTCGACACAGAGAGATTCCACGCATAGTATCCTCTGATCGAGGCACACACTTCACTGGAGAAGTCTATCGACAATTCTGTAACCAGATGTCAATCACGCAAGAACTTCACTGTCCTTGGCGCCCGCAAAGCTCAGGAAATATCGAGAGACAACATCGCACGATGAAGAACGCACTTTATATGTTATGCGAAGACAGGAACTGTGAATGGACAGACGTTCTAGAATCTGTCGTTTCGTCCATGAATGCCACGACCAACAGCGCCACCGGTGTCTCCCCGCACTATGCCATTACCGGCCGTCACCCCAACATCGGCCTACCTACACTACACAGAAAAGAAATCACAAGCGACGATCCTGGAGCATATGGAATGCAAATTAATGCCCTGCTAAAGCAGGTTCACCACCACGTCACCCTGGCCAACGATGAAGCTGACCACAAACTTGAGACTAACTTAAATCGCCTCACATACAAGGACCCAATACAAGTAGGCGACAAGGTTTTACTTCATCGGCCACACTCAACTGTTGCCCAATCCTCTCATCTGCCCTGGATAGGAAATTACACCATTATAAAAACGAACAATATGATGTGTCAGGTGCAAAACGATGATGGTGATACAATCTGGATTCACCGTGCACATATCCGACGACTGGCTCCACGCCCAACACATCTTTCTAATACAATCCCTCTGCCTCCACCATGTAACAGTCACCAGGATCATTCTCCTCCACATCCCTCGGGGACACATAATTCAGCAAATAACCCCATACCAAAACAAATGCCAATAAGAAGAACACGAGGACAACTTCCCACACGCTTCAGAGACTTTATCATGAATTAATCACCCAAATATACACGAATAACGCTCACTGTAAATGAGACCGAGATCTGGGGAGCCTTGTTATAAAATAAAATAAGACATATCTCGGCTGATTTACAGGCAAATACTCAAGAGCGAGAACCGGATGTGAACGGGACAAAGCCCCGTCACAAAATGACCATTATCTTTCTTTACAAATGTTCCCGACACACGTGTTCCGGTCGAAAAATAAAATAATATTTAAAGTGCTCTATATTTTTCGTCCAATAAAAATGCTTCCCTCCTAATTATACTCGCTTCGTTTTTTTTCGAGCCTGTTAAGCCAAAAAAAACGCTATAAAAGGGGTCACACGGAAGTTCAACAGGCAGTCAACAGGTGCCCAGGAAGAGACCTGTCACGGTCAGGCAGCTGCTCACAGCAGGGGAGCATCAACCACCGTCAACATGTGTGAACTACTATGAGAGATCGACCCAGATCCGAAAGCCGGCTTATGAACTTTACCACAAGGTAGCTGTCCCAAACCCACACGTTCCTGTTGAAATAAAAAAAATATAATTGAATTTTGCATTTTTTTAAATAAATTTTATTTTCGGAGAACATTTTTTGTTTAAACATGCCTTTGGAAAATCGGTATAAAAACTGAATAAAATATTGATCGATTATTTAATTTTTAAAAATTACTTAATCGAAAAAAAAAACTTCTGTCCGATAAATTGCCAAGACGTTCATGCTTAAACAAAACCTCCGAAACAAATTCAGTTATGCTTCTCTCTTATTTCCAACTAAATTTTCTACTAAAAAATTAAGTAATTTTTGCTAAATTTTCTAATTTCCCTCAAATAACTTTTTTGAAAAAAAATTGAATTTTACAAAATTTTTAAAAATTTACTTTTTGTTAAAGATCAAAAATTTCGATTATCAATTTTTAAAAAAAACATAAAAAATTTAGACGTGCTAAAATTGTAAAAAAAATAATCATAAAATACATTGGTCTTTCCTCTTAATAATAACATAAAAATTTAGACGATAAAAATTGTTAATCAAGTTTCATCAGGGTACTCCCTTTTTTTTTTTTAGCTAAGTAGTGAAACTCCCTAAATATGACCTTGATTTCTTCGTACATGCTGGCGAAGTCACAGCGTTCAGCAAGTTCGTATAATTCTCTTGCAAATGCCGTTATCGATTCTCCGGTGTGTTGTTTTCTTGCATGGAATGTAGCCTTTTTGTGGGTGACATTCTTCGGAATTAAGTGAGTTTCGAATTTCGCTAAATACCGTGTCGAAGTAATTCTCATCTTCTTTCTTTGAAACTGTAATTTTTTTAAAAAACATTTTCTGCTTCTCTATTCATACAGTAATTTACGGTGCTGATTTGAAGTGGTTCAATCCCCTAGTTGCAACTAGGATGCGTGACGAAATCCATCGAAACTCTGGCGCTATGCTGACCATTCTGAAGTCAAAAAATCGAAAGGTTCAGGTGGTTGTAGTTTAAACATTTTTTTTTAACTCACAGAAAAAAAAATTCCCTTTTATGAAGAATCTTAGTTAGGTTTAGGTACTTCTGACACAATGTTTTATAATAATTCGTGTGGTTTCATAACGGCTCCGTTAGGAAATACGTGCGTTTCATTTTACCATTTATCAACGGCTGTGTAAAAGAGGACAACACCAAACAGAAAGCGGAACAACTCCGTGATACCTGGATGTAACCAATATCAGTAATTCTAAATATATTATTTACTAATTACTTTTTATATCACAGAATACAGTAACATTTAGCTAGTTCAACAGTAAAACGGCAAGAACTAGCAGCCAATCTACACTCCGTTTGAAGTCATTAAGCAAATCATATAAACTACGATAATTCAAATTTGGTTTGAAAAAAAAATGATCTAATTTTGAACAATGAATTTAGATGTAAAAACAAAGCCTGAGTTAATATTTTAGGTAATATCAATATGTTTTATTGAAGTTATTTGATGTATTCTAAAAAACTGCTGGCTGAAACTATTAGGTAAAACCAAATAATCACATTTATAAAAAGGGATTATAGCTGTTAATCATCAAAAATTGATCAACAGCTATAAAAGAACAAATAACAACACATATGATAAGTCTTTAAATCCTTTACATTTTAATATAGTGACCGTTCTTCTCAATAACAGCCAGTAATCCATTGATTTTGTTAATTTTTTTGTTACTTCAGCAGGTTCAATCTCCGACATAGTACTTTTAATTGTTTCCCATAGGTTTGCTTTGCTGTTATATTGTTTGCCACCTTCATATAATTTCATCTTCACAATTGACCATAGATTTTCGATTGGATTCAGGTCTGAACTTGCTGTTGATCATTCCATTATCTTCTCTTCAGTAAATCTTTTATGCACAAAGAATTCAGAGGTAAGCTTAGATACATGAGAAGGAGCCTTGTCATGAATAAATACACACTTCACTTGAGATTGGGATTTGTAACATGCAAAGAAAGTCTTGTTCATAAAATCGCAATCTGTTCAGTTTAACACCTTCATCGACTTTGAATGGTTCAATAATAGTTTAGTCGACAATTTCAGTCCATATCATAACATTACCGCCTCCTTGTTACATATTTTTAGCCATAGGCACGTTTGAATTCGATAAAATCCATCCTTTGGTCCATCCATCTAGTCCATCAAATGTCACTCGAGATTCGTCCATGAAAATTACTTTAGAAAAGTCAATTTTCATGTATTTCTTGGCCCAATTTTGAGAGAAGTTTGCCTAGGAAATGTTTTTACAGATCCCAATTCACAAAGTATTCTACACCTTTTATCCTTCTTGACTCCCTCACTTCCAGCCTTTTCAAAGATCTGAGCACTGGTAAAAAGTGGTTATTTCGCTATAACTCGCTTTTGTTTACGTTCATCTCGGGGAAGCAAGTTCTTAAAGCCTTTTCCTTTACTTCGAGCTCTTAACTTACTTATATTTTAAGCAACCGTCTTGATAATTTGATGATCTCTGCAAAGTTCTTTTGATATCTCCCATACGGATATAACTTTGTTTTTGAGTTATAAAACCACTATAGTAACAACCAGTAGTTATGATCATAATGTAAATACTATAAACATGTATATATGGCATAAATAAATATACACTTAATATAGATATATTAATCAAAATAACAAAAATAATAGATTTCTCTCAGCTACACTCTCACACACACGCTAATGTATCGTACTTTCCGTCATTCTTTACAATTGAAAGGCCCACCATCGCCGCCAAACGGTCACTTTAAGAACTAATACTACTCGTTCCACTAAAGCGTCAAATTTTGAAATACATCGCTGACGATTTGGAAGTTTTCTTTTCTTCAGATTTTTTTTATTTTGCCTGCAGATTTTGTCTGTTGTATCTGAAGTCCGTTGATGGGGGTACCGTAGATGAGAGTTTTGTCTCTATTATATAAAGAGAATTTTCAACAAATCGTTGTTGGTTTGAGTAAACCATTGGAAAATAGGGGGGGGGGTCGTCGTATACTCCAGGTACAAAATGTGAACCTTAAATCCTGTGGTTTATGGTAAGTTGTTAGCATGGGAGATTTTTTACATTAGGCTTAACCCCAGCGTTGGTAACTATCGACACAAATATTTTCTGCTGAAACAATTCCCATCATTATGGTAGGGATAACAGTAAGTGCAGAGTGTGGTAGTTAATTGACAATATTTCGCCTCCTTTGTTCGATGATGTTGAACAAAAAACACAACTGGATGTGTTTCTCAACAAGCCGTTTAAAGATCGCATTCGAGAAGAGTGGAACGAATGGATGGTTAGCGGGAAGGGGGGGATCATTCAGGCTACCGTAATAGCCTACCGAAAACACAGCACCCACAAATTAGGTATTGTGAGATTGCGGTAGTTAATTGAAAATATATCCCTAACGTTTTTTCATTATAATATGAGTGAAAAGAAAGTATATGCTTACTGAATTTATTTAATAAATTCAATGTAATACATTTTAAAATACGATTTTTTGCTGTGGTGGGGGGTCGTCTTGAACGGTGAATATAACCCGAAACCTACATTTTAACTTGAAATTTGTGGATCGTCTTATACACCAAATCGCCTTGTACGCCACTATATACGATACACATACCTTTACATATAAAACCTTTGTTATAAAAATGTAAATTACAGTTTGGAATTTTATAACAACTACTGGAATTACTATTTTAATTGCCACTTTGACTAATTACTAACGTCACGAAACACATACTGATTATCAGCATAAAGGCGCCCGTGTTGAGAGAGAGTGAGAGAGAGAGAGAGAGAGAGAGAGAGAGAGAGAGAGAGAGAAAAGAAAGAAAGTAAAAGTTGTATATTTAGGTTGCAAATTATTTCATCGTATGGAATAAATAAGAATTTCATAATAGGTGTTTATTAAACTTTGGCTGGATGTGTGGGTGGTGTTATGGATAGCCGCAGAATCGGAGAATTGAGTTCGAATTCCAGTTGAGTTCGTGACATTCACTTACGCGCACATGCCCTCCTCTCCCAGCTATAGGCTAAATAGAATGAATTGTCTCTGGAAAAATCATTGTTATTCTCAAAAAATTTTTAATGCAATATTCATTTGCAAAAAAACAAAAAAGAATTATTCTTACAATCCAAAATATCTTCGTTTACCATCGGGGATCCGCCTGAAAACAAGAAGGCAATCGTTGCAAGAAAATCCTACAGCTTATATGGGCGAGCACGCACGCACACACACACACACACACACACACACACACACACACACACACACATATACTTGTGCAGACAAAAAACCAGGAGGTATAGGCAGTTTCTTTAACAGAGGTTAAAAGTGCATATTTTTGTGTTTGTGAACACCAAGTTCCTCTATGTGTTTATAAATGGTGATACCTGTGTTTTAACACCTTTGAGAACGCAATGGATATTTGTAAGATTTTATCTTGAAATGCATATTCCGAATATGAGGCTAACATTTTTATTTCTAATATGTCATTAAACACGTGAGTGGCCATTGTACACAGAATGTGCGTCACAGAAAGGATATTTATTAAAGATAACCATGCCCGTACATGTCTGAACTGTAAGCCAGGCATTATTGCATTACCACTGACACAAGTTGGAACACTGCCGTCTTGGTGACAAATCATCTTGGCACGAAGCCAACACAGGTTAACTGTTGTAATGAACATAAAGCAAATTAGGTTGGACGAAGCAACAAATTAGAAACAAGACCAAATTGAAAACAAAGAAAGAACGTCAGTTTGTTTAGAAAGTAATGTCGCATTTTAGGAAACGTTTCAATGTAGAAAAGAAGTCAATTTATTTGTCAATTGTCAATGATGGTGAAAGCCCTCAATGAAAGTAATTCTTTTATTTTTTGTTGAAAGAATTGGGCATTCATGACGAAAAAAGAATACTGATTGTACTTTTTCCACTTTTGTTATGTAAAAAAGTGTGTAACGATCGGAATGAAATCCAGCGAATAATAATGTTGAAGTAGATCGTCAACTTCAACTAAATCTAAATCTGGTCATGTTTTGTGCAAATTTTCACTCTTCACTCATTTTACACAATAATGATTTTATGATTGTTTTGCCTTTTGTTTATCATGAAATCTTAAAACTGGTGATAAACAAAAGCTGCCTTATGCCAAACACCGCTGATCAAAACCCGACAGCAGTAGAGTACTTCTTTAGACTTTGACATAGTATTTCGTCAAGAATATTATATTATTTGAATAATGAATGAATTAGTTTTGTTTTATGATGTATTTTTGTTTTTAATTTTTGTTGCATTTCAATGTTTTTTTTACCGTTCTCCTAAATGTGAAAGAATACATTTACACACACACACACACACACACACACACACACACACACACACACACACACACACACACACACATGTATATTTATGAATGCTCAATACCAGAGTAGACAGTTTGTAGATATAAGAAAGATATATGGTCTGAAGAGCACTTGAAAAGTTAACGCGTTAAATTTGAGCAACATCTAGCCGACACACTGGGGTTAAAAATAGGAAATTGAAATGATACATATGACACTCATATCCTCTCTCCCACCTCACATCCTCACTTCGTTAATTTTACGTATACTTTATGAGGTCCGTCAAAAACGTGTGAATTTCTTTTCATTTTTCATTTCAGCTTTTGGAAGTAAAGTCTGATGACCCAGAACCCTGTTAAAGGGGTTATGGTGAAAATAGCTTATTACATGGAATGTTAACGTGGTCTGTTTTTTATTCAAACAAATATGTAATCGTATATATATATATATATATATATATATATATATATATATATATATATATATATATGTAGGTATATATGTGTGTATATGTACATGTGTATGTATGTATGTGTGTGTGTATATATACATGTGTATGTATGAGTATATACATATATATATATATATATATATATATATATATATACATACATATATATATATATATATGCGTATATGTGAATATATGTATATATATGGATATGTATGTATATGTATGTGTGTATGTGTACGAATATGTGTGTATGTGTATATTTATGGATACACAGAATATTATGAAAGAAGGACTTACAATCCTGTTATTAGTGTTTTATCTCATTTTCTCATTTAATATTCTCCAATTGGAAGTGTGAGTTTAAAATTTTTTATAATATAGAGAAATTTCTTTTTTAAATTGATAATTTGATTTAATTTGAAATATATTACCCTTTAATAATGATTATTGATGATAAAATATTTAAATTGGGAAAAATTTTGATATCTAGGTAGGTGTTAGTTAATACATGAAGTTACCTGTGTATATCGACACATGGGTACCTGTATGAGTGATTAAACATGTAAAGGAACGTGTGTATATGTGATATTTCCATGGGTGTGTAAACAGTATATGACCGAGCAAGATCTTTAATATTACCTTCAAATATTACCCCATATTAACTTAACTAAAATTTAAGTAAAAGAGATTGCCTATCTAGAAACAGTCACGAGTTAAATTCATGAACAAAATTCAAACAGATAGAGATGTCAACTTAGTAATAAAATAATGAATTTTTTTAAAGAGATTAAAAAAAAGATTACTAGAAGTAAACTTAAATTTTAAAATAAAATTTTATTCTTTTAATGTACTTTCTATGAATATTTATCTAATCGACTATTTCATAAATATCCCCAAAATTTTAATAAAATTTAAATCACTAACAAACATCAAATTAAATAATTTGTAGACAGTTTAGAGACATTCAAATTTATATCAAACATTATAATCTTTATGAACCCCCAAAATAACACTTTCAATGTAAAACAAAATAACAGCGTCTGTTTCTAGCCTTTTTTTACAAAGAAAATTAGTGACACTTTCTCTCATAACTTCCTTATCTCTTTTTCTCTCTATGGGTTTTTTCTTCTCTACCCCTTCGATATCAATATATAACTTCCGTTAAGTTAACCGTTTTAATGTGTCAATGTCTGCTAACTCACTCATGTCTTCGCTCCCCACCCCACTCACTTCCTCACTTCGTTAATGTACATATGTTTAATACGGCCCGTCAAAAATGTGTAAATTTTCTTTTCATTTTTTGTTTGGAAGTAAAGTCTGATGATCCGCAGTCCTTTAAAAGGGCTATGGTGAAATAATTTATTACATGGAACCTTAAAGTGGTCTGTTTTTTTTTAATTATTTGCTCTGGATTTACATTGAGCTCTCTGGATTTTATCCTCCTTAGGTTTACCCATACGGATTACCTAGTTTTTCATAATATATATATATATATATATATATATATATATATATATATATATATATATATAAAGAAAGAACAGTAAGATATATAATCCGATATTCTTATTGATATTTTTTTTTTTTTTTTTACAAAACAGTTCTCAATGTAAATTTACAGAGCATAAATATTATAAATTAACTGATTTAAAATATGTTTTTTTAAAAACTGAAGATAAAAACTTCAAATTTAAATATATAATTAAATTAAAAGCAAAGGGGAGGGATGAGTTCCTTTAAACCTGGCTGGTTGTGCGGAAGTAGTCTGGACAATGCCCGAGGGTTTTTGTCCGTGTTATTGTAGACGGCTGAGCAATGTTTGATGTTATTCCAGCGTCGAATGTTTGTGGCACTGGTGTAGGGGGTCTCAGGTAATGCACTAGGTCTTGGAACTGGAATTGTTGGTGTATCCAGTTTCCTGAGAAATCGGCGATTTCGTAAGGTAATTCTACCTGATCCGTCAACTCTGATACGGTATTGGTGGTTGGGGGAGGGTTTCAATGACCTGACCTGTTGTGTCCCATCGACGGGTTGTTGGTCTTTTTGTAGTGCCACTATTTGTCCTTTTTTGAAGGGGGTTTAAAGTGTGTGCTGTTCTGTTGTATCGCTCTATGAGACGAGCGTTCCGCCGGGACAGACTTATCTCACGATTTTGGGCTACGGTTATCCAATTCAGTTGTTTGTGTGGCTTATAGAGTGTGGGGTGGGATGGTATGTAGTCACGAAGTCGGCGGTGGAGTAGTAAGTTGAGCAGGGGATAGCCCAATGTTTTGAATGGGCGTATTCCTGTATTGGAGGATGGCTCTTGCTGCACGGTTATTATCCAACGATCCTTGGGCTCCTGTGTTGCCATTTACGATTCTCTTGGCTGTTTTGACACAAAAGCTCTGCTCGACCATTGGATTGTGGGTAACCAGCAGATGATAACCTTTGTTTAACAGCCCAGTCTTGCAAAAATTGCTTGAATGGAAGAGATGTGAAGGGTGGCCCACCATCACTGCTGAGTTCCTCAGGAGCGCTGTAGGTTTGAATATGTCTCGGCAAATCGAAATAATCCTTGAGGCATTAGCTTCTCCGTGGCTCAAGTGGTATAGATTCAGCCAGCCTGTTAACCTGTCAGCACATGCTAAGTAACCATGGTTCCCAACATGGAAGATGTCCATGACGATTTGCTGAAATGGCCAATCAGGAAATGGTGTCAAATTGATTGGCTCTTTTGGTTGACTTGGGGCAATTTTTGAGCAGAACGTACAACCTGCTCTAATGTTACGAATTGAAGCATTCATCCCGGGCCAATAAACAGATTCATTGGCATGTGCCTTCATGCCAACTTCGCCTTGGTGTGCAGAATGTAGGCTATGTAATATTTTTGTGCGTTGTGAGGTGGGGATAACGATTCTTTGATCTAAGAGCACTAACCCGTCGTCAACACTTAGGCGGTGCCTCACTTCCCAGTATTCGCGGATTTCAGGTGCAGTGAGGATGCGCGTCCTTTGGAATCCGTTTTGTATTACTTCAATTAATTTTTTGTATTGCGGGTCGCTGCGTCCCACCGCACGGATAACGTCTGGTGAGATGAGCTCCAGGTTGTCATTTGCACCGAATGTTGCTAATAGGGTTGTTGATTTGACCCAGTCATCCATGTTGTCAGACTCTATGATGTCTGATTGAGAGGGTTCAGCAGTGAATACATTTAGGAGTGCCTGTGAGATGTCTGCTGGGTTACGAGAGACAGCATCGGAGGCTCTGTGCCATTTCCCAGGGCAGTGCTGAATGGTGAATCTGTACTTGAGGGTTTTCTCCTTTAACCTGAATAATGGGGGTTTTGGAATTTACTAAGGTCTCTATCTCCGAATAATCCTTTTAGTGGTTCATGATCTGTAACCACTATGAGATTCGGGCAACCCATTACAAAAATCCGACATTTTTCCAATGCCCACGCAATTGCTGCTGCTTCGCCTTCAATAGGTGCATATCTGCGTTCAGCATCAATGCAGAATCTGCTACCAGCAAATATCAGGCGCCAACCTTCAGGGCAGCAAACTGGGGCTTTCTCAGTGGTGCATGAGCAATACTTCTGCAGAAGTAGGAAGCCCATTCCGTCTTTGCTCCAATCTGGGGCAAGGCAGGTTATTCGTTCTTTTTGAAATGTTGCGATGCCTTTTCGGACTAAGTCAACTATGACCTTCTTTGAATGCTGGAATGCATCCTCAAGGCTTTTATTCCATGTAAAGTGTGAGTCTCGTTTTACGAGATCACGAAATGGAAGCATGACTGGGCTTAGTGAGTATGCCCAAGCGACTTGGTTGACCAGCCCAAACCATGATCTGGCATCGGTGAGTGTTTTTGGTATTGGGAAGCTTAATATTGCTTCCAGCATGTATTTAGAAGGGGTTACACCAGAAGATGTTATTTGGAGGCCCCAAACTGCACCGTGTCTTGGCAAAATTGGAATTTTTCTCTATTTATTACGATGCCGTTTTTTGCACAATGGAGGAGAAAATCGAACGTGTGAAAAAAGGCTCCTTCGATGTCATCCACGATTTTTACTTTGCGGGGGATGTCTTTTATTACTTCATCATACCTTCGGGTTTAGGCATCGCCAGATGCTAGGTAACCTTGTGGCATTCTCAGGTACATGAACCTTCCCCATTCTGTGATGAAGGTGGTGAGTGGCTGGGACTCTTTATCTAAGGGGATGGAGTGATATCCATCAACAGCATCCAACACTGTTTTCTTTTATTTAGGTGGCACTTGTAGTGCTAGCTGGAATGGTGACCCTGTATGGTGTGTTTCCCGTTTGCACTGTGAATTCAAGTGTTGGTAGTCTATGGTTCTTCGTGGTTTGCCATTTTTCTTGGCGGTAATTACCATAGTGCTACACCAATCAGTTGGCATGCCGACGGGTACTGGGGTTATGATACCCCTTTTCACATCTTCCCAAAGGGCCTGTCTTACGGGCTCTTTTGAAGTGAAAAGGCACAGGAATTGGGTTATGTCTGGCTTTGGGGACTGCTCTTTCTTTGAGGTGTATATGTGCAGTGGGGCCAGACATCGGTGGAATTCACCATTGTTCTTGAACGCCGTTTCGGCAAATTGATTCAATAGCCAATTCTTGAGCCTATCAATGTTTTGTTCTGTTGGGGAAAAGGGAGTTTTTGGGGCGTGTTGGAAGTTGTCCCTCGACTTTGCATTGTTTAGGGCTCACGTCTGATTTTTTTATGTGTGCTTGTCGAGGGCATGTGTTGCATTGTTGTTTGGGGTAATATTGTAGTTGTTGGCTTCGGGAAGTCTTTGGACAGTATCCCTACATCAATGCAGGCTGCTTTGCTGAAGTATAGCCGCTGAATCTTTTTGCATATGTATAGGGCTTGTTTAGTTGTTCTTCCGTGGATGATGAATTCCACTGGGAGCCAACCTTGACATACAAGCATAAAGCCTCCCACAGCTCGGACGACTTTTCTTGATGGAATGAGGTTGTTGATAGTGAGCCCCATATTCAGAAGGTGCTTAAGTCCCCCGAGACATATGGTGGCCCCACTGTCAGGAAAGATTGTCATCCTAGTGCTGTGATTTCTGGGGATATTCTTAATTTGTCTGGGATCCGGTTTTGGCGAGAATGGAACAACATATGCATCAATTTCCCTTACCTGGCCTGTGTCTTTAGATGTATACGTGCCTGTCGTTTGATTGAATGTGATGTGGGCGATAAGTGTGTCCATGGCGGCTTCATTAGCCTCTAGGCTTTCCCTGACCGCTTGAGCCAGTTTCTTAGCCCGGCATACCCTCGATAGGTGATTGGGCTTCCCACAATTACTACATGTTTTTCCCCATGCTGGGCATTTTAGCCGGCGTGATCCAGTTCCTGAGGTGCCATGCTGGTGGCTGCCACACCCTAAGCAAGCCTGGTGATTTGATTTAACATTGCAGCTGCAATAGGTGCTGGTATGGATCGCCTCGTTGGCTTGTGGTGTACCCTTCTGTCTGCGGTATGTTGATAGACGAGCAGCAGTTGTATCTGAAGCCCCGGCCATTGAGGTTTGGTCCCGTAATGCTGATTCAAATGCCTCAACATGACGGATATTTTGCTCTTGAAAGGGATTATATTGCCCCAGCTTTGGCCAGTAGGTCAGCCTGAGTGTGTCATTTGCTATTCCACGGATGATCTGGTTCTTGATGTATATATCAGACAGGTCATGTTCACACGATGGGCAGGTAAAGTTACAATCAACGGCTACGGCTCTGAGGCGGACAAGGTAACTTTGTATTGGCTCATCCGCATCCTGAGACATGGAGGCAAAAGCAAGGCGATGGACAATAGGACTTGACCTCTGGGTGACCAACACTTCTACCATGTCAAGTAGCTTATCTGGATCAGTGGTAAAGAAGTCAGGGTGTGTGTTGATTATGGCGTTTTGCACAGCCTCATCAGCACAATTGTATAGGTGAATATTAGCTTGGGAGTTTGGCATATTTGTCATCTTGGAGCAAAAGGTAAAGACATCCCAGTCAATTCGGAACTTCCTGAATTATTGTGGTGTCATCTCGAGATCGAGATGAGGAGGCTTGGCTGCTAGTGCCTGAATGCGGGTTGTCTGGGTGGTGGATTCCTTAGCCTGCTTGATGATACACACAGGCTTCTCCCATTAATGTGACTCCCAGCTCATTAAGCATAGATCGATCCAGCATTTGAAGGCTCTCGATTGTCAGCTTCTCGTCCGCAAACCTTGTCGCATGAGTTTTGGCCGAGTCGGTGGATATGCCTGCTTCAATGAAGAAGAGTTCCCAATTTTCAGGTGTCATGTATCCTGTTCGCAGCGCCATGTCGAACAATCACGTGGTCAAGATAAACACTCAGTTGTGGAGCAAGCCGAGTGCATTGAGAAAGAGAGCTATTTATGGTGCAATGGAGCATCTCATTATGCTAAAGTGTGATAGTCCATTGCTTGGGCTGTGATTGGCTGCTGGTACCTGAGTGGAAGTATTTCTATATAAATACTAGCATGATTTCTCAGTTAGTTTGCAGGGTTTGTATTAAGTTACAACCTGCTTTATTTTTGTCTGCCAGCTGGACGCTAGCTGGGACTCTTACGCCGGTAAGTGCTGTTTATTATTGTTATTTTACATATATATAGGTAAAAATCCGTGTGTAAATAATCCAAGTGAATCCTAATAATATAAAATATTAAAAAGATCCACCTAGGTGTTGACAAAGCTTGCAAGGTTAATTCTTGTGGGGAGAAAGGTCTATTCATATGTTGTATCTTTGATTTTCTTTTTTATATGCAATATATATATATATATATATATATATATATATATATATATATATATATATAATGAATATTTCATCAATGTTTTTGGGGATGGACTTTCGGTTATTACCAGTTCTGTTTAACGCAAAGTAAATACGTGCAAAATATTTACTGACATCCTAAAAAAAAATGATATGTATAATTAATTACTTGTATCGTTTTGCACTAACTGTGACGTGAAAAGAAGAATTCTTGTGTTCCAGTTCCATTTTACATTTGTCCGATGTTCATTTGCATAAAAATACAGGCACTGTGAACTTGAAAACCATATTCCTTGTTTGATATTCAAAGACTGATGATCGAGAATAATGTCTTTTTTAAGAATAATTTTGCCTGAGTGTTTTCAATCTCATTATTTTCTCCGTGTGAGAATAATTTAAACTGTTTCAGAAATTATTACAATTTGTCATGGTCATAAGTCATACAGAACTACCCTTATTACTTCGTCAACACCCTCTATCTATCTATCTATCTATCTATCTATCTATCTATCTATGCATCTCTCTTTTGTCATTCTCTCTTCTTAGTAATCTTTTCTGGAAATTAATAATAAAAAGTAATCTATTTAATTCCAAAGAAAGAAGGTGAAGGAGCGACGAAATAGTTTCTATTCAGAAAGAATTACTTTATTTCTACTTATTTTTTAAACGTTATTTCATTCATGCTTTATTGTTCGATTAATGATTTGCATTCACTGTATTTATTTCTGATGTTGATGTACATATTGCAAAATAATCAGAATTTTCACTTATGGTCATAATCTTCTATAGATTATAAACAATTTTCTTGTTTGTTACTGAAGTATCAATTATTACCATTTTGTTTTAAAGGAAAACCAGGGATAAAGAAACTAACCGAAAATTCCATACCTGAAGAACCATGGCTTCTTCGCGGACTTGCTGCCCAAGAATGGAATCATCTATGACTTCTTTGGTCAACTGACGCCATTTCTGACTCACTTTTAAAGTATTTGTTAAACTGGCCTCGTCTAAAAGACTGAGGATGTATTTTGACAAATGCGCCGGAAGACAATAAATGAAATCTTTGTACTGACATGTGGCACTGTAGGTCTCACTGACTGTCGACTTCATTTTGCGAGGTTGGCACATATTCTTCATACTTCTGGCTTCCATATCTTTGCGAGATACAGCATCTTGGCATAGGATGTTTTGATTCGAGGATTCAACCTCAGCTAGTGAAGTCTGTACGCGTTCCTGGATGTTTGATTCATCTGTTTTGAGAATAAAAAAAAAAAAAGAAAGGAAGAAAAAAGACAGCTGAGAATATTGGAAACAAACAGCAGACGCGATGCATTACACCAAAATATTTTTCCTGACACTACTTTTATATATGTTATGACAACAAACGTGATTTTGGACAAGTTAAGTTTGTATTTTTGTATGTTTGATTGAACTTGGAGAATGAATGGAACTAAAAACCATAGAATTCTATTGTACAAGATAGACCAAAGTCACGAAACGGTCGGAAATTTTTATATTATTTTTAATTAATCAACTATTATTTATGAGATGAGATTTTTCACAACAATTGGTTAGTTGGTTTTGTTTAGCGGCATATCAAACTCTATGGATTATTTAATGCCGAAATCTAAATAGTTTGTATGCAATTTTATTTTTTGGAGGTAATAATGATTTTAGTGATACAAGTCTTAATACTTGACACATAGCTGGGTGGAGAAGAGGTGGATTCATGCCTTTCGGAAGTGAATATAACGAACCCACCGAGAATTGGAACTCGGCTCTCTGGTTAACAATTTTGAGCCATTATCCATTACACCACCTGTACATCTAAATTTACTGCTCCTGGTATTCCCAAGAGGTCATCCTTCTAGGCACTGACCAGGCTCGACGTTGCTTAACTTCGGTGATTGTTCGGAAACCGGTGTTTCAACATGATGTGACCGTAGGCTCATTATACCACCCGCACATCATGCTTGCAGTACCTGGTATTCCCATGCGGTTTTCATCTACGTGCTGACCAGGCTCAACGTTGCTTAGCTTCCTGCATATCGAAACTTAGAGTGAAAAAAAAAGAAAGAAAGAAAAATCCAAGCGGTCGCCCATCTAGGTACCGACCAGGCCCAACGTTGCTTAACTTTGGTGATTGTACGGGATCATTTCAACGTGATGTACTGTATATTAGCGGTCCCCAACCACCCTGGCAGGAACCGGGACCGGATCCAGAACCGGGCCGTGGACCATATGGTACCGGGCCGTGGGCCATATGGTACCGGACCGCACAGATAGAATAAAACCTTTTTTTTAACATTTTATTGACTATCGCGGTCTTGTTTATTGTATTCTGTTATACACGTGTCCGCCACCGACTCCACCGCTCCGTGTAAAAATTGTCTTGCATGATACTCGGTCAGTAGCACAAAAAGCCTGGGTATATATATGTATATGATAGTGGAGTATTGTAAATTTAAAATAAAGAAGTTTTAAGTATGGAAACATCTTCATGACGTTTTGTTGACCCTTTAGTTCGCATATTTACATATTTCTTTTTTAACTATCTTTCAGAGATCTATCTATTGTTTATCAAAGCCACAGAATTCAGCATTAAATAACTTGAAAAAAGTTGATAAGCAGTCAAACAAAACAAAACAAAAATAAAGCCAGCCATGTATGCAGCAAATTGGAAATAACAGTTTCTCTCATTTTAGTTCCATGAGAAGGTACTTTCTGAGAGGGATAACTTCGGAAACTAGACATATACATATTACCAACACTTGTATGCAGCTTAAAATTAGCGCCTAGGTCTTTCAATAGTAATTCGGTCACAACGATGATCATTTAAAATGTTGGAAACAACCCGTATCATTAATGCTTGTTTACAAATTGATTTTTGATATATAAAATATTAATTAATTAAAAGTAACTAACATTATCACTTTTTATCATAAAAATGGAATTTTAATGCTTTTTTTTCTAGTCAATCTAGTGCTTTTTGAAGTTCGTTGTATATCATATAGCCACCATGTTCATTCATCAGCAGTAAGCTTTGTTCAACTGTCTGACTTCTGGGAGGCATCAACTAGAATTTTACGAAACGCACACACACATAGACCCCCCTTACATACACACATACAAACGTGCATTTCTATACACACTTTTTGAACGCTTCAGAGGAGCCACTCAAAGTCCTTTAATACAGATAAGCGCCAAATGAAAACTCGTTGGCTCACCTAATACATGTTCCTAATAGAAATTCAACAAAAGCGACCATTTTTATTTACCTCTTAAACGTTTCTCAGACAGAACTACTACTACTGCCGTTCAAATATGAATGTTTCTCTATCTCACACAAACATGCGCGCGGGCGTCTATTTTTTTAATGTCTGTTCCTTTTAATAAAATAAGTTCATTTATAGATAATAAAATATCAGTCCAGATTTTATTTACTAAATGGAATGTAATAATCATAAGCAGGTTTAATGGTTGATCTTACAAGTTAACGAAAGTTCAACTAAGTGGCCTGTTATATAAGAATTTGAAAAGGATAATAAAGGGAGCTAATCCTTTACCATTCAAAGATCAACCTTGAACTTGAAACTCTCACTAATCTGGGGCTTTTATTGGCTAACTGCTGTCCAATCAGGAGCCCTTCTCGGTACCAAGCGGTAAACTCAATTTTGAAATTTTCTTTTTGGAACTGACAGCCGTTTTGAGAGCTGTCCTTTCCGACGTTAATGGATACAAAAGCTGCGAGCCGACCTTGTTCCTTGGACATTCTCCTAACAGTTAAGTCCGCCAATATAAATTATATTTGCAAGCATTCTCTTTACTTATTATGCATACACCCTTTTCTGTACATTATAACCGTTGAAGAATATACAGTCTTTATATTACTTCTCTTCTTAAAGTGTCGTACTTGTCTTTGATTTTGTGAACGTTAACTATAACCGGAAAATCATTATAATTAGTAAGGATGATATATGGAATTAAAAAGAATCATAATTGCCTCATTTGATCGGAATTCTACAAAAACAAATTTACCTGAATCCTGTTTTGGCGCCGGAGTTATCTGTTCATGTTGATTGTCCAGCAAAGCCTTGGCATAATTGTTAACAATATGCAAAAGATGGACGTCACACGATTGCAATACAACCATCAGAAAATTCACCTTAGACCAAATAAACGCCTTCTCGTACCAATCCCACATCAATAGCACAGCCTTATTGACAAAGGTAGTTGTTAGGGTTCGATCGCTGCTCACGGTACTTGAATCTGTCTCCAGACTAGGCGCTGTCTTGCTGCTTGCATACATGAAATCTTTTCGTGTCGTCGGTGAGAGAACTTCACAGAGCCGTCGCAAAAGAACCGGATTATCAACAAGACGATGTACCAATCCAAGGAGACAAATTCGTTTGTTCTGTTCACCGAGTCTGGGGAACCATTCGTAAAAATGTCGTAATTGTTCGGAAAGAGAACAGAATTCACAAGGTTTTTGGTTCTTGGCTAGACAGTCGCTCTGACATTTCTTCAACGAATTTGGATTGATTAGATGCAAGCTTTCTTTTGAAATGGGATAGGATCTGTCCTTTTCAGAGTCCGAACATATTCTAAATTCATGGTTTTTGGAATTGTCCATATTTTCTTCATTCTCTGATTTTTTGTCTTTCCCAATATTTGCCATTATCTGAAAGATAAACGTAGACGAAACATTCAAATACTACATGAGATGTGTGTGTGTCTTATAATAATGTATTGATTAAAGATGCATTTTTAAAACAATCTTATCTCCCTTCTCAAACTAATGCCCCCTTTTTTTAAAAATAAACTTTATATTTAAGTCGCTTTTTCACTCATACGATAGCAACAAGATTTGTATTATTAGATTACAGAAAACAACTCAGGTACAATACCTCAGTAATTTAAACAACTCCCATCCGCAAACATATTCCCTTTATATTAAAATTAATAATCGTAACACGAGTTTAACTGATTTTATTTTCAAACAAAAATATCCTTTTGCTATAGAAAAAAAATATTCAAGCCGTAATAAAAAAGGAGAAAGGTAAAAACTGATTGAGCTTAAATAGAATATTAAGAATATTACGACAATGACAAAGCAGTCTGAAATTATGAGCAGGTCACAATTATTAAGAATCTTAGTCACTTTTTTCATTTTAAAAGAAACGCATATAGAGAGACACATACGCAAACACAGACAGTAAAAATTATTAAATTATTCGCCATCTGTAGGGACTTATTCAGGCACCCACGTCACATTTGATTTTTGTGGGAATTCTGAAATGTAGCAAAAATTGCTCAATTGCTTTTGGGAACCGGGTACCGATACCCTCCTGAAAGGAAGGATACTGCCTGGAGGATGGTCTCTTATGGGGAATGGCCACTTGGAGCGTGAGCTAATATTAAATTGATCCGTCCAGGCCCATATATATATATATATATATATATATATATATATATATATATATATTACGGCTTTACTTACAGATACTTGTACATATACATTCTACTAACCCGCATTCCTGGACTACTAATTTTCACTTCAAGTCTGTATTCTTACGTTTAATACACCTATTTTTCTATCTCAATTACTGGCGTTGTTTATTTATTTGTACAGGATTCCATGCACGGAATCCACAACAATACAAAGAGCGGAGGAAGAAAATGAAAAGAATTGCTCCACATTGGACAACACCAAGGCTCAATGTAAATTGCAGGAAATTACAATCCTCCTGGGGGACCTGAATGCCAAACTAGGTAAAGAGCTAGATGGTGAAATAAATGATGAATTCGAACTAGTAACCCGTAATTAACATGGAAAAAATGGGTCCAATAGTGTACGGCTAACGGCCACGTAGCAGCCAACACCTGGTTTTAAGTACATCTAAGACGCTTATAGCATAGGCAAGCACGAGGGCGGGGAAGAAATGCAGAACCAAATAAGAGTCAATAAGAGATTCAGGAATGCAGTTTTACATAACCGAGTGTTGATTGCGGGAGTGACTACCTTGATATATGATATGTAACCTTAAAGTGAAACTACGTAAATTGAAGAGAGAGCACCCAGATTACAATACGACATACTCCCGAATAAACCAAATTGCAAAGAGATATTTGCTAACAGCGTTAAAAGCATATACAATGAACTAAATGAGGTGTGGTGCAGGATATAGGACATTATATAAAGAAAGTAGAAACAAAAGCAGGCTGGCAAAATAGGAACAAAACGTACGCAGAAAGAATGTGCATGACAGATAAGGCAGGTATTCATAAAACAATAAGGGAACTAACAAAACAAAAAATATGCTCATCGACAAGATACATGAAATAAAAAAAGGGGGGAACGCTGATAATAGGGAAAAATACTTCAAAGGTGGAATGAATACACCGGTGAAATTTTCTAGGACGAAAGAGGAAAACTCGCAATACATAAAAATAAGGAGCAGAAGTCCGATGTAAAATCTGCACTGGCCAAATTGAACAGGGGGCAAATCAGCAGGGACAGATAGAATTGTAATAGAGATTCTGGAAACCTCAGCTACAATCAGTCAAACGAGCCACATAACGAAACTTATCCGAATTTTGACGGGCAGAGCAGTAGAATTAGTCAAAAATAGGACAAGAACAGTTCGGTTTCATTGAAGACACCGGAACAATGAATGCGATATTTATATGCTAAGAATTATATCAGAAGAGCAATACAAATGCAGAAGGATGTATACCTATGTCTTATAGATTATACAAAGGTGTTTGTTGAAGTATGTCACAAAGATTATTTGAACTGTTTGGTAAATTTGATTAATCTAGGAAAGATATTAGAATAATCCAAAACTTGTACCGAAAGCAAACCGATTGAATACGAATAGAAAATGAATTCAGTAAATGCACAAAAATAGAAAGGAGTATTTACGGTGAGGCAGCTGTAGAGAATTAGAAATCCTACCAGGATTTATTATTGGCGACTACGATAGTAACATAAGATTTTGATAGAAGACACTGAAAGAAAATTACAGGAACTCTGACAGAAGGTAGGAAATAAAAGCGAGAATAAAGGACTAACCATCAAGTGTAAGAAGATAGAATGTCTGGTTGTCAGCAAGAACAGCCGAAGATGCAAATTGCAAATTGAAGAAACCAAAATCAAGCATGTACAAATTTTTATATATCTTGGAAATGTAATAACAGAGGACAGAAAATGCGATGTCGTATTCCGAAGGCGCATTGAAATAATGAAAGATGTCTTCCAAAAGCTAAACAAGGTATTAAGAAACGGGAAAATTTTGTTAAAAACAAAGAAAAAAAATACTGAACTGTTATGCAATACATTTTATATATATATAAAAAGTTAACAACATATAGTAAAATGATCGAAACTTTTTAAAAGCAAAATAACAAGTAATACATTTTATCTGTAGTTGAAGACATACAATTGCGTTCATTTATTTAGATTTCGGTATTAAATAACTCATAGGGGTTGATATAACACTAATCAAAATCAACCAACCAACCAAATGAGCTATTTGCTATGGTACTTAGAAGTTTTTCAATTTAAGCACAGCACTAGACTGGCGTCGAGATCTCATCAATTTACAATTGATCTGGCTAAATGTAGTTATGTAGTATGTAATTCTATGCTAACAGTCTCTTCTCTCGCACTTATCGCTTGTGGAACTCTCTTCCAGCTCCAAGCTTTCGAGCCAACTTTAATCTGCAAAATTTTAAATGCAATGCCAATCGCTATATACTGTCCACTTGATTACTATTGTCTCTTTCTGATCATCATTAATGTTTCTGATCGTAATTCTTCCACACCCTGTAAACCCTTGTGTTTTAGTGGCATTACTGCCTTGCTTGGATAATTCCGACTAAAAAAACAAAACAAAATACAACCAACATAACATTAATCCATATAATATCCTTTTCTTAAAGAAATCAAACTGTATTAAAAATCTAGAACGTAAAACACACATATCACCGCCTCTAGTAATTATGTCCACACAAACATGTATATGCACAAAACTGAGTATCATATGCCATGTATTGTGAAAGCAGAATAACATATATATTTTATTGCTTCAGAGCCCCCAAGAATATTAAATTTCAGCACTAAATGAACCATAAAGAGTTGATATTCCGTTAAACAAATCAATCAACAAAACTTAAACGCAAAATACGTAAAATAATTAAAATATAAAACCAAGTACTCAATAAAAAATGGGCATGGCAGGTGGAATTAGAACAATCTATCCTCGTAGTCTAAATAAAGGGTTCGGTTCAAAATTCCAGCGTATATCACCTGAAGAAGGCAGGGGCGTACAGTGGTCGAAACGTGGTGAATATGGCAATAAAGATGAGGACAACAGTCAGAATTATGTAAATAGTGTTAAATAGTTACAATACTTCATCTCAGAAGTATAGATATATCCTGAAATATGCTGGAGCGTACAACGAGCAAAACGTCGTGAATATGGCCATATAGTTGAGAACAACAGTCCGAAAAGAGGTAAATAGTGCAAATAGTTACAATACGTCATCTCAGAAATATAGAGAGACCTTGAAGAAGACCGGGGCGTACAATGGGCGAGACGTCTTGAATACAGCAATACAGATGAGGACAACAGTCTGAACGAGGTAAAGCAAACAGAACAGTTTAAGACCAAGCTAAAATTAATTGTAGTAAATATTAATTTTAATTCGTCGGCTAAATTTACTTTCGCATTTCGGATCGTAAGGCTGTGGGTGGCAGGATTATATTTATGACACACAGACATATATTTTTTTTCGTTTAATTTCCTTGAGATCATTGCCCGATGGTATCAATAGTATTCTTAACCTACGAAAGAGTGAGGTGTTTACGTGCCCAATGTAAGATTTGGGTGGGAGGTAATGGCGATTCAGTCTTCTGAAGGATATAAGAATTCCTAAACAACATTATTTTTTATACATAGGAAGTATTACTGAGGTACCAAATCGGTAATGATTGGTTATGAATTATTTCAAATATTTCAATCTCTTTTTTTGTCTGTCTCTTTCATATATATATATATATATATATATATATATATATATATATATATATATATATATATATATATATATATGTGTGTGTGAAAGCGTTACCAATTTGGTCACGGGAGACCATCTTGATAAAGCAAGGTTCAAATTACCTATTTAAGGAACACATATCTCTCATTGAGACTTAAACCTATACCTGTTATTTTTGTACCCGAAACGTAAGTTATTTTTAAATGCTACCATAAGAACGAATCTTTTATCCATAACATAACTTTACAGAAAATCGTTATAATTGTTCTATTTTATTATTATTGCTGTTAACGTCATTACTTGCCTAATTTATAAAATAAGGACTCAGGATTATCCACGCATGACTGAGACCTTGGATAAGGGGACAAAGAGAGCATAATGACATAATTAAAATGTTGGCTTTTCAAACTACTTCAAATAAAAGGTTAAAAAGGAAACTCCTATCAATACTGAAAAGAGCGATAACACCTGCTGGACTTGAGAATCCTGAAAAAGTGTTTTTAAGCGAAAGATTTTATATATTTCAACCGGAAGCAATACTGGTTGCTCGGTCAATGAATGCCCAGTCAGATCATCTCTCAGGTCAACATCGATGATGCACCTACCTTCTTTGATGGTCTGGTTTGTCAGTGAGAGAAAGACTTTTTTCTGTACGATTTACAGTGTGTCACATAATTATAAAGAAACGGCTAATATTACCATTCCCATGTTACACTGTTGTAGTCATAAGTTGAATCAACCTTTAACAAGTACGCTCAACAGTTACTTTCCGATAATTCATGTCTGAATTTCCGAGATGAGGAATCTTCATTATTGACATTCTGACCAATGTCCTCATCTTTGTTGTTATTATCACAACATTTCTAGCGTTGTACTCTCTGACCTTCTTCAGATGCCTGTCGATTCGAGTAAGCTTCAGGGATTTTCGAACAGAAATTTAATCTATGGGATTGAACTCCCAATTACTATAACAAATTCACGAACCGACACTTTAATCCACTAGGCTATTGTCCCTAGACATAGACAACATGAATTGAGTTATTTCCTTGTAGATGGTCTTATGTCATTTTGTGTTTTCGTTAATAATGTAAAGTTCTTGTACATTCATGGAAGATGACGTCATGTGGCATTTATCTTTGATTTCGGCTTTTGGTTCATATGATTTTATTCAAGCACTTAAATTTACATAATGCGATTGGATTGGGCAAATCACAGACACCGATAAGATGTGGTCGAGCGAGGAACAAAATTATACAGCGTATATTCACTTTTCTACCACACGCATTTGTAATATTATCGTCGCACGTTTTAATGAGAACATGTACCTTTGTTAATTACTGTCGGCCAGTGGATGTGTGTGTGTGTGTGTGTGTGTTTACGGTCTTCTACGAACATGGGCTCTACATTCTCGTCAGTATGTATCAAACTCACTTTTCTCTATACCGAGTGGTTGCTTATATATCTACTTGTCATATGATTATTTTTCCCACGCGTATACATAATAGGCTCACTTGTTGAGGACAGTCACTGACATCGAGTGAAGTGCGGATCTCTACCTTCGGCTAGACGCACCTGACTTCTTTGAGGGTCTAGTTTGGCAGTAAGTGAAAACATTTTGTTAGGACAGATAAAAATATATTCCAAGGGAAATAACTCTTTCCTGTTTCAAACAGAGTACCCCCTTTTTGCCCCTGTCCAAACCACGCTAGTCACGTGATCAACGCGACATTGAGATGCGAGACGCGCAAAATTCAAGAAACTGGGAACATGGCTATCAAGGAATAAGGACGCTATATATTCTCCTGTCCTAATGGTTGTGACACACAACTCAGTAACTTGGGACTGTGATCTTGTATATACATATATATATATACTAGCAGTAGAGCCCGGCGTTGCCCGGGGATGTAACAGTAAGAGATAGATCAAGTATCGACCACCATAAAGACTGAAAAATAAAATTGACAAAGATTATTGTTTAAGGTTGACGGACACGCATGTCTTAATTAGTTTTTTTTTTTTTTTTTTTTACGAATTGGTCAAACCCAAATTCAAACAAAAACATTGTTTACAATCGTTATGAGTCTATCGATTGGTGAATAGAATTTTATTATAAAAATTGTCTTGTAAATGGAATTTTTAAAGCATTCTGAATGTAAATAAAGAAAAAAGTGTGCAAGACAATAAGAAATACTACCTGAAAAAAAAAAAAAAAAGTGGATGTTTGTTTTATCGGCTGAAAAATGTAAGAAATCCGATCCCATATATAAAGGAAACACACACACACACACACACACACACACACACACACACACACACACACACACACACACACACACACATATAAACAACCTGGGTTTTTTTAACCTAAGTCACTCCACGGAATCGCTAAAACATAGAGCATAGTCTGATGAAAAAAGACGCCAAAGTTTATGAAAACAAAATTTTATCGTCAAAATGCTTATGTTTTTTTATGAAGAGGATAGACTAAATTTTTTTAATTATTTTTAAAAATTTTTCCATCTTTTTAGAATATTCTAAATTTTGATTTAAAAAACCTTGTTTCTCTTTTTGTCGCAACAAGGGGTAGTAAATAACATAGATAATTTTAGCGTTTTTTTTTGTATTTACACACATTAATTTGGAAAATCTTGCAAAAATAAAAATAATTGTCAGATGTTAATGAAACTTTCAGAAACTATTCACAGATGATCGAAATTATTATAAAATTTTTTTTTTTATTAAAGTCATGGCAGAAATATTTTTTTTTATATTTATTAACACCCCCATAACTAATTTTATGAAAAACTCTAGAAATTGAGACCATCGGTTTTAGTGATTACAATAGTTAAAAGCACAAGGCTTTGAAGAATGCAAATCATGTTTTTTTTTTTTTTTTTTTTGCCAACGTACCTGAAAATCAGCTGTGAATTGTAACATACAAAACTCAATAAAACAAATATATTATTTAGTTTCAAATGCTTTTATTTGTTTTAATTTGTTTTTATGAATATGGACAATATTTTCTGAAAGCAAAAAAATTTTTTCAATGAAAATTGAATTTTTAATACAATTATTTCTTATTTCTTTAATTTTAAAAAGATTTTTAAAAAATGTTTAAATTGAATTTTAAAAATATTTTAACATTAGTTAAATGCAACATCAACCTTTCAAAATGTCTGTGTGAGATTGTCATTGTCTAGCGCTTTGAAAATTGTATAATTTGGACCAATCAGATTAGCCATGGTAATTAAGAAATGTAATTTTGTGTTTATAGTCGGACAGTAATTATCAAGTACGGAAGACCAACCAGAATACAATTTAGTTGCATTATTTGAGTTCAGCATTGTTCTCCGCTGTTAAGCCCTTTACTTTTTGCGAAACACGTATGGAGAAGTTAATTTGAGTTTTCAATTTCAACTGAGAAGGGTACCTACAAGTAACAGTATCATCTTATGAAATTTAACTACTGCTAAACTTTAATTTATATGATCTTATTTTTTATATTAATCTCAGTTATGACATTTTTCCATAAATGAAATATCAAAATTAATAATAAAATGAATGGAAATACAAATAACACAGTAAAATGTAATAAATGTACATAAAATTATAGTATTTTATGTACACTTCTGATAAAATTTCATAAGAAAGGTACCTAAATTAATTAGATATCTTTTTCTTATGAAATTTAATCTCACTATTAACAGTCTTATTTTTTAATTTCTTTAAATTTTCCATAAAGCATTGTAAACGTAAAAATGAAAGCTAAGTACAAAAAAAAAAAAAAAAAAATTAGAGCGCTGAAAGATTTCCTTAAAAGTAACGAGGTAAATAATTTGTTCACTTAAATAATTTCACTTCCTTCCATCCGTAGAAAGAATTACCCTCCCGTAAGTTATCTAAACGTCATGAATGTGCCTTTCGTCAATCGTCAAGTGACGCGAAAGGTTATGACCTGCTTTGTTTTATTTTCAAATTACATTTTTTCGGCGCAGAAGCTAAGTTAAGCTTTGTTCAAAATATTTTAAATAAACAGTATAATTTCTGTTTTTATTAAAATCATTTTTGAAAAAATGATAATTGATTTTTAAAAGAATATCAAAGTAAGATTTTAATTTTTTTTTATCAAATCGAAAAAAAAAATGATTGAAAATGATTATCTGTTTTTTTTTTTGACCAAAAAAAAATATTTTTAACGAAAATTTCAGATGTGCTAGGAACGATTAAAAAATGTAAAAAAAATACCCCAAAATACTTTGATCTTTCCTCTTTAATAATAAAATGAACATTAGACGATAAAATTTTGTTTTCGTCAAGTTCGGCGTCTTTTTCATCATGCTATGCTCTTTTGTTTACATTTTCGTGGGTGAGTTGTCCCCCTTTAATTCTCACGATGTGTCTTAATCGTGTTTTCAAATTGATTTTATTAAAAAACAACTGTATTTTTCCCATTTTCGGCCCCGTTAGAACCACCACAAGGTAATTTTATGTAGTCCTGTGAAGTTTTGTTGAAATCGGCTAAAAAATGTAGGAAATTCGATCCAACATATAAACGTTACACACACACACACACACACAATCTGCGTTTTATAATAAGTAAGATATACGTTGTAATGTTCTCCGTGTAAATAAATGTTTATTTCAAGTCAACCGTGAGTAGCAATAATTACCTTCTTATCGCATCACACGTTTCTCCATGTGCCACACACACACACATACAAAGACACACACACACACACACACACACACACACACGCATATATTCATCCACGGACCGTGAATTAAAACTGCATAAAAGACATTTCATTTAATAGTTATGAGACAACAAACACGCGGTTCATAACAACTGGCGACGAGGATTTGGCCTTTGAAAAAAAAAATTATTAACGATTTATTTTGATTTTAAAGTCAAAACTACAAAACAGTGTCTATTTCTGCAGAAGTTCTGAAACGAATTTTGTCACAACAGCAAGAACAATTTGAAAGAGCTCAACTAAATTTAATAACCACATTAACTCAAAAATTTCAGTTTCAAGACACCGGTAATTCATCTAGTGTCGATCTTTCGAACGCAATTTCAGAATTTACATACGACGCCGAAAACGGCTACACATTTGATTCATGGTTTTCGCGATGGAAAAACATTTACTCATACGGAAGTTAGGTACAAAAGAAAACGAAAGGTTCGTGAATTTTATTTTGCCCAAACGACCTTCCGATTTGACCCTCACCGAGACTATTACAATTTTAACGGACATTTTCGGAGAACATAAATCTCTGTTCAACGTCCGTTACAACTGTTTCAAACTAGCCAAAAACCAGTCAGATGATTTTGTCACCTACGCCGGACGTGTGAATCACGAGTGTGAGAGGTTTCATCTTCAGATACTCGCAGAAGACCAGTTTAAATGTTTAATATTCATAGCAGGTCTACAATCACCCCACGATTCGGAAATACGTTCTCGACTACTTGTGAAGCTTGAAACAGACACAAAAGTAACAGTCCAGGATTTGACAACAGAATGCAACAGGTTGTTAAATTTGGTTCAACAACAATCCACCTTACCTTCCCAACCTTCTCAAGTTAGTCACATTCATTCTAATGACAAACCTAAAGAAAAGAAGAAAATTCCACCGTCTGCATGCTGGTCTTGTGGTGACTGGCACTATGTACGCTTTTGTCCATTCAAAAAACACAAGTGCCAGGTGTGCCATAAACGTGGCCATAAAGAAAAGTTTTGTCACCCTCCAAATGCCATATCTGCTGATCATCAAACTCCTAGTAAGTCTGATCACGGAACACATAAAAAAATGAATCAGCGGAGAAAATCAAATTCAGTGTCTGCTTCTTTCAAAATTGACTTCAAATCCCGCAGGAAATACATCAGTGTTGGTTTAAATGATTTTCCAGTTTGTTTTCAATTTGACACAGCATCTGATATCACCCTCATCTCATGGAACACGTGGACAAAGATTGGCAAACCTGATCTGCTAAAAACAAAACAGATTGCCCAGAGCGCATCTGGAAATGACATTCGACTCACTGGTGAACTAAATTGTTCTGTCTCTTTCCAAGACAAACAATTCACTGGAACATGCTATGTGACAGATACAGATCTAAATCTGATCGGTTTAGACTGGATTGAAGAACTCGATCTCTTCACCGTTCCATTGAAATCTATTTTCAACACATTGAAAGATATTTTAGTCAGACGCTTAAGTCTAAGTTTAGTGATGTTTTTCAAGAGGATCTTGGGTATTGCACGAAAATTCAAGCCACGCTCAAGTTGAAAGCAGATAGCAAGCCAATATTTAGGCCCAAACGCCCTGTCTCTTATGCAGCTCTGAACATAGTCGAAAAGGAACTGAATCGCCTCCGAGAAGCGGGAGTAATCGAGCCAACAAACTACTACACATGGGCGGCTCCTATTGTTGTGGTCAGGAAAACAAATGGTAAAGTCCGTATCTGTGCTAATTACTCCACAGGATTAAATAATACGCTAGATACACACCAATATCCCCTGCCAATACATGAAGACCTTTTTGCCAAGTTAAATGGTGGAATCTGTTTTGCAAAAATTGATTTTTCAGATGCATTTCTGCAAATGGAAGTTGATGAGGGCTCCAAGAAGCTCCTTACAATCAACACCCACAAAGTGTTATTTAGATACAACCGTCTTCCATTTGGAGTCAAAACAGCACCAGCTATATTCCAGCAGACTACGGACGCCATGCTCACAGGTATAACCGGAGCCACAGCATTTATCGACAACATCATTGTCGCAGGCACATCCCAGGATGAACTTTTACAATGGCTAATCGCTGTATTCGAACGTATTCAACAATATGGTTTTCGTGTACGGGCGGAAAAATGTCAATTTTACCGGACGTTGATAAAATATCTTGGATTTATTTTTGACAAAACAGGCCGACGACCGGACCCTGAGAACATTTCAGCCATCAAAAACATGCCAGCTTTAATAAACATCAAAATTCTACGTTCTTTTCTGGGTTTAGTAAGCCATTACATTTCATTTTTGCCAGAGTTACATCGGATCCGGTCTCCTCCTCTGAACCACCTTCTAAAAAAAGAGATTACATGGAACTGGTCACCAGAATGCAAAGCTGCTTTTGCCAAAATTAAAGCTTCACCTTCTTCAGATCTTCTTCTGGCACATTTTAACCCATCTTTGGACATTGTTGTAGTTTCCGTTGGAGCCGTGATCTCTCACATCTTTCCTGATGGCAGTGAGAAAGCTATTGCTCATGCATCTAGGTCATTGACACCTGCAGAAAGGAACTATGGCCAAATAGAGAAAGAAGAAGTAATATATGCCATAAAGAAATTCCACAAGATGATTTATGGACGTCATTTCACTTTGGTCACAGACCATAAACCTCTGATAAGCATTTTTGGGTCCAAGAAAGGTATTCCAGTGTATACCGCCAATCGGTTACAACGATGGGCTACCACACTTTTGGATTACAATTTCTCGATCAAGTACCTTTCAACTAATTCGATTGGACATGCAGATGCCTTATCGAGGCTCATTAATATGAACCAAAAATAACCCGAAGATTCAGTTGTTGCAGCAATATCCTTGGAGCCAGAAATCCCTTCAGTGCTCACAGCTACAGTAAGGGAACTGCCAGTTACTTCCCACATGATTAAGGAAGCCACAGCTTCTGACCCTCTACTATAGGAAGTCATCCGCTACCACCATACCAAGTGGCCAACAGCATCCCCGAATAAACAGTTACTACGATTCTTCAAACGGAAATCATCCTTATCTGAGGTTGATGGGGTACTTCTTTTTGCCGAACGGGTTATCGTTCCTTCATCCTTGCAAAACAGGATTATCAAACAATTTCATTTTGGACACCAAGGCGTGGTTACTTCTACTAGCCAAATATGGATAAGCAGCTAGAAGACATTGCACGCACTTGCACCAAATGCCAGCTAGCAGCTAAATCTCCTCGGAAATCTATGCTTTCTTCATGACCTGTTCCAGATTCCCCCTGGTCACGCCTCCACATAGATTTTGCAGGACCCACCAATGGACAATCCTTTCTCATTGTTGTAGATGCCTACAGCAAATGGCCTGAGATTTTTCCAATGTCCCGCATCACTTCTGAAGAAACAATTTCCAAACTTCAGAAAATTTTTAGTAGATTCGGCATTCCTGAGACCTTGGTCTCTGACAAGGGCACCGCGTTTGCTACAGTCAAATTTTCCACCTTCTGCCAGCAAAATGGTATCAACCACATTCGTACACCACCATTTCATCCACAGGCAAATGGTCAGGTTGAACGTCTTGTGGACACCTTCAAAAGACCCCTCTTAAAACTCAGAGGAGGAGGGACAGCGTCAGAAATACTGGAAACCTTTTTGACAAGCTATAAGGCAACACCAAGCCCTTACACGCCAAATGGTAGCTCACCTGCCGAATCCTTGATGAATCGAAAAATCCGATTACACATTGACGTCTTACGTTCAAAATCACATCACTCCATCAGGAGAAACACAAAAATGGAATGGCTGTACAATCGCCACCATGGTTCTATTCAAAGAAAATTCCTTCCCGGTCAACAAGTCTTGGCAAGAGACTACCGGAAAAACGCAGAAACATGGACCCAAGGACATATTGTACGCCAAACTGGCAATGTCACTTACAATGTAAATGTCCAAAATTCCATTTGGGTTCGACATTCCCACCAACTGAGACCATCAGATCTTCCAACAGGAATACAAGAAGACCCTACCATTCCTTTGAACATCTTGTTGGACACCTTTGACTTGCCACAGCAAACTTCAGCAACTTCCCAGAACACCGAAGCTGAAACACAGGATTTGAACATCCGGAAGTCAGTTCGCACCCGCCGTCTGGCACAGCACTTGCAGGTTGATCCTCACCTGAAGTCGTACAAGCGACAATCTTAAAGGGGGGATGTTAGGACAGATAAAAATATATTCCAAGTGAAATAACTCTTTCCTGTTTCAAACAGAGTACCCCCCTTTTTGCCCCTGTTCAAACCACGCTAGTCACGTGATCAACGCTACATTGAGATGCGAGACGCGCAAAATTCAAGAGACTGGGAACATGGCTATCAAGGAATAAGGACGATATATATTCTCCTGTCTTAATGATTGTGACACACAACTCAGTAACTTGGAACTGTGATTTTTATATATATATATATATATATATATATATATATATATACGTTGTAATGTTCTCCGTGTAAATAAATGGTTATTTCAAGTCAACCGTGAGTAGCAATAATTTCCTTCTTATCGTATCACACGTTTCTCCATGGGCCACACACACACACACACACACACACACACACACACACACACACACACACACACATATATATATATATATTCATCCACAGACTGTGAATTAAAACTGCATACAAGGCATTTCATTTAATAGTTATGAGACAACAAACACGCCGTTCATAACACATTTTTTGCATCATTTAGAGTAAGTCATATACTACATGCTCAATCCAATATTTTTTCACTAATCACACTGAGCGAACATTATACAGTGACATTTTCATATGCACATCGATTAACCATCGGTAGAGGTTGCTTACTGGTTTGCCATCAACAATCATTGATGAGATATTTTCAAGGCATATGGTGATGAGATAGAATATAGGCAAAAGTGTATTCCAGCCTTTCCCAAAGGAGGATTACTGTGAAATTAAAATAAACAATCTTAGTTGGAATTAATTCGGATTAGATTCTATTTCCGCTTTGATAAATATTATGCTATCCTATATCTTTCGAATGGTATGACATATTCAGGTGACTATATGGACATCAACCCCGTCATTCTTTGCTGAAACTGAAAACTGAACAGAAAACCAGTTTTGTTTTCTTGGCCTGAACATATGGCAATGCTACTGAGTTGAGCGATATTATTTGTTTAACGTTACTACTGACAATGTGGAAATTTTCTTTTTCTGTAACGTGATTCGTACTTTAGGACCTCATCAGACTAAAATGAGGCTTACGTTGATGATGTCGCCGCCGCCGTTGGCCGCTCCCAAACAGTAACGAATAGGACGCTTCGACCTTGACCTTTTCATCGTGTTCACTAAACATTATGCAATTTAATTTCATTTAGTTTTAGAATTGATCTAATGACTTTTTAGTTCCTTAGACTTAAATAATATATCCTGCATACTACGGTTATAATACTACGGGGAGGTTTCGACATCGGACTCGACCAGCAGATACGCAACGCCAGCACCGGACACTTGATCTGATCAACAATGTCACAACGCCAGCACCACATCGCAATGCCAGTTTCCCGTTCCTGCCCGGCACAGACCAGACCGACTATACGTCAATTGCCTGACCTCGAAGCCCGACCAACCAACTAACCAGCAGCGATCACTTGCAGCGACCAGCGATCGACCAGCGATCGACCAGCGGCGATCAACTTATCAGTCCGATCGTCGATACGACCGCACATCAATGTCCCGTCGTCGACATGACCAGTCCAACCATCGACACGACCAGGACAACTTCCCGTCGTCGACACGTCCAGTCCGACCACCCTTCAATTACTAGACTATCTAACCCACGGCCACTCAAGTCTGCATTGCAAATAAATTTAATCTTAAATATCCTCGTTGTCCATTTTGTTTCACCTGTCACATTTCAATGTGTCTTTAATTTAATAATTTTAGTGGGCCTCTTGTGACCTCATACTGATTTGGGGCGCTCGGCCATTTCATATCGCCGTCCCCCCCCCCTCCAGTGACCACTACAATGTAACTTCATATCTATTGAAGTGTTAAAGGATGAAACGCGTCTGACGAATTTTTCCACTTTGTTATTAATTTTACTAACTTTGTTCTGGCATATACAAATTTATATATCATTTCCTCAAAAATTTATTACTGTCATTAATTTTCAAAATAAATAATAAAACATCATTTTCTTTTTTGCCCCCGAAACATTAACTTGTAAAATTTTTATCTAAGTTTTATATCCAGAAAAATTCTATAGGTCTAATTCTAAAAAATAAGGACAAATGAAAAAAAAAAAAAAGTGCGCGAAAATTAAAGAAGTACGGAACATAAGCAATGCAATAATCAAAGAATTGGTATTTATGTTTCAACGCAAATTAGTTTTAACCTCTGATATAAACAATACTTTAAAAATATATAGTTTTAACCTCTGATATAAACAATACTTTAAAAATATATAGTTTTAACCTGATATAAACAATACTTTAAAAATATATAGTTTTAACCTGATATAAACAATACTTTAAAAATATATAGTTTTAACCTGATATAAACAATACTTTAAAAATATATAGTTTTCACCTGATATAAACAATACTTTAAAAATATATAGTTTTAACCTGATATAAACAATACTTTAAAAATATATAGTTTTACTCTATATGGATTTATGAAACTTAATACAATGAATAATTTTATTTTTATAGTACATTAGAAGTATAAAAAAGAAATTAATTAAAAAGGGAAAGTTACATTTGAGTTTAATTCATTGCTTTTTTTTAACAATTTTATTTCCTGCTTGATGCCATAAAATATTTATTTGTACCTAGTGATTTTTTTTTTATTATTTTGAATTTATGAGTTATTGAATTATCATATTAGTCTTCCAATAGAGAAGAAAGTAATTCTGAATTATTTCCGTTGTGAACTTCTGTACAAGAAATAATGTAACAGTTGTTAAAATGTAAAAATTTAAAAAAAAAGTTCACATTTGAAAATGGGATTAAACTTTACTTTACATTTTTGATTCTTCAACATGTCCATACTTAATAAAATTAATGTCCTTACTTAATAAAATAAATGTTGTTACAAACAGTATTGGGACGAATTTCAGAATCGCTTTGAAATATTACAAGTACATTTTAAAAAAATAAATATTTTAATGTAGATTATTTTTTCCTGTCGTCCCGAAAGAAAATGTGTTTTTTTAAATTATTTTTGGGAAGGTTCGAGACGAATTTCAATATGTTCACACTTGATAAATCCTTTACTCAATTTGTCTTTATATAACTGAAAAAGATTTCGCGCACAGGCCCCAAATTGGAAATTTCGTTCAAATTGGATAATTAACTGATTTTTTACAAAATTTAAAAAACAAAAGCGATTTTTTGGTTTCACTCCGGAAAAAACTATCTGTTTTTCCATTTTGGTGGTATAACACACACACACACACGCACGCACGCACGCACGCACACACACACACACACACACACACACACACACACACACGCACGCACGCACACACACGCACACATTATAATTATACCTGTTATTATGTTACCTGGACGTCCCCACTCTCGCTCCAATTTCTGTCTCAAGTTGTACTAGGTTACATGATACCAGTCGCTGGATGGACTCTCTATTCTGACCTAATGATAGAAGAGGATTCATGCCTTCCATAAGTGTTTTATGTCAATTTATGCACAATCAACTTCAGTCAGTTTGTCGATTCTGTTTTCTCTACTAGTGTTAACGGTTAACCATTAGGGCATAAACTAATTCCTTACTTCCTCTAGTAAAAAAAATAGCAACTCTAAACTACTTTTCAATTTTCTATACTAAATCATAAACCATTTATTTAAGATTTAACAATATTTCAGATAAATCAGAAAATCTATGATGATTTATTTTATTTATTTCACTTATTGATTCAAGCAATTTTCTTAGTTAACTAGGAATAACGAAGAAGTCATGTCTCGAAAATACATTCTTTTATTGTGGACATATAAAAATTAAAATTATTCATACCTAACACAACAAGATACCCATATCTGCTTACAAAACAAATGAAAATTTTTTTACCAAACACAGAATGTCATCAATTCCCATTACTCATCATAATTAAGCAAAAAAGAAAAAAAAATTCAAACGGATTACCTTTTTTTTTTTTTTTTTATCCAAGATGAAGTATCTTGATTGAAGTTGATAACATCCCAAATTATGGTTTGGTTATGAATAATGAGCCAAAATTCCAGTTGCTAGATCTTGTAAAACGGAAATGAATGTTTTCTGTGGTAAAAATGTCTTCAAATGTTTCTGTAAATCACTATCATTCGCGGATAAATGACTTAAATAAAAATAAAATCCTGTTTTATGTTTTATGATGTATTCACTTTTTAACGTTAAGTTAACCAAGCGTCTTCAGCCCTGACCGAAACAATGAAACCAAACGCGCATGTTGTTATTAAAATGACGTGGTTTGTTGTGCGCTTATATGTACGTATCTATGTATATCGGAAGCTTGTCTCTTCATATATATATATATGTGTGTTTGTGTGTTTGTGTGTGTGTGTGTTGGATATGTATGAAAATGTGACTGATGAGTCAGTAGTATAGAAGAGAAAAGGCGAATAAAAAATTTAAATCAGGAAATGAGAAAAAGAAAGGACAAATATAAAGAATGTACTATTGAAGGAAATATGAAAAAAAATTATAAAAGAAATACAAGTGTAAAGGTAAATAAAAGAGAAATATCAAAGTGAGATAAAAAAAATCAATCTTACCTATTTTGGAAACCATAAAAAGACGGAAAAGTAAAAAAAAAAAAAAAAAAAAAAGAAGCGAAAAGAAAAAAACGAAAAAAAAAAAAAAACGAAAAGCACAAAAGAAAAAGAAAAAAACGGGACTATAGAGTAAAAGAATGGATTTAAATATATAAAGATGGCTGTTGATTTTTTTTTTTTTTTTTTTTTGTTTTTCGATGTTTCGGGTAAATACAAAGTTAATTTCTAAACGAAAGCGACATCGTCAGGTCAGCACGAGGAACGAAAGGTACTGGTACCTTTTCTTTAGCTTTCGACAGTCACCAACAAGCAACAAGCAACTCCTGTCGCTAACTCTTCCTGCTTTTCTAACGTACAAGTTTCTTTTGTTTGTAGACATGTTCCAACAAGGTGTAAAGTTTATAATAATGCCTGTCCACTGATGGCACGTTTTTAGTTGAACTCTCTATTACTATAAAAATATTTCCATTAAAATATATTTACACTCGTAGAGAAGTAGTATTCGTAGCAGTTGATTTTATTATTATTATATTTCTTTTCTTTCAGACACCTGGGGGTCAGGGTTAGTCAATATTGGATTTGGTGGTAAAGGTTGCCCCTGGCGACACATGTACTTACTTGTATACACAGATATTTAGTTTGTTAACAGTTACTGTATTGTGTGTTTGAACTAACGAGCCAAGCTATCCCTATTCAAAGAAAGTTTATTATTATTATTAATATTATCATCATCATCATTCGATTTCTGCTATGGACACACTACCTACCAAGTCTGCGGAAAGACCTAAGGCAGGTCGTGGTGTGTTGTTATGGCCACATTTCATGTTTTTTTTTTTTTTTTTTTTTTTTTTATCTCCGATGAAGTTGCTAGCGTTACATAGACAAAGTTCTCCTTAGTGTGTGTGCTGTACTTAATAAGACAATTTTCTGTATGTCTCTTAAGCTGGGGTTTTCAGGATTCTTTCAATGTGTTGTTTTGTTCCATTTTTTATAATTCCAAGTGCACCTATTACCACTGGTATTATTCTTGTTTTCAATTTCCACATTTTTTCTATTTCAATTTCCAGGTCTTTGTATTTTGATAGTTTTTTCAAATTCCTTGGTTGCTATGTTACAATCCGCTGGACAAGCCATATCAATTAGTAGGCAAAGTTTTTTCTTTCTGGTTTTTGACAATGATGTCCGGCCTATTTGCTTCAATTTTTCTGTCTGTGTGGATGGTATAATCCCATAGAATGGTGACATCTTCTATTTCTGTAACCGGCGCTGGCCGATGTTCATACCAGTGTTTGCTTACACATTTTCCAAAGTGTTTGCACATTGTCCAGTGTAAGTATTGCCCCACTCTATCGTGACGATTTTTATATTCATTTGGGGCAAGTATAGAACATCCTGAGATTAGATGGTCTATTGTTTCTTGGTATTTGTCACAGAACCTGCATTTTGGATCCACATTATTATGTATGATATTTGCCTGAAAATTCCTAGTGAAAAGACTCTGGTCTTGCGCTGCAAGAATAAAGCCTTCAGTTTCAGACTTTAATCCAGATGCTCGTAACCATCGATGAGTATTAACTTTATCAACATTGGGTTTATTTGCACGTTCTGGATATTGGCCATGCAGAGGTTTGTCTTGCCAGCGTTGTTTCATCTGTTCAAGGGCTTTATCCTTGGCTTTCTTTTTCATATCTTTTGCTGCAATAGTTGGTTCTTGGCTTCTGTTTTGATTTACTACAGAATCTACTAAATGTAAATGTTGTTTGTATTTACTGCCTTCTTTTATTATTGAATATTTTTTCTTTCTGTTTTCATGTTGTTTCACTAATTTTATCATCCAGTCATTTGTTGTTTCCATGTAAGTTAGTAAGCCAATAGTTGTTGTCTTGTATGACAATTCTAGCTGAATAAGACCTCTTCCACCTTCTTTACGGGGTATGTATAGACGGTCTACATCAGCCTTTGGATGATGCATCTTATACTTAGAAAGAAGCTTTCTTGTTTTAGAATCCATTTGTCTGATGTCATTTAGAGTCCAGTTCAAGATGTTGAAACTATATTGGACCACTGGGATGGCAAGGTTATTAATGGCCATAATTCTGTTCTGAGAATTCAATTCAGTTTTTAATACCAGTCGTACCCTTCTATAGTACTCTTTAATATATTATTGTTATTATTATTATTATTATTATTATTATTGTTGTTGTTGCTGTTATTTCCTTGGATTTTTGGTGTATACACATTTCTTTCCGGGTCTCGATCAGAGACCTAAGGTCAGAAATGGCATCATAACATTTTCCACTGAGCAGTTTTGAAAAAAAAAATGACATATTTTACATAGATAAAACTTAACCCTTCGTATGGTGTGGGCTGTACTTGTGAGTACAATTTTTTGTATTTCTTCAAGGCATGGGCTACCAGGCATTTCTTCAATGACTCCATTGGAATCTTTTCCAATCAATCCGAGGGCTTCAACAACTGGAATTGCCAATGTCCTCATGCGCCACATTTATTGAGATTTCGATTTAAAGGTCCTTTTATTTTGATAGTTTTTTGAAGATCTTCAAAGATACATTGCAGTCTGCAGGCACTGCCATGTTAATAAGGAGGCACATTTTGTCTTTGCGTTCTCTAATCACGATGTCAGGGCGATTAGCTTTGATTGTTCTGTTGTGTTGTTGTTGTTGTCATTATTATCATTATTATATCCTGGGACACATACTTACGCACAAACACATGCTTGCGCACACACATGCATACGCACATTCGTGCGTGCACATAGAATAAATTTGCGGGTAGGGTAGTGGATATTGACATGGAAAATGGTGCCAGCGAGCTAGTGTGTTATGATAAATATCTGAGAATTGCTATGACTCCTTGGAAAAGGGGTCATAGTAATTCTCAGATATTTTTAAAAAAATCTGTTGAGAGTTATGATCGCCTCTTTCCTGAAGTAACAAGTTAGCCAGAAATGTAACCCTAAAACAAATGCACGAATCAAAATTTGATCAACAAGAAATGTTTGTTTTGTTTATAGATCTTCTGTACACTATCGACAGAATATTAATGACAGTGATTTTCGATGTTTTCTTTTTCTATTTTTATGATATTGTTCACCCAATATAAGCAGAAGATTAATGAACAGGGTTGTTTTTAAAAAATGTAAGTCCTTCTTACCAATGGAGGAAGAAGGGGATGAGGATAGGTTGCGCCTTTGTACATCGCATGACGGCTCTTAGCTGTAAAGACCTGAACTGGCAAAACTAAGAAATGTAACTCGTTAAAACATTTCCCATGGAAATCGTAGTGGAGGAGCGATAGGTTTGCGACGTTATGCCTGTAGGAAAGAGGCTGTAGGGTGGAAAATGAGTACATACTGTCGAGGCTGGAAATGGATGATTGAACAGCTCTAACCCACACATAGCAGCAATACGTTGGTACCGCTCGTTTCTTTGAGCATTTCGAAAAACTTGATTAACCTTTTTTAACCCGTATGCAGCTCATGGTAGATTTCAGTTTCTTGCTTGAAGAGCATTTGACAAGAAATATATTCTTTCAAGTGCATCTAACATGACGGCTAAATCTTCTAGAAAAAATATGTGAAAAAGACGGACAGCCATTTCAGTATACTTTTTCCATTAAAGTAAAATATTCATACAATGCTAGATAAACACGACATAATAGAACTCCGGGCCTAACGTTAGGAGCAGCTAAAGTTTGAAAAACTTGTAGGAAATTCAGTCGTCCAGGTTTTTGTATTTAAAATCCCAACATCCGAATTCCAAACAATAATAAAATAAAGAAGACATAAGCACGCCTTTTAAATAAATAATTTCTATTTACGAACATATGTATATGAATTCAAAAGAGTAAAAAAGTATTAAAAATAGTCTTCAGTTTACTTAAAGTCTCCGTGTAGATTGTATACAGAAAAACCTATAGTTTAGAAAAGACTTTTAAATAGTTGGTCGACAGAAAAAGATATGGTTGAAAAAATACTTTTATCTTTAACGAAAATTCACTGACCGTCTTTGTTGTTGTTGGAGATGATTCGTTTGAAGTCGCCAACATATTTTTCTTTTAGCCAACGTTATTGGAGGCAGTAGCATCTCTGCTCCGGAAAGTCGAAATCTGTAGGTTTTTATAATAATTTTTTCCGAGAGCAAGCTCGAGAAAAATAGGTTTTTAGTTTTCTCTGATTGGTCAAATATTTCACATGGTGATGTTAATTTCTAACCAATAGAAACCTAGATAAACGATGTGTATCATATTGTTGAATCGTTTTGGCATGTTTGTAATTGTTATTAGGTAGAAAATAAAGTTTGGACGTGTTTTAATATGTTATGTATGTGGATATATAATTGTGTTGGAAATAGGGTTTATTTTCTATAAACTCTCACGATATTTAAGATTTCTAATCCAAGATGATCAGGAATGATATTAAGTTCCATTTGGTTTTTACATGATTCGTAAATGCATTTATTATTTTATGTAAGTCCTGTAGACTCCCATGTGGAACATAGGGCTACAGACTCACACTAATTGTCACTGCAGCTATTTCTGTAACAAGTAGGTTTTACGGGGTGGAGTTGCTCGTTCTACGTCCAACCGATTTTGAATTCATTCTGCTAGACTCATTTTCAGCCAAGGATAGAGAACTACTCAAGAGTATTTGTATGAAAGCGAACGTAAAGACCTCGTTTGAAATTTGAACAAGGCACATCTGACTGGTGAAAGATCTCTATATATTTTATCAATAAATATTTAAAAGTTGTCGACGTTTTATATAAAGCAAGTTACTAATGATTACTCAAGCAATACCAAGTTATGATCTCAGGAAAATCCTTCTTAAATTTCGCATTCATTCTTGAATTCGTACCAATCCTTACTGAATTCTTACTCGATAAGAACAAACTACAATCAAGTTATCTATTCGGTATTCATGTTCAAATCCTGTAAAATCCAGATTTTTCATAGAGAAATGTATATATTCTCTGCCTCTTGTCCCTTTAACTCGTAGCGATATACGATTTTGCTCATTAAACAAACTGGGGTGGAAGAATGGCACTTTAGTTGGGTGTGACAGCTTTAAGCACTTGTAGACGACATTCTTATCTACTTCGATCAGTCTCGCCCCAAATATTTTAGCATGAGACGAGTGTAGGCTGGGAATTGTGAATTATGGCTTTTACCAATTAAGCTAGTAAGAGGAATGAGTTCAGGCTCAATAAAAGAGGAACAGTTTTACTAGCTGGCAACACTCCGCCTTGGTTTGCACAATGAGGAATGACCACTGACACTTTTCGCTTTCCACTTTTTCCAAAGCAACCGTTTCGTTTCGCTGTTGAAGCACATGCTAGTATGATTCCTTCAATTGTTGTCGTCCGTCACTTTTCTATCACGCCACTTTTTCTGCATCTATCCACAGTGATCACCTGGGAAGTGACATCTAAAACCAAACCACATATACAGTATTCAAAATTTAACATGTGATGTTTATTTTTCATTTATTTTATCAGTGATTTTTGTATGTGTTTCTTCAGTTGCATTGCACATATATCATGCACCTTTGATAGAAAGATGCTTGCTGGGCAATTTTATTTGTTCTTTGATAATTCTCCATTCTTTTGAAAGAAGGGTTCCCTTGATGCTTAAAGATTCAACGTTTGCACAATAATCACTGTCACATTTCTTTTTAACAATGAGTAACCATCATATTTGTTTTAACTTATCAACCTGCTTCATACTCCCAAAATATGGAAGAATTAGTCTAGCATAGACTTAAGAGTTTCATTACATGTCAACGTGTAAGATTTTTTTATATTTTGATTTTGAAAAAAGCTAGAAAAATTGATACGTGATCAATAAAAAATACTCATAACTTTAATAAAAAAAAATTATCGTCAAAATCTTTGTCATTATGAAGGACAGATGGGAAAAGTTTTTATTCTTGGTTATTTTTTCAGAAAATTCTTATTTTGCCAATGGATCCAAGATGTAAATAAATAGCGTTAAAAATACTTCAATACAACATATGCAATTTATGGCAAATCATTTCATAGTTAGGTAACATGAAAAAAAGTTCCTGTAAAAACCGTTATCACTTTGTTCAGATGTCTGTTGATTCTATGATGCTAAGATAAACGAATTCACGACAATTATGAATAGAGTAGTCATTTGTAACAACGGCTACTTGCTTATTGTAAGATATAACACTAAAATACGAGTACAAAAATGACTTCCAAAGTTGCACAATTAAAAGTAAAATTTGCATTCGACGAAAATCAAATTACAATATTAATAATAAAGATAAAGAAACGTGAACAAAATTAAATAAATACTCTCTCGTCGTATTCGACGTATGAGGGTGAAGCAGCTCAGTTCCTAGGAACTGACAGCCAAACACCAGCAAATATGATTTGATTATAGTGGTGAAGGCTTTGTGCAGAACCAACCACACTTTTTGAAGGGGCGAATACAGAAACCTTGTGCACTATGTGCAACAAGATCCTCAAACAACGCTCCGCAGTCTGTCTATTTACCCATGATTATAAAATATTAATGATTTGTTATATAAGGATTATTATTAGTATTGACAGTTGCATTAAACATTACATTGCCTGATGATATAGTCTCCCATACTTTTATTAGTATTGACTGAAGAATAAAGTACTGACTGAAGGATGAAATATCAACACTGAGAAGAATGTGCAATTTATCCGTTAAAGTAGGCACTTTCACAGATTCGTGATACCGAAGGTTTAAAATTAATATTCAAAAATGAAAAATGTTTCTTGAAGCTTTTATTTTAGTTTTAATTTCAAGTTAATAGATTAAATTTAATATTTCCAATGTGCAAAATACTTTGCTTTATTTCAAAACTAATTTAAATTGATTTGGAGGATTTGTTTTTCTTTTTGCTAAAAAATCTGATTTCAGCGCCCACACAATGTAATTCTCTTATTAAAAATCTTCCAAAAATAAAATATGCTTTTCTGAAACTTTATTTGAGGATTATTACCTGATTTGAAGAATAATTAATCTCATTTGAAACAAATATTATTTAGTTTAAGTTTCAAATATCGCATAAATGCAATTTTTACATAGATTTAGCTGTTTATTTAAGATGTTGACATATTGTCAGCATGTTGACTGCTTGATAAAATATGGATGTTTATCTAATGAATTTCTACGAGGGCTTTTTCTGTAAAAAAATGGAAGAATATAACGTGAGCGCTTTTTTATATAATTATTAAATGTTCATAAATTTTAAAAATTTAGGAAAATATTCTCTGTATTCTAATGTTTTATTGAATTATAGATACTTTGGCTTTAAATTTACAACATTTATTGCTCTTATGAACATCTGTATCTAGGAAACTCAGCACGTTCATAGGCATGCACAAAATTCAAAAGTCTTTTAAAAATATTCTTGTTTGATGAATTGTCCTAAGCTTTTCAATTTATGATTAGTAGATATAGTTTTTACTTAATATTCTCTAAAAAGGTGAAATTAATACAGAATTTTAAAAGATTTAAAATAAATATTCTAATGAAAATTTTCAAAAATTGAAAAAATTCTTGCAAAAATTAATTTTTCATCGAAAACCTTTTTTATTAAAACAATAATATACTTAATATATCATATATATAAAAGCAATTAAATTTTTTAATTAAATAATGTCTTAGTTTTATTACATTTTTTTATTTTACGATTCAGAGCAGATTTTCAGTAAATGGTGTTTCTGCTTTACGAAAAAAATTGATGAATAAATAAGGTGAATAAATATTAAGGGGGCGAATACTTAATTTCTCAAAATTTCATAAAATTATGTAAATGAAAAAAAGATTTCCTAAAAAATTTCTAAAATAATTTAAAGTTTCATTAAAATCCGACATTTATGATTTTTGTAAGAATTTCCAAATTAGTGTTGTTTTTTTTTTACCGCAAAAAAGACGCTAAAATTTCTTATACAAAGTTTGGTCCTGCCACTGACGCAAGAAAAACAAAATTTTTAAGCAGAATTTCGAATGTCTTGGGAAGGATTAAAAAAATAATTATATAATCAAAAAATACTATGGGCTTTCTTCTTAATAATAACATAAAGATTTGGACGTTAAAATTTTGCTTTTATCAAGTTTCATCATGGTATCCTCTTTTTTCAGCGACAAGAAAATGATTATTTTTTTCAAAATATTATTATGTTTTCGGTAATGTTTTACGAGTTGTTCTGTTACAGGATTTATCACATCATAATATCAATATTTATACATCAGTCTGTCGTCTAGCTATTGAATTTTGATCAGACCTTCTCAACCCCTACCCTTCTCTTGACTCCCAGTAGATTACAGAAAGTTTCATGGCATTGCACATACTTGTATGTTGGCAAAAATATTTTCTAGCATCCACGGACTTCTCTCTAAACGCATAACTTCAGTGGCTTGTAACAACACCAATTGTAGCTATACCAATTATACATATTAACTTGCATTGTGTGTATATTTATGACACTGCTTTCTGTACGTATTCTATTGTCTCCTGTACGCATTGATTGTCTTATGTACACATCATTCTGGACATTTATTGTGTTGTATCTTCCATTTTTCTTACGTCGTTTTGTATGCTGCTACCTTTTGAAATTTTTACCTTTTTTCCGTAATGTAAAATTATATATATATGCCAGTCTTCAATGTGATTATTGTTGTGAAAGAATTTATTTCAGCTATCAAAATATTTACACTCAACCTAAGGACAGCACAGAAAGTTACCATAAATTTGGTGCAACGACCTAATAAGGCTTTCCTAGATTCAGTATTCTCATCAAAAGAGAAAAGAAAAGAGAGAGTGAGAGAGATCTATGCGTCATAGTTAAACATAGTCTTTCTATTTTTCGATATATATATATATATATATATATATATATATATAAATATATTGTATAATATGTAACTCTTTCATCGTAGATAAGGTAAAATACATCAAGGTAAATAATTTGAAAATACGTATAAAGAGCGTTTATTTATGAAGTACTTTACATTTATAAATGCAATTGTGATAAATTGTTGCAGAATTAGCTCTACCCAGAACTTACTTGATACCAGAAAGGAGCAAACGGATGTGCATAAATAAATAATACCACAGTGGTGAGTACATAAATTACGCGGACTATTGGTAATTATTCTCTATTCGATCCTCTATGGGCCAATTTACTAGCATTTTCTAAAAGTCATTTTCAGTTCGTCTCCAAGCATCCCTCGTTTCTTTTAAAAGGATGTTTTGGGATTAGGTGAAGAAGAGAGAACGTCAAATGTCTTGTCCCGAGTAGTATAAATGGCGCAAACCAAAAAGAAAAAAAATCTTACTTCGGTTTGAAAAAACAGACACAGACAGAAATAATAATGATACAGAATAAAGTATTTACAAAACAAGACTGCACAAGATTTTCCTTTCTGGGTCAAGCAAGTAGGCAAGATAACAAATTCTAAATACAATTATGATTATTATACACAAAATGTGCAAATTACTTCAATTCATTTGACTGTCGATGGCAATTCTCAGGCCACACTGAGTTTTTTAAACAATAGTTCAGTTTTACAAACTGAGATTCAAAAATGAGATAAATCTCGTATTTTCCTAAAAATGTTCAATATCAGGGTTCTTGTTACGAACTTTCGAAATAACTATAGAAAGATAATCTTATATCTGTCTAAATGTTTAAACTTTCTGCTTTCTTTTTTGCTTCTTTCTTTCCTTCTGTTACTTCATTTTCGTCGTGGGCAGCTTTTAGTTTTTCATTGTTCGGATCCCAGAAACTACCCATGCCTTCGGGTTGTTAAACTAAAGAGACTACTTAAATAGTCACAAGTTGGTTTCAAATTTGAAATATATGGAGTGTAACTTACTTTTGTTAAAAAATCACAAAATGTATCTCTTTAAACCACGCTCTTTTGGAAACTTTATTTTGGCGGGTTTTAAGACCATCAGATTGAGCCTCTTGTTGTACAAATTTTTGAAAACTAAATTTTATACACGTATTTTTTTATAAACTGTCAGGCTTCATTTTGGCGCTTTTTTTTTTACATCTGCTCTGAGATACTTTTACAAATTCTTACACATCAAATCTTATTCAAGTTATTTTTTTACTAATCGTCTAAAATGAGCAGTTTTTTTTTTTTTTTTTTTTTTAAAAGAAGACGTGTTTTTAACTGTATTCTTTTAAGTGTTTTTTAAACACCCCCGCAAAAGAAAGGGTAATGAACAAACTTGGTCTATTGGATTATCTTTTTTGATTTACCTTTAATTATTTTTATATAATGTACATTTCTTTTTTTTTTTTTTTGTCATAAATGTTTATACTTTTGCGACTTCCGGCTGCTTTTACTCTTGACGTCTTATTTCTCCCGTAAAATTTTGAGACTTACTTTTTTAAACCTTAAAACACAATCTACAAATGTTATGGCAGCCTACGCCTGAGCGGCGTGACCAAATGTTATACAAATGCAGATGCATAATATGTAGAATTTCCCATTTACAAAAATAAAGTCAATTAACAACTTTTTAAGTGCATAATGAAAAAGAACTTTTACTCAACGTAAAATTAAAGCTGAAAGAAATTGTTTATTTTTATGTGAAAACGAAGATAGGTGTAGACGTTTGCTCCAAATATTCTTTTAAGTGCTTAAAGAAATTAAGATAGGTAAAGAAAAATATTCATAAAACAGTGGGGATCTACAGTAGCAGTAAAAGTTATAAAGGTCCTTGGTAGAGAGTATGAAGGATCAGTTCACGAAGTGCTTAAACGATCCCTTGAAGAGAGAATGTAGATTATCAAATTTTGTTGAGCCGTTCAGAGGATGGTAGGTCGACGTGTTAGCGGGAGCGTTCATTTGTTAAATGGAAGGAGTTGCAGTCTGTTGTTAGTGAAATATTTTTCATCTTATTTTTGTTGTTTTCTATCGCAACAGCCAGCTCATTTATGCAAATTCAAATCTTGTCAATGGCTACTTTATTTCTGATTCAGGATATTTTTCTTAACAGTAGAAAAAAAAACGGCGATAAAAATAAGAGGGTACATAATCTAATGTAATGTTGTTATAGAGACTAATGAATAAACAAGACTAAATATCTCATGCGTAAAATTATTGTTTATACAGCTCCGGAATATCGGCGAGTGAGTTTGCGGCTTTGGGGTTTCTCCGAATATAGATTCTTCTCAAAAAGATGTAAGAGATCCACCCATTCTTTTTTCTCTATAGTAGGTATCCTTATATATCTACTCTGAGATAGATTGTAATGTAAACTTTTGATTCATTAGATAAACGAATACCAGAAAACTTTCGAAAATCTAAAACACAAATGAAAATAAGAAAAAAGTTTTCTGTTTGTGAGATCTATAAAAATATTACGTTTATTTTCACGTATTTGTATATTTTAGAGAGCATCCAGTCGGGACTGAAATGAAACAGTTCCAAGCATTTCAGGCAACATTATATCGAAGCTGTTAAAATTTAAAAATCTATTCAAATATTTTGTTAAAATCATCAGTTTCATATTTTCCTGCGTGTACATTATGTTGATAGAAGTTACATATTTACCTGATTTATAAGCTATATGTATCGCTATGATCGTAAATAATTTATGATTTATTAGCACATTTTTTTTTAAAGTTAGGCGCTCTTTGTAGCATGTGGTACAGCTCCGCACTAGCTTAATCCGCCATTGATTGTTAGAGTGCTGACGGAATGCGCTTTTCACTTGCTACGTGCAGATGTTAAGCAACCCGGATATTTTTATCAACTAGTAATGACGATGAAGGGGTGGGGAATATGCTGGTGACGTAACTATTTATAGTTGGCATAAGAATGATCTTGAAGAAAAAAAAAACATTCCTTACCAAGTGTTACAAGTAGAACTTAAACCTCGTTAAAATAGAAACTATGGTCTAGAATTGGAATGAAAGCACATACTCTGAATCCATCATAAAAATCTACAATGCGAAATTAATAAATTAAACACTTCAAATATTTCGTTGCTTGGTGGTGAGCGTAGTTTAGTTGTGACATAAGGCCGAAAGTATGAGGCACCTAGTGATGATCGAACTCACTACTCAATTGTAATAGATCTAGCGAGACAAGCTTGCTAACCATTATATCACGTCGAAGTATCAGTTAACCAGTTCAGGAGATAAGATAATTAAACCCAGGATAGGTTGCACTAGAGAGGGTTACTTTTTTTGTCCAACACCGTAAGATGCTACAAAACCAAAATATCAACCTGATAAATCGAGTCATCTTCTTAGATATCCTCGTCAAATTGAGAAAAGTCTAAAAAAAACTATCTTCTGTATGTATACAACTGTTTTCTCGGATCAATGATTAAAAATGGCTTCATAAGAGAATAAATCCCTTATGTAAAGAAGACAATACTTCTTCAGACCCTAGACTAGAGCTATAAACCCCATCACTTCTGAAGGCTTCCAACAACAGCAGCAGCAACAGAACAACATTGGGTAGTACATGTACTTAGAAGAGAAAATAATATAATCAAGATTTTAACTGTCGCGTTAATAATGTTTGAGCATTTTAGTCGGAATTGAATCACTTTTTATCAGCCATAAAATGACAGACGAAGTCAGTGTATTCTGTTTAAAACAAACGCCACATTCATTATTACCCAAATTTCCCTTGTGTTATACAAAATTGGAATATAAACACGAAATGAAACGGAGCGATAATAAATAACATTGCCCTCCTACTAAATAAGTAGTGCAATAACTAACTTTATTAAAACTTTGGCACCTCTTAAATTCTTAAAAGTCCAAAATTTGTATCACGCAAATTTATTTTTGATGTCTATTAAAGAATCCTTCTTATAAAATCGTTAAAATAATACTGCCACCATGAAACATAAGAAAACGAAAATAATGTTCATAGATTTATGAATTCAACTTCTTAAGGACCTGTCCTTTCCTTAATGGATATCTGCTTGAAGATGTTGATAATGCCCTTATAGGATATAAACTCCTATATTTTACGGCCAATAAGTGAAGCACAAGCAAGTAAATAAATCTCACTAAATTCAGTAGATACGAAAAACTTTTACAATTCTGTACAAACATGGCTCCAAATTTAAGTAAATGGTTTCTGTAAGCTGATTATATATGACAAGTCACGGGATGTGCTCTCTACGACGTCCGCGCAGTAGAGCTCCAAATGACCTGGAAATAGGTCATGGCTTTTGTTATTAATTACATTCCCACGCAAAACTCAGAATTCGTAAGCCTATCACCGATTCGCCATAAGCCATAAAAACGGCTTGTTAGCAACAGTCAGAACATATCTGTGAAAAGGAACAGTCAGTAAACAAGGCCCAGCCGTGACACACGCGTTAGTTATCGATGATCTTTTACATACAAAGCCGAAACGAAAGTAAGTTCTAGATACCCTTGTATTTGGTCACTGTGTTTTGAAATCACTGCTATCGCACGAAATCTATCAGCAGTGTTACACCTGTTTCATTAGCGTGTGCTTCACGCATGCATAGTGACATACATATTAACTTGCAGACACACTTGCGATAAAATAACTTCGAACTTTGCAGACTAACTTGAAACAATTCACATGGAACACTCGAACTATTGGTCTCTTCATGGTTACAACAAAGACAATTGAATTCTAATATGTAAATACCTGTATCTACTGTATAAATGATGTCATATTTAACTTGTTCATCTTCCTTTTTTGCGAAGATCATTTCTTCTCGTTGTTTATAATTTTGTATTGTAATTTGTGGACATGACACTCGGATGTTATTTTTCCACCTAAAATCAAGGTAGACTATTTGTTTGTTTGTTTGTTTGTGGTGCTGATTATAGATCTACTCCAGGGCTCTCTAACACTTCTATATTTGAAGTATTATCTTCCTCTGTTGCTTTTAATGAATTTTGCTCCTTACAATTTTCACCAAATATTCACCATGAACCTGTTTCAACTGTCGTCCTACTTTAAGCAAGCTTGTAAGTTGACCTAGTCTTTTCACTATTGTTCCAAGTAGCCATTCTATGTTGACAAGTATATGACTGTGTATATACTTCCAACTCCCAAAATTTTCATTTATTATGTTGTTCTATCTTCTTTTGTTGGTGGTGTGAAACATGCTGTACCATGCTAAGCCATAAGAAACTTTGTCTAGAAACATTTTAACTGAGGTCTCACATGTAATCGAATGCGGAGTGTTTTAATATTTTATCAGAAAGTTTGCTGCTCGATGTTGGTTAGATATAGTTGGGTGTTGTCTTGTTGACTTGCGCAAGTACTGTCTATTTGCGCACTCCTTTCCGCTGCTCCGTTTAAAGAAGATGATAAGGTGGGTCAGAATATATTTTGCAGAATACTGCAAACTCTGTTGAAACAAACTGTGGTCCATTATTGGACACTAAATCCTTCGGTAGGCATAGGCCGGAAAACATTTACGTAGTACATACAATGTCCTTTCACGCATTCTTTCCATTTTGAATGAACATCACTTCTTCCAGGTAGTTCTTCCCATTGTTTTCTGCAAAACCCATATGCACTCTCTGCCAGATTCTTGCTGACCATCTCCAGAGATGATGAGGGACTGGCTGCTTCGAATTTGTCTTTAACATTATGTACAGACTTTAAACTCAATCAGCACATCTAAATTGCATCACCACATATAATTGCGAGCAAAAAACTTTATTGACACCATACCTAGATGCATCTTGTGCAATTCCTTAAGGAAACAATTCCATTCTTCAGTTCAGTTGGAATTAACACACGAATGCCCCACAGTACACAGTCTAGTTCAAAAGACAATTCATTATTTTAATCCAATATGGCTTGAGCTCATCCTCATTCACTTTAATAAGCCATCCTATTTGTGTGAAATGTAACACTTTAGAGAGAGTTGGAACTCTCCATGTGAATTGTGCTACACCACGTATCTCTACTGGCAGCTCGTCCAATCCCGAGAAGAATAAAATATTCTCCTCAACAGAATTCTCCTGAATTTATGGTAACCGAGATAGTTCGTCAGTATTTGCATTGTATTTGACTATCTGTACTGTACTTGATAGTGATATGTTTGCATAATTACTATCCAACATTGTAGTCAGACCAAGGCCAGAGCAGGTATACATGTTTTGGGACAAAAAATGCTGACCAAAGGTTAATGATCAGTGATGAGAAGAAACTCTTGTGTATAAAGAAACTTGTGAATATTTTTATTTTAAAAACATATTCATAGTGCTTCTTCTCTATCTGAGAATAGTTCTTTTTACTTTTCGGGATGCAAACGCAATTGAACGCTCTACTCCTTCATCCATAGAATGATATGTGACAGGGAGAGTCTGGGAAGCACACACACACACGTATATTTCTTTTTTTTTTTTAGTAAAATTGAAGTGGATTTGAACAGCGAAATTAGATCAGAGCATTTTTGTTTACTGATGGTGAAACCTGATCTAGGGCAGGAGCTGTACCCATTGGAACTGGGTCATTAGCAGACAATGGAAATGGTCGAAATAATTTTTATTGATTAAAACTTGGAATAGAGCTGTGTAAGAAAGGAGGATCTTTCACATGATTTTGGTTGAAATAGCCAAAACACCGTGATAATCACGTGCGAAGTAGTAGGGTCAAGATTCAGTTGTAACCAGCCGCGTAGTTATGCTGAAGAAGAGGCAGACGGAAGAGACAGACAGAAGAGAGAGGCAGAAGAGAATTAGCCCGGGCAAGAGTTGGTCTAGAGAGAGTGGAGAGTCGAGTTGGAGACTTAAGAAGGAGAGAAAGTGACGTCAGAAATTGGAACGAAGCGTCCACTAACATGTACTGTTGATATAAGTACCGCTGCTTCTACTACCACGAATATTACTACTACTGTTACTACTGCTAAGGTGGAACGCCACTATAAACTTTAAGCCGCGCACAGAAATCTTATTCCCCCATCGCAAGAGTCGTATATCATTCTGAGACGATTTAACAACAAGTTAATCATCAGAGTCCAGAATCCAGTGTATGCGTTTTTACGTCAATTACTTTTCTTTTCTGTAACCCGTTTTCTTTTCTATACTATTCTTTTCTGCTATATAAAAGACATTAACAATTCAATCATTGAATAGTTGCTTGCCCGGCTTTCTGCAGATACTAATTTTTTTTTCTGCATTCTGAATTTCTTAGTGCAGACTCTCCAGCCGTATCTACATCTTCAGTCGACCGTGAACATCATTTCTGCTTTCTGGATCAAACCAAACACAACGTGGTCAGGAAGCAGAATTAAACCAGTGGACCGGTCGAATAATCTATGGATGTTCAGGGGACCTACGGCCACTCCCTTAAGTTCGGTTAGGACTGAGTAGACACCTCAACCCAGAGAGTAAGACGTCGGAGCTTGAGGGGCTGTGGCGAAAGTGTTAGAATGGTGCCGTGTTAACTAGGATAGAATTGTGGGAATTATCATCGCCGTCTGAAAGAGGAGAGAGGTCGAATTTGTTTTGTTTAGTCGGGACCGAGTAAGATCAGAAAGGACTCTAGTCTTTGGACTATATTGGTCTGAAAGAGACATAAGGAGGAAAAGAGAAGGAAGCAAAAGTAGGAGGAAAAAGAAACAAAACACGAAGCGGCGGACCTCAGGTAAGTCACTTTTTGGTTTCCTTTTTTCGCTTATTGCACTTAGATCTGCCAGTAATATTGTAAATCTTGTTTTGACTTTGTCGACTTTGTACGCAATTGAAGCGCCACCACCGTATTAAGTATTTTTCCTTTCGTTCTGTCGTCGGTCTCTCTTCTCGTAGGAAATTGGTAGTTGACAAGACGCTAGGATGAGCGTAGCAGGATCAGACGCCACAGGTGACCTTCGGGACGTGGGTCTCCCCGAAATATCGATGGGTTTCAGGAGGCTGATAGGTATCATGAAGCTACCTACTTATAAAGGAAAACCTGCACAAATGGATCCTGTCAGTTCAGAAGAAGCAGGTGATCTATAGCCTCTCGGACCAAGAAGTGTTGCTCCTAGCTTATGACACCGCAGCGGGGCAGGTGACCAAGTTCATAGGGAGGTGGTACAAAGAATACCCTGACCTGACGTGGACCGAGCTTAAATCCGCTCTGGTGCGGCAAGACTAATGAAGAATTGGGGGAAAAAATCGCGGGGCTAGCGACGTTAGCTTTTCTGGAGTTGGCGACTCGGGACAGTGGTCCTCTTCAGGCCTTGTTAGCCGGTGTGTATGTAAACGTGCTGAGTGACAAGGACCTGAGGGGTGATGTTCTGAAGTTGGGACCGGTCAGACTGGCCGCAGCCATAGAGGCGGCTCGGACCAGCGAACGACCCTGGGATAGAATAAGAGGAGGTGTAGGTAGGAACCCCTGGGGGAGGGGAAAAGTAGTAATGAAAAAGAGGGACCGGGAGCGGATCCAGATACAGGACCCGAAAGAAGAGGTGGAAGAGGACTGGAAGGCTGAAGCAGTTCCCAATAGGAGAGCCTGGGATCTGCGTTATGGGTTTCACAAGCCCACACGGCACCGATATGGGCTGCTGTGCTGGACTTGCAAGTATGGTGGGCATCGGGCCCGCGACTGTCCGACAAACTATGGAGGCGACCCAAGGTTTTTGGGCCGAACTGCATGACTTGTGGCGAGTTCGAGCACAAGATTCGGTGGTGTACGGCAGAGGGAGACTGTAAACTGGGGATAAAGCGAGTTAATACGCTGGTGCCCCGTACCGAGAAGGAAAAGTGTCCGTGAAACGTCGATGGGTCACCCGTGAAAAAGTAAGAGGCCGGGTGGCCCCAGTGCAAGTAAGATGCTGGACATGTGGTGTGCTCGGGCACTTTTTGGCCAGTTGTAAGGAGCGGAGGTGTTGGCGCTGTGGAGGAGCGGGTCACCTGTGACGAACCTGTCCTCGTAGAAGAAAGATGGACCACACCGAACGGAACAACCCTAACTCGAATAGAGGGGAGAAATGGGTTGCTAGTCCGAGAAAAGAGAGTCATTCGAGCTCTACCCCACCCAGGAGGGCCCCTAGACAGAAATGGGAGCCCCTAGAAAAAGTTGAACTGTCACCGACTCCCACGTCTCAGTTATCGAGAAAGCAAGAGGAAGGGAGAGAACATATGGGAAGGAGAAAGGCACAGGTATAGCGTTTGCTGAAGGAAGTGCCAGACTTCACCTGTAATTTGTTGCTGGGAGACAAGAAGGTGAAGGCCCATGTCGATACTGAAGCTTCAGTGTCACTGGTTAGCTCCAAGGTTTTTAGACAGTTGGGACTGAAAACGAAGCTTAGACCCATCGATCTACTAATAAGTCAGGCTGATAGTAGCAGGATGAGGATAGAGGGTATGACGTTGCTACCTTTCCAGTTGGCAAGAACCAGATGTAAACTTAAGTTTTACGTGGCACCTGACTTGTGTGGTGAGATAATTATGGGGAGTGACTGGCTTAGGCAGAATAAAGCACAGATCCATTTTGACCCCGCCACCCTAACATTGGACGAGGTAGGGATACTGTTGGGAGAGGATATTTATGAACAATTACCAGTGGTGGCCCAGACAGATATAAAGCTTCCTCCTAGGACTACTGTATCTGGGAAGGACAAGATTATAACAGAAGGAGTGCTGAACAGTGACCTGTACCAAGTGGTCCCTACTGACAAGTATGATAATAGTGAAGGGGAAATAACCGTGTGTGATTCGTTGGTGAAGAGGTTGGGGACCGTTCCCTTACTGTTAACCAATACTGCCAATAAAACTATTAAAATAAAGCAGGGGGAGGAGCTGGCACAGGCGTGCCCAGTGAGAGAAGTCAAACAGGTGAGAGTATGGGATATAGGCCATGGCGTATCAAGATGACCTCATGGTGTTTTCAAAATCACCGGAGGAGCATTTTGAACATCTGCAGAAGGTGTTCGATAGAGAACATAGATAAAGTTAAAATTATCGAAGTGTCAGTTTATGAAAGAAGAGACAAAGTACTTTGGGTTTATCATAAACAAAGAAGGAATAGAAACGGATTTAGAAAAAGTAGAGGTTATAAGAGCCATGCCCGCGCCGAAGACCGTAAGAGAGATCAGAGGATTTATTGGAGCCATCGGATATTACCGGAGGTTCATACCAGCATTTAGTCGGCCAGCAAAGGTGGCCAGTAATAGAAAAAGAGGCGTTCGCCATTCTGTATGCTGTGCAGAAATTAGATTATTATTTGAGTTGGGGTGTGTTTACCATTAAAATAGACCACAGACCCCTCAAATATTTGTTAGAGGCGGAGTGGGCAAATAAGAAGATACAACAGTGGGCATTGAAGTTAAGTGGGTATAACTGCAGAATAGAATATTTGGCAGGGAATGATAATACCTGTGCTGACCTGTTATCGAGGATTCCGAGGCAATTAGAGACCGAATCTGTCAGGTTGGAGCCGGGTGTGGATGATAAAGCATTCCAAATTAATGTGATCAATTCATAGGCGTTGAAGGAGAGACTTGGTTGGGAAGATCAGGAAACGAGTGAAAAGGAGATAGTTTCTGAGCCCCACTGGAGAGATATTATTAGGTAAAGCCAAGAGGATAGCGAGATAGCAACTATCAGGTCCAGGGTAGATATATGGTGCACGATGGAGTATTGTATTACCTTTTAGAAAGAGGTGAGGAAGTAAGTTTAAAAATGGTGATACCTGAGAAGTTGAGAGCTGAAATTCTAGACCAATGCCATAGGAGGTTAGAACACTTGGGAATTGATAAGACGTATGAATTAATAATGAGTAATTACTACTGGCCTAAGTTGTTTAATGATGTTGTAAACCATGTAAAAAAATGTGTAACATGCCAACTAAAGAGTCGAAGGAGTAGGGTTGCCCCAGTATTAGAAACGGATGTTCAGAATTATCCATTTCAGAAAGTAAGCATGGATATTTCCGGGCCCTATGGAGAAACACATAGAGGTAATCTTTATATAGTGAGTTTTGTGGACTGGCTGACGAATTGGCCTGAGGCATTTGCCATACTGGATAAGAAGGCGCGATCGGTGTCAGATATAATACTAAACGAAATATTCCCTAGGTATGGGGCCCCCGAACATTTGGTTACCGATAATGGATCAGAGAATGTGAATCAGATTATGAGAGAGACGTTGGGGGAATTAAACATACAGCACATAACCACCTCTCCATATCACCCACAAAGAAATGCTAAGGTAGAGAGATTTCATAAGACCCTTACTGATGTGTTAGCTAAACTAACAGAGAATAAAAGGGAAAATTGGGATTTATTTGTAACCCAGGCGTTATCAGCTGTGAGATTCTCGATGAACGAAACGACAAAATTTTCCCTTTATTACTTGATATATGGCAGGGATGTAGTCTTACCTATAGACAATCTGTTACGACCTAGGAGGAAGTATTTAGGAGAGGATCATCACCAAATAGTTTTAGAACAACAGCATAGAATTTTTACGCTGGTGAGGAGGAGGATTCAAAGAGCCCAGAAAAGGTAAAACGATAGGGTAAATAAAAATAGAGAAGTTTTCTTCTAGATAGGTGATCCAATGTATTATAAAATACACATGAGAGAAGGTAAATTGGACTAGAGATGGAGTCCATACTATAGGATCGTGGAGCAGACGGGTCCGGTTTCCTTTGCGATCTGGGACCAATTGACCGGACAGGTAAAGAGAGTGCATGCGAATGATATAAAGCTAGCTGAAATAGGAGAATGGAAAGGAACTGAAACAAAAACTCAACAGAAAAGGTTGAGGAAATCTACATTGGTAGAACCTGAAGGGTTAGAGACTAAGAGTGAAAGTGAAGGAAGTGAGGAGATTGAAATTAGTCCAACTACCCTTCGAAGGTTGAGGGATGTAAGTCAGACCCCAGCAGGACATTCTGAGGAAACAGGGATTGAGCATAACCTTAGGGAAGAAGAAGAAATGAGTGAATGGGAAGAAGAGGATGAAATTCCGTTAGCTCAATTGCAGAGTAAATTGCGGGCTGAAAAAGCACCTAGTGTTAATGAGGAATTACCACTAAAACGGCGATTGATGGAAGCGGTGGAGCCCGAGCCCAAGGATTAAGTGAAACCAGGTGTGGTGAATGAGTGACGGCCTGGGATTAACTGTGTACTTATCATCGGTGCTGGTGGACGGTGTGGACGGACCCCATGCATGCACGGCGCTGGTGGTGGTATGGATCGGTGCTTGAGGTATCGCTCTAAGATGTAACCACCCGATAAAAACAATAAGAGAATGATTAAGACGAATTATTCTCTCCATCTCCTTGCAGACATGGACAAGAGGAGGCTCGTGGTACTGACGATGCGAGTTGTGGTAGCTAATACCTGGGAACACAGTGAGAATACTGTATTTAAGAAGACTTAGCGAAGTGATTATAACTAGATGAAAGTGGTTGATAACTTTGGTAATAGACCTGTCGCCTAGGCACCTCCAAAAAAATTCGATACCCAAGGTTTAAATGTACTTTTCATAAATAAAAAATCATTTTTGAAGCTTCCCCCAAGCTTCAATTGAAAGCTAAAGGGTTCAATTTTCTAATTCCAGAAGACAAAACACTGTACTGTATTTCAACTAGAAATTATAATGATTTTAATCGATTCTTCTGAAAAACTAATTGAAACGGCCATGTTTAACTTTTTTTTTATAGAGAAATGTAAACAAAAATAATTTTTTGTTCTAAAAAACCGCCTAAAATAACATATATAGATTTTTGAAATGTTACTTTCGTAAAATTAGCAAATTTAAAGTTTAATTAATCTGTTTTAAAACAAACATCACTTACTTACACTATGAAATTTTCTAGACAAGCATTTCTTCACTACGGAGTCTTGAATTTTCTCGAGTCTCCATCGATAATTTGATGGCCGCGTGTGTTGACAGGTTTAGTATGGTGGACCAGAGCTGATACAATTTTTCGAATTCTAAATAATAATGGTTTGCTATTGAATTTTTAACTACTAAGTAATGTCTAAAATTTAAAATATTTCAGGCAATTATCTAATATTTTACTTTTTTTTAACTGTAATTTTGAAGATGTTTTCTTATAATAATTTAAAAATAAAATACTATAAAATTTTTAAAATTATGTAGTTACCTCTATAATGGTAGATAATTATGATAAATAATTTTATTAATTACTATATTATCAGTTATTACAATTTTTAATTAAATAACTGAGATGTAATATTATTAATTATTATATTAATTATAAATTATATTATTAATTATATTAATATTTATCTTAATTATTAATAATAATTAATAATAAAAATTATTAATTATTATAACTTCTATCTCACTCAGGTATTACATTTTTACAACTGAAATATAAAGTTATTGGGTCAGTTGAAGACCGAAGTGAACAAACTAGATACAGCCGGGACACAAGTCGCTGGAGACTATTTACAGACTCCGAAATAACACCGTATATTATACCCCTTAGCTCAGGATTCCCTAATACCTGAGAGACAATGGAAGGATATGAGTTACAATTTGAAAGGAATAACGTTGTTACGGACCAGGCAAAAGAGGGCATTACCTATAGTGGGAAAGGCACTAAGCGTGTTGTTTGGTACAGTCTCCGAAGACGAAGGGGGAGTATTTAAGAGGAAATTAAAGGTTGTAGAACAGAGACAGCAAGCAATAGCTGTTAAAGAGAGCGTATCCATACTCAATGTTACTAGGCTGGAATTGGCTAAGAATAGAGGGAGTATTAATTGGCTGATTTCTTACCTACAGGGTTTTAGAAAAGAATTGATAAATGTAACCACGTCTGTAACAACCGAATTACAGAAATTAGAGGGGTTTTTGCAAAGGTGTTTTCAATTATTAGCTGTAATGAGTAAGGTACGTCAAAGAAGTCACTCTTTAACGGTGTTGTTAGAGCATGTAAGAGCACAATTAGACATGATGTCGCTGGGACACCTGTCTCCGAGTATAATAACGCCAGAACGATTAAGGGAAGTACTACTGGAGATACAAGCCAAACTACCCCATCACCTTAGATTACCTGTAGACCCCACCCAGCAGTTATGGAGGTATTATAGCGCCTTGGGATGTACTACCTTGTTGGAAGATGACAAATTGCTAGTGCTAGTGTCGGTTCCATTACTGGACAGAGATAGTACCTTTGAAATTTATCAGGTGATGAATCATCCCCTTCCTTATTCAAAACTAAGGCCGAAGATATGAGCGGTGGCTAAGTACAAAGGTAGAGACAAAAATTTGTTGCCCTAAACCTAGCCAGGACAGAGTTTATGCTATTAACAAAGAGAGAAGCAGAAAAATGCAAGAATGATTGCCTTAGGTATCTGTGGGTTTGTACGTCCAATTTACGTGACAGGTAGTCACAATCTGTGTGTACTAGATTTATTTAAGAAAAATAAGAAGGGAATTAGAGATAATTGTCAGGTTGAGGTGTTGGCTAGTGTAAAGCAACCAGTGTCTCTGACGGAATTTGGGCGGTGGCCACACAAGAAGAAATCGAATTATCTAAGGTGTGTGAAAGAAGCCCACCATTACGAAAAGAGTTATTCCCCTTTGTTTTTCGTAGAGCTACCCATTGGTTGTGGAGCTCATGGTCCATTTATCTCTTTACCCCCCTACTACCAAGCAGAAGAGAAGTTTGAAGAGAATGAGGCTTTGTTGGAGCTGGTAGGAACGAATGCCAGTGGATGGACGGGATTGTGGGAACTCATTGTAAGACATGTTCCTAAGATGTCGCTAGAAAAGATGCCAGCGTTGTTAAAGCCAATCGATAAGATTGATCTTGGACGGTTGAAGTCGGAGTTAGATAGGATAGGTACGCCAAATTCGGGCAGGAGAGAGAATTGAGTTGCTATAATAACCTAGCCGACCGTTGTGGGAATTATACTAATGATAATCGTGGCCTTGCTGGTTTGGTGGTGGTTGAAGAGGCGTGCGGTGTTGTCGACCGGGCAGAATAAACTGGCGGGAATAAAGTGAAGGAGGGATTGCATAGTACACTTTGAAGGTAGGTCCGACCCGAGTGCATTGGGACCCCTAACTAATATTGAAGAATAGTCCACGATTGTCGTGGAAGGACCTGAACCAACAAAAGATTCGACAAAGCCTGTCGTGAAAGCGAGACAAAATCGGAGGGACAGATTTACGAAGTAAATCGAATTTTTTTTTTTTTTTTACTAATGAGACTGAAATAATTGGTAAGGAGTGTTGCGAACTTTAAAAGAAAAAAAGAAAAGAAAAGGGAAAGAACCCTCGAACTAGTGAACTATGTGAAAAGGTTCTATTGCACGAGAACACCAAAACAGTGAACATTAACCAGAAGTTGCATGTACATATGTGTCGTAAGGACAATGAAAATGTAAATGCGCATAATGAGCCCTAAGAAGAACTAAGGACTCTACCTTTGCATGCTGGAAGAGACGTATTTTTAAGTAGATCCTAGTAAGAAACATGTTGGACTGGTTTTTCTCATATTTTGTTGATATGAAAGCTCGTGTGTGATTTACTAGTAAATGACAGATGAGTAGGGGAGGAAATGTGACAGAGAGAGTTTGGGAAAAACACACACACACACGTATATATATATATATATTTTTTTTTTATATATATATATTGAAGTGAAATTTGAACAGCAAAATTAGATCAGAGCATTTTGTTTACTGATGGGGAAACCTGATCTAGGGCAAAAGTTGTACCCATTGGAACTGGGTCATCAGAAGACAATGGAAATGGTCGAAATAATTTTTATTGATTAAAACTTGGAATAGAGCTGTGTAAGAAAGGAGGATCTTTGAATTCACATGATTTTGGTTGAAGCAGCCAAAACACCGTGATAATCACGTGCGAAATAGTAGGGCCAAGATTCATTTATAACCAGCCGCGGTTTATCTGAAGAAACGCGACGGAAGAGACAGACAAAAGACAGAGGCAGGAGAAAATTCGGGCAAGAGTTGGAAGAGAGAAGTGGAGAGTCGAGTTGAGACTTAAGAAGGGAGAAAGTGACGTCAGAAATTGGAACGAAGCGTCCACTAACATGAACTGTTGATATAATACCCTCCATCACGAATATTCTATATATTGTTCTAAGGTGGAACGCCACTTAAACTTTAACAAGAAATAATCCCCATCGCAAGAGTCGTATATCATTCTGAGACGATTTAACAACAAGTTAATCATCAGAGTCCAGAATCCAGTGTATTTTTTACGTCAATTACTTTTCTTTTCTGTAACCCGTTTTCTTTTCTATACTATTCTTTTCTGCTATATAAAAGACATTAACAATTCAAATCATTGAATAGATATTTTTCCGGCTTTCTGCAGATATCATTTTTTTTTTCTGCATTCTGAATTTCTTAGTGCAGACTCTCCAGCCGTATCTACATCTTCAGTCGACCGTGAACATCATTTCTGCTTTCTGGATCAAACCAAACACAACGTGGTCAGGAAGCAGAATTAAACCAGTGGACCGGTCGAATAATCTATGGATGTTCAGGGGACCTACGGCCACTCCCTTAAGTTCGGTTAGGACCGAGTAGACACCTCAACCCAGAGAGTAGGACTTCGGAGGTTGAGGGGCTGGGGCGAAAGTGTTAGAATATATAACTGCGCCAACTTCATATGATGATGTAACCCACGCTAAAATAAATTTCGGCGTGGATGAATATGGTACTAATATATCATCAGATTTTAGCTAAAGCTAGCACCATTGAAATGTTTTTCACACCTGTCTCTCCATTCTCAAACTACTTCCTGATTCTGCAACCGATATAACCTTGTTAATAAATTAGAGATAATCTGCTGATAAAGGTTTAGTAGAACCAAGTAGGAACGCAGTTCAGTAAATATATGTTGGACACTCGAACCCGTCGAATAAGTTCCGCCTTCTCTTCCAGTGAATGTATTCCTTTTCTGTTTACTCGATGACCCATATATCCACTGCAGACTGACATTTCGATCGATTTGCTTTCGCTCTAGCCGCGACTTCTAAAATTTCCAGGTGATCGTTGGGTGATGATTTTATCAAAATATTGTCTATAAGACACACAGTTTGCTTCAAATTCCTGATTGTTTGGTTCATTAATAATTGAAAACTTGAGGATGACGCTGAGATCTCGCCTGTTAGTCCTTTATATGTGTACTGTCCATTGTCTGCGTTTATGATATAATGATGTTGACTTTGTTAATCAACCTCAATTTGTTTATACATATTAGGCAAGTCCACTTTACTGAAGACAGTTCCTTCACACAAGCATGTTTCCAGCTTCTAGTAGTGGATATGTAGTGTTTAGGAGATTCTGATTTATGGTCACCTTAAAATCTCCATAGATAAGGATACCGCCATCTTTCTTGGGCACACGAACAATTGATGAGACCGAATTACTACTTTGCACTTTTTTATTACACCCTCCAGTTTCACTTTCATTGTATCTCACAATGCATATGGTACTGGACGTGATTTGCAGAATATCTGCCGTGCATTCAACCGTAATTTAACTTTAAATCCAGTAATTGTTCCATTTTCCCATCAAACACCGCCTTGTTTCTCCAGTATATCTTCCAGCAATTCCTAGTTTTCGTCCACCCGAATTTCCTGTCTAATTTCAAGCGTGTCAGCTAGTTATTTTTCCGATTGAGACAGTAAGGTTCAGAGGGCACTCGAGGTAGAGGGTTACGTTAGGAGGCCATTTGTGTATAGGAGTGGAAGATAACGGTTAACCCTAGCCTTGAACAGGTTAAGATTGTATTGATCGGATAAACATTCTGTTGGGAGTCGGTTGCACAGGACAGTGGTTCGAAGGAAGAAGCTGCTCGAGTGGAACTTACTTCTCACCGATGGAATGTGAGTGGTTTGCTACTATGTAAATCATGGCGTGTTTTTGCCGTGAAGATTTGACTTGGCGGGACCAGGGAATGTAGTTTGCCCGAGAACTTTCCATGGAAGTAGCGATAGAGCAGTGAGAGGCTTGCCATATCCCGCCTGTGGGAGAGAGGTTGAAGGGTGGAGAATAATTTGCAACCCACAAGGAATCGGGAGACGCTTTTGAACTATATCAAGGCTGGGGAGTGAGGTTTGGGCAGATCCCGCCCAGATAAGACAACAGTACTCCATTTTTGGCTTGATCTGGCTCTTGTAAAAGTAGAGGATAGCAGGAAGAGTCCAGTACTTACTAACGTGGTACAGGAAGCCGAACATCTGCGTCCTGCAATGAATCGTGTGTACGAGTTCCACTTGAGGTCGGGTGTGATTTTGAGGCCCAACAGTCTTTCAAGATACAGTGCTTCCCCGAGGGGACCTCCGTTTAGAAGTACGCGAGTATATAGTCGTATCATAGGCATAGATGTTTACAAATGATCTGAGTATATTCTTAGGAAAATCATTTACGTAGCTCAAAAAGAGGGGTAGTCCGAGGAGGGACCCCTAGAGGACTGGCTATAAATGACTGCCTTCAGGGATCTACCTGTTAGGAAGGAGTTCCGTCCTAATAATGGCGGTCCCTTCTGCTTTACTATTACTACTACTTCCGGAAATAGGACAGGATACCGGCACAAGAAATACAATATTCATGAAAAATAGGACAGGAACAGTGCGAGAGGGACACCAACACAAGAAGTACAATATTCATGATCTGAATGACATAGGTGTAGAGGGATGTGTACTTATGTTTGATTACGCAAAATCATTTGACAATGTACGACACAAGGATATATTCGAACTGCTGTGAAAACTAGATTTATTTCAAAAAGAACTTATACTGAAAGCAAACCGCCTGCATATGGATAGAAAAGGAATTGAGTAGCTACGTGAAAATAGAACGTGGCTTGAGACAAGGATGTGCCTTCTCTACAGAGACGTTATCCTAAGGGAACCAGAGACGCTACCAGGATTTATTATCGGTCGGCGTAATTTTAACAATATGAGATACGCAGATGTCACTGTGTTGATAGCAAACACGTGATGCGGGCCAGTGTATGCGTTGAGAGATAAACACGTGTGTCTCCTGAAATACCCATAACAAATATAGCAGACTCAGGATGTGAGTCCACGTAAAGAAATGAAAGAAACAACAAGAACCAATATATAAGTATAAACAAATGAGAATGTATTAACAACAAAGGTATATGAGCGACAAGACAATAATGTGTGTAACAAATGAAACCGTTTTGGTCCAAAGTATGTGTAGTGAGCGAATGTGCGTACGTGTGTGTGTGTGTGTGTGTGTGTGTGTGTGTGTGTGTGTGTGTGTGTTTATGCATGTGTGTATGTTGTTTATGCGTTTGTCAAAAGGAAAGCGCGTTCTCTGCGAGAAGTTACATGTTGATGAAAAAGCGGATAAGTTCAGAAGAGAATAAAAAAATAAAGATAAAAAATTTCGTAGAGTATTTATAGTCCTGAGAGCGTCCCTAGGATCAGTTTAAAAAATTAGAAGGAGGTAACCAACACGCAAAAGAAAATGACAGGATCCCGTAGTAGAAATTAAGCAAAAAGAACTAACCATTAACTGCAAGAAAACAGAAAATATGATCATCAGTAAGAGAAAAAACCTAAGATGTGAGTTACGAATTGCAGATGTAAACATGAAGCAGTTAAAGAAGTCCAAATACCTGGGAAGCGTTTTAACAGAGGATGACACTGAGATCTGAACATACATTGGACTAGCGAAAAAGCATTTCAAAAGCTAAGAAAGGTGCTAATCCCACTTTACTTTGGGACTGACACGAATAAGAATACTTTATCAACATGTAATACAGATATTTATTTACACTTAAGCATGAATACAACGGTTAATATAAACACAATACCTTTTCCTATATAGAGAGAAAATGTCAGGCGGACTTACCCATCTGTTGGAGTGAAATAGGGCTAGATAACTTGTACCTTTAAACCTTTGGCAACTGGTACCGTTGGCGGCGGAGAGAATTTCTTGTGTGTTACTTCGGAGCAGGTCCTGTCCCTTCCCTCTGGTGGTGGTCAGCTTTTTCTAAATCCACGTGGTTTTATTAACTAATGAGAGACTGCCTAACATCACGTGACCAATCTCTCTATCTAGGAGCAGACGAATATTACAAATCCAACACTAAGGAATGTGCTGAATAATTTCGTTAGAAATAAAAGAGTGATGCCTTGCTATGTGATATCCATCTTCTTATATGGCAGTGAATGTTAGACAATTTCCCCATGGATGAGAAAAAAAAACTAGTAATGTGGTTCTACAGGCGAATATTGAAAATTCCAAGCGAGTAATCAACAAGGAAGTCTCAAAGAAAATGGTAACAGAAAGAACACTTCTACTGAAAATCAAGAATTGACAGCTGAAATTCCTTGCGGACTTAGGGTGGTTGCTAGTTTTCGGTATATGGTCAGTTAACTGTAATCATAAAATAATTAAAGTAGCATTGTTGGTGGAAGGCTTAATTTACAGATGCAACTACACACGGGTACCAGCGTATCTATAATTTCATATAAGTTGTATAAGAAAGTGTTTAGTAATGTTAGCATGAAAGGCCGTTCACTACTATGTAGACAGTACTCAAAACAATAGTTTGGCAACGATTACTCCTTAATAGATAATGGTTGTTATGTGTGATTAATATTCATCGCTAAATTAAGTGTAAGGACAAGGAATTATATTACATATTACATATTTGTTGTGCAAAATAAATGCCTTACTAATCATTAAGCTACGGATTTATTGATATAACCGGTTTTTTCCCGGCGTGTGTCATTACTTCAAGCATGAATATGATGAACTTGGTGGGGTGCTAAATCATTTATTGTGTTCAATCGCTGTGAACTTTGTTATTGACAACTTGTTCACTAACAATTAAGTGATGAAAATAAAGAACCAAACAAGTATAAACTTGTCATTTTACTTCTAGATATTTTGTACACATTGAAATATATTCACTGGAGAAAAGAGATAAAAAGATCCATTGTGCAAATCCATTGGCTTTAGTCGTGCATATGAAACGTGATGGATAGCCACACGCCTTCATTAAAAATTGCCCTTTTCTCTGAACACAACATCACAAAATCCCACACACCCGCACATGCACGCACGCACATACACTCACACACACACATAGACACAGTGAGATAGAGATGGATAAAGATAGACAGCGAGAAAGAGAAAGGAGGTGAGAGAAAAGAAACTTTGTAAGCGTTATCCAACCTCTCTCTCTCTCTCTTTTTTTTTTCTTCCTATTTTATATAATCATACACCCACTGACGTCCGTGGGCAGATATGTCTTCATAACGACAATAAAAAATTATAAATTTACGCTGGAGCGGGGGTTAACTTGTGTTGGGTTGTTATTTTATAACTCCTCCCTAATTCAAGCAGCTCCCAAACATATAGATACGTGGTACTCAGGGAAATGAAAAGAGGGATGTCAAAATACGTTTACCATTTTTATTAACTGTAACAATTGTTACGAATTTGCAACACACAGGGATATGAAACCTAGATTTAAAAAAAAAAAGAATAGAAATGCGTTTGCTCAGATAAGAACGCACGACCAGGTGTCAATGAACAACGAACACAATCCAAACGTTTGTAAATGACTTTATATAACAAAAATAACAGAACATGGAAAGAGTATAGGATAACAGACGTATAAACAATAAAAGACTGATACTGAGTGTTAATTCAAGCATTTGTTTTTCATGTCTTTGTAAATTCAAATGTTCATAATGGCAAACAGACAGAATCTCTTTTAAAATGTTCACCTAAAAAGTCAGTAGTTCTTTTTTCGAAATACAAGATTTAAAACTCCTGAATAGTGCTTGTATTTCATTTCCTCTCGTAATCGAATTACACATCCAAAATGAAGTTGGGATGATTCTTTTATTCTACACATCAAGTAGTCGAATAAATCCACGATCTTCGAGAATAATATCACTAGACATCAAGTAGTTGAACAAATCCAGGATCTTCGGGACTGATATTTCCATATTCCTTACAAAATAAATAATAGAATAAGTTCAGAGGCGCATCTCTCAAGATCGCACGATGAGAGTCGATTTTCTCGCGATCTATCGCGGTCAGAGATTATCGGGAAACTGAAATTACAGTACCAAAAATCTCACGTAAGCTTGGGTGACCGACTTTTATTTACTCCCTTAGGCGGTCAATCATGTCTAGTCGTCATGCGACCCAGATTCCTTCCCGGCTTTTCTTAGTCAAGTCAGGAAATAAAAAAAGAAAAGAAAAATTAGAAGAGAAGAGTTAACACAAGGAGAGCATGTCCCTTAATAAAGTGATCATACGTCTGATTTAACATTCAACAATGAGGGCCATGTCACACAATGCAAAATGTCAATAAAACATGACATAAACATAATACTTACAATATGTAATGCTTGTACTGTAAAAGATTACCACCTTTAAGCTAAGGTGAGGTCGTGGGTTACCTCCTGGAATATCTTTTGTTCCCCGTTGGTGTGATTCTGAACGTTGGTCGAGGCACATCATGTTCTAGCCCTTTCTCAGGTTCGGACAACTTCTCTAACTGTGCCAAGGGCGCTAACTCACCTCGGTTATTTGATCGCGAGGCGAAGGTATCTATCTAAAATCCTACACTGCGATGTTTTTTGCCAGAATATTTGACCTTTTATATATCGAATTATGAATTGTGAATTGACAGATAAAATCGGTGTCTGAGTTCTCGAGGCGAGTAGTTGTCCGATTTTGCCTGAATCAAAGTTTTATGATCAGTGAGCACATGGAAGGATCTTCCTTTTTAGATAGTGACGAAAGAGTCGGATGGTTTGATAGACAGCCATCAATTCTTGTCCGAACATACTGTATCGCGTTGTAGCTTTCGATAATTCTTTTGAAAAGAAAAATATGGGTAACCTGCGGATCGTTGTTGGAAAACTTCACTAATGGCTAAGCTTGAAGTATTTACCGCTAAAGACAGTTCTGCCTCATGGTTTGGGAAGGTGAGGTTATTCACGTTGATCAGCTTTTCAGAGAGTTTATGTCGCAGTTCTTTTTTTTACCATGTAGGTCTGTCAAAGGACAAATTATTTCCGCCAAGTTTGGAATATATTTCCGGTAAGAGTTAACCATTCCGAGAAACTGGCGTAAATATTTGGGGTTTTGGGAACTGGAAATGAGCGAATAGCTTCAGTTCTTTCAGGGCTGATGTCATTTGCATTGATGCTATGTTTTAAAAGGATAAACCAAATTTACATTTGATGGGCTTTACAACAACTCCATATTTCTGGAATCGTCGAATAGTCTGAGCTGCATTCCGAAATCCAAAAGGAATTCAAATAAGCCAAAAAGTGTTGTTACTATTGTCTTCTTAATATCTGAATCCTCTGCAGGTATCTGAAGAAATGCACGATTGTTGCTCTAGAGAGATGGCTTGTAAAGTCCTGAGTGTTAGAAATTGGATAACGGTCAGGAGCAGTTACTGTGTTTAGTTTGCGATAGTCACTACGATAGTCTCCAGAAAAAGAGTCCTGTTTCGGTACCATATGCAGCAGCGAAGACCAGTTACTGTTAGAAGGGTCGACTACTCCAAGATTTGCCAAGTGTTATAATTCCTGCTTTGTAATCTTAAGTTTATCAGGAGCGAGTCGACGAGGACGAGAAAAAACAGGCGAATAAGTGGTCTCAATTCAGTGAGGGACCCCTTGTTTTATTATAGGTGCATTGAAATTTGGTGCAATTATATTGGGGTACATCGACAGGATTTGTCCAAGTTCTACTGCTGCAACTTTAGGACTGAGAAGTATGGCAGATTGAAAGCTACCAACAGACTTGATAACAGTTTTTGTATCTATCAATTGTGGCTTTTTTTTAGGCCTGTCAGCAGGCCAAAGTGATTCAAGAAATCAGCACCTAAAATTAGTGTGGTTATCTCAGCTATGTGGACAGTATGAAAAATCTCTGCAGACCTAAATTCATGTCGTGGTATATTTGGACGCCCTTTCGAGGAAGCTTCTGTGATATCAGCAAATTTCACTGCGTTCCTCCGATTTGCTTCTATGTCTTTGTCTCCTTGTTGCACCAGCCTTTTATTTTCCGCGTGTAATTTGACAATATCCCCGTTAGGTGATATTGTCAAATTGAAACTGGAAAACTGTGTAGTTTGGTGTGATCGCCATTAAGCTCTCTGCTGTCTCAACCAACTTGATTATGGGTTCTTCGTCACCTATGGATGAATATATCTTTAGCCCTTCTAGGAGAAACACGATGCATACTTCACAAGGCACTATCATCTAACTTACTGTTGGGCAAAGTCTGTAAGCGTTGAAAAAGTTGGAAAGGTTTCCTGTTCCTCAATTGTTCCGTCTTTAGTAGTCGGTGCAGTCTTTTCCTCTCAGAAAGTGCTGCACATCTTATCAACTTCTCTTTTGACGCAAGGATTCGGCGTCGTGGGGTTAATGAGAAATTGTCTGATGCAGGACGATGTTTCATTGTTTAAAGAAGAGACTACATTCGCATATTTTGTTTTCTGTGCTGTAATATTCTTCATTAGGAAAATAGTTTCCATTTGAATGAAATAGAGATGCGGATCATGATGAGAAAAAACGGGAAAATTGACGAAACTTGACGTAATTGTGATTACTTCCATTTTGTGACTGCAAAGATTAGTCTCTGCATTAATGGTTTTTTTTTAAATAAATACGTTTGTATATGCGGTGTTGGTCAGTGGCAGCATTCAAGGGAAAATATAATATTAAGATAGGGCAAAATGTTGCACCTTTGGCTAAAATAAATTTTGGAGATACTTTGATTTTCTCGTAATTGCTCTCAACGTAAAATATTATAATTTATGAGGCACAATAAAATGTTTATAAAAAAAAATAGAAAGTTTGAAAAGAAGTGAAACAACCTTAATAAATTTATTTTATAAAACAAGAAAAGTTTTAGTGTAAAAGTAAATAATGTTTGGTAGGTTTAATCTTCTCGATGACGCCACCTTCTTTTATTTTAACTGTTTAAAAATTGTCAGAAAATGCTGAATATATATTTTTGTAGTTTTAAAATGATGCCTTTTCTGTTAAAATCTTAATGTAAATGTCGACTTCAAGTGTCATGCGTAACAGATATCCAACATACTATGATTAAATAAGTACCTTACAAGCAAAAGATATCGTGTACTATGTCGTGGTCACCAATATAATATTTTGTTAGTAGACATTAAGCGAAAAGATAATAATAGTCCAAACATATATCAAATCTAACTTTTATTGTATTGAAGAAAGAATACACAACTTAAAAAACTTTTAACTTTTTGTGAATGTGTTCTTAAGTAAAGAACAATGAAAATCCTGTTTCATAAGTCCGGCATGTGGTATCAGAAGGGAAGAACAGACGGGCGCGTGTTGCATGGTCACTTATTGGAGGCGAAAAGAGGCCAGGAGCCCTACATCTTCCACTGAGGCAGAAGAGAGACAGGCTGCAATTGGACGGTTCTGGTTTGTGACATACTTCTGAAAATCTTTACACGTTAGCTAGTCTAATTATTAAATCATTAATTACACCACAACCAATGGCAAAATTCTAAATGGCATTTTACTCTACTTGAAATCTCCCTTCTTCTCGAATGCTTTGCATACCCCATTCCGCCCGATTTCACTGCTCTACCAAATCTAAAATTAGCGAAACTTTTGGCAACTATGATTTTTAAAAATTTGCATTATAAGCGAGTGTGGGTCTTATATTTATTTATTTTAAATAAGACAGTAAAATAATACAACATCGACGCTTGGAAAATATGATGGGAAATAAAATAATAATACCCGTAGTGGCATCTTTGCATTTTCGGAAGTATTTTATGGCCTCGATAAATGCAGGGATGATTATCGAAAATGAGACATGGAAGTTTCCTTGTCTATTATTTTTCAGAAATCGTACGTAGATTAAGGGAGCGACAATAAAAAAAAAAAAAAGTCTTTAAAAATTGGACACTCTAAAATTTAAATCTAAGCGTCCAATATTTGAAATCTAACCCTATTGTGGCAAGGTAAATTTTGATTTATTCATTATCGCACTTGTTTTTTGATTCCTGATAAAACCTGTCGATATCTACTTTTGAAACACGGCAGACCTGTTCAGTGATTAATTTACCTAGTTGAATTCATTTATAACGTGTTTTTTTTTGTTTTTTTTTAATAACCCCTTTTCTTTTCACCTAGCGATTTAATAAGTCACCCCCTGGAAAACATCGATGTCTCTTTAAAGTGACCCTGAGGTACAAATACACGAAATCCAATGTATCCATCTTAACACCCAGGCTGATAAGAGTATACGAGGCACATGCATCACAGCCAAATGTGCGCGATATAGTGGCAGGTATTGATAAAAGCAGGTTGGGCCCAGTTAAAAACATTTTCAAGTCAGGACACTCAGCTTATTTAGACAGTCTCCGATAGAGGGAGTTACCAAGTATCTAACAAGATGTAACCCCCAAGTCGTCTTGACTGACTCATCCTTTAAACTTTAAAGAATCCTCTTGACATTCAACCATTATACTCCCCAACTACACCTGCCCATGAACTGAGATGCACAGCACCTCAGTCCCTAGTGCCCATGTTCAACTAGTTAATGTCAGACAACTGAAAAGCAAATCTGTGGTATTGAAAAGGATAGTTGCTGTTGGCTATCTTCATTCAAACGTTAACATGTTCAGTGAATTAAGACTAGAAACCACGAGAATGTAACGGACGACGTCGGAGTATCAATTGTAATGCCATTCGGATGAAAATTCTCTCAGAATAACTGAATTCAACATATACACGTTGTTTTTTTTTAAAAAAAAATATATATTTATATACATAACAACTCAAAATGAAGAGAAAAATATACTTATGGGATTAGTGATTAGCTATAGTGTGTGTGCTTGTGTACGTGTGCGCGTGTGATAGAGAGAGAGAGAGAGAGAGAGAGAGAGAGAGAGAGAGAGAGAGAGAGAGAGATGCGCAACGTGGTTCGGTTGCGACTAAAAGGTCAGTTCGCCATGCCATACATGGTATGTCAGCTGATTAAGTTCTCGCAAAGAAGAAACGAGGCGCTTTTTGTCACTGCGAGATCGTGTGGGTAAAGACAGAAGAACAAGATAGATAGATCATTTTATTTCTGTTTATACTGCTGTATTCATTCAACACCACCTATCAGTCGTTAAGAAAGGTCCTCCAGCAAAGTATAAAGTGAGGTAATCTACATGATTCATGCCTGATGTTCATTATTATTATTATTATTATTATTATTATTTCTGCTATGGACACACTACCTACCAAGTCTGCGGAAAGACCTAAGGCAGGTCGTGGTGTGTTGTTATGGCCACATTTCATGTTTTTTTTTTTTTTTTTTTTTTATCTCCGATGAAGTTGCTAGCGTTACATAGACAAAGTTCTCCTTAGTGTGTGTGCTGTACTTAATAAGACAATTTTCTGTATGTCTCTTAAGCTGGGGTTTCAGGGATTCTTTCAATGTGTTGTTTTGTTCCATTTTTTTATAATTCCAAGTGCACCTATTACCACTGGTATTATTCTTGTTTTCAATTTCCACATTTTTTCTATTTCAATTTCCAGGTCTTTGTATTTTGATAGTTTTTCAAATTCCTTGGTTGCTATGTTACAATCCGCTGGACAAGCCATATCAATTAGTAGGCAAGTTTTTTTCTTTCTGGTTTTTGACAATAATGTCCGGCCTATTTGCTTCAATTTTTCTGTCTGTGTGGATGGTATAATCCCATAGAATGGTGACATCTTCTATTTCTGTAACCGGCGCTGGCCGATGTTCATACCAGTGTTTGCTTACACATTTTCCAAAGTGTTTGCACATTGTCCAGTGTAAGTATTGCCCCACTCTATCGTGACGATTTTTATATTCATTTGGGGCAAGTATAGAACATCCTGAGATTAGATGGTCTATTGTTTCTTGGTATTTGTCACAGAACCTGCATTTTGGATCCACATTATTATGTATGATATTTGCCTGAAAATTCCTAGTGAAAAGACTCTGGTCTTGCGCTGCAAGAATAAAGCCTTCAGTTTCAGACTTTAATCCAGATGCTCGTAACCATCGATGAGTATTAACTTTATCAACATTGGGTTTATTTGCACGTTCTGGATATTGGCCATGCAGAGGTTTGTCTTGCCAGCGTTGTTTCATCTGTTCAAGGGCTTTATCCTTGGCTTTCTTTTTCATATCTTTTTGCTGCAATAGTTGGTTCTTGGCTTCTGTTTTGATTTACTACAGAATCTACTAAATGTAAATGTTGTTTGTATTTACTGCCTTCTTTTTATTATTGAATATTTTTTTTTCTTTCTGTTTTCATGTTGTTTCACTAATTTTATCATCCAGTCATTTGTTGTTTCCATGTAAGTTAGTAAGCCAATAGTTGTTGTCTTGTATGACAATTCTAGCTGAATAAGACCTCTTCCACCTTCTTTACGGGGTATGTATAGACGGTCTACATCAGCCTTTGGATGATGCATCTTATACTTAGAAAGAAGCTTTCTTGTTTTAGAATCCATTTGTCTGATGTCATTTAGAGTCCAGTTCAAGATGTTGAAACTATATTGGACCACTGGGATGGCAAGGTTATTAATGGCCATAATTCTGTTCTGAGAATTCAATTCAGTTTTTAATACCAGTCGTACCCTTCTATAGTACTCTTTACGCACTATTTCTTTCATTTTCTTATGGTGAATTCCTTCACTCTCATTTACACCTAGGTACTTATAAGCTTTCTCCTTGTTCTAAATCTTTTTTATTGTTACAGCAGGGTCTAAACTAATAGAGGAAGTTTGTTGTAGCGATCCTCGTAAAACTGTAGCTTTAGCACATTTATCCAAATTGAATTTCATTCCGATGTCTTCACTGAAGCATTTTACAGTTTGCAGAAGACCTTCCAGCTCATTGTCATTCCTAGCATACAATTTTAAGTCATCCATGTAAAATAGATGGTTTATTTTCTTTTGAGCTATTTTGTAACCGCATTCTGTCTTGTTAAGTTGGCTGGTTAATGCTATAAGTGATATGCAAAATAATAAAGGAGACAAAAGAGTCACCTTGAAATATTCCTCTATTGATGTTTATTTCGCCAGACTTATAGGTTCCATTTTTATGATTGAGGTAAAGTGTAGTTTTCCATATCGACATACATTGTTTGATGAAATTGATGATAACGGGTGATACCTTGTACATACTTAAAGACTTTAAGATCCAGGAATGTGGTACACTATCGAATGCTTTACGATAATCTATCCAGGCAATACTAAGATTTTTTTTTTCACGGAAGCAGTTTTCCAGGATCATCCTATTATTATTATTATTATTATTATTATTATTATTATTATTATTATTTCCTTTGATTTCTGTTGTATACACATTTCTTTCCGGGTCCCAACCAGAGACCTAATGTCATAAATGGTTTCAGGACATTTTCCACTGATCATTTCTATAAAGATAACAAACCTTAAGATCATACACATTTTACATAGATAAAGCTGTTCGTAATGTGTGAATTTATTTTTTGTATTTCTTTAAGGCATGTGCTACCAGGAATCCTTTCAATGAGTCTATCGGAACCTTTTCCAATCAAAACCGAAGGCTCCAATTATAACTGGAATTATTGATGTCCTCATGTGCCACATTTTTTTAGATTTCCAATTCAAGATCATTTTATTTTGATAGTTTTTGAAGAATTTGTTGTTGTTTTTGTTATGATTCCCATAGATTAAAAGCGTGGTTATTTTATTATTTTTATAGATTTTTCCCTAGAACGTATTTTCGACATCTTAGCACATCAAATGAACGTTCCACTAATGTGTGTAACTCTCAACAACTAAAACCATTGTTAAAAGTTGTATATTTGTAGTAAGTAAAGACAACAGAACTTCTGGCGGTAAGTGTTAGTCTGACAAGTCATTACTATCGGAATTATTCCTCAACAGGATATCCACAAATGTGACTTTGCACATAAATTGGCTTTATCCATATTTCTATTTTAAACACACAGTTAAGCATCTCAGATACACCTGCTCAAATTTAGAAGAGTCTCTTGTTCGAACGAGGTTTTCAATTTGTTAGGTGGTTGTACAATCATATCGATTCGACAGCTGAACGCCAACACAAACTCTACGTTGATTTGCAAGTGCAAACCACTTGTAGCAATTGACTTCAAAGATTATACTGTAATAAATACCTCGAGTGTTGGTTAGGTACGAACATTAAAAGCCTGGCAATGGTAATGCAATTGTGAATCCGAATATAAATCGGCTATCTAATCAATATCAGATATTCGCTTCTTGGGTTTGTCGACACTGGGAATACATAAAAGCCATCATGAAGAAATTATATATATATATATATATATATATATATATATATTTGTTTTCTGAGTGTTGTTATCCTCTCGTACCCTCCTATCCCAGTTTGTCGGAGCTGATGCCATGTACCCAGGGTAGTTGTTACGTTGCTTATACTGACCATTTCTTGTTCATCTCCAACAAACTGGGATAAGAGGGTACAGGAGGATAACAACACCCAGAAAATAGCGTCGGTCTGCCTACCTTATGTTAAGTTGAGTTGGGAGATAATTGAGACACCCGGAAGAAGCATGGGACATGGAACTAAAAAAATCTACCCCGGTAGACGAAATAAAAGGTTCAGTTCGAAATTCCAATCACCTGAAGAAGGCCGGAGCGTACAACGGCAGAAACGTTGTGAATATGACGATAAAGACGCGGAGAACAGTCCGAACAATGTAAATAATTACAATACCTCATCTCAGAAATACAGACGAAGCTTTAATAAAAGTGAAACATGTTAGATTGATATACGTTTCCTATTTGTTCTTAATGTTATCATATATATATATATATATATATATATATATAATTCTGTAGCCTAATGAATGATTTTTGTTGTCATTACACTTAATTCATTTTTTTACTTAATATCATGTTCTTTTTATTTTTTTAATCAGTATCATCCAATGCAAGGCAGTAAGGCCACTAAGACGCAAGGAGTTACAGAGTGTGGGAGAATTAGGAACAGACACTTTAATAATGAGCGAAAAGAGAAGAGAGTAATCAGGAGGACAGTAGATAGCGATTGACATTGCATTTAAATTTTTGCAGATTAAAATTGGCAGGAAAACAATGAAGCTGGAAGGGAGTTTAAGAAGCGATAAAAAAAAACCTGTTAGCACAGAACTTACAGGCTGCATCTAGCCAGCTTAACTGTAAATTGATGAGATCTCAACGCCAGACTAGTACTGCGTCTAAATTCAAAATGTCTAGGTACCATAGCGAAAAGCGCCTCCAAACAATTACGGGGAAAATATTTTTAGAAAAACACAGAGTCAACCTTACGGAGGTGGGAAAGTGACTGAAGCTGAGCAGCCAGATCAGGATCAGTAATATTGCTGATTATACTTTGGATTTTGCTAAGGAGCTCAAGGTAAATAGCAGGGTCACCGGACCATCAATATTTTAAGTATGGAAGAATGGTAGATTTATAGTTATGTAAGATAGATTCTGGAGAGAATAAAATCATCTCACACGATACAGTGAACCGATTTTCTTAGCAGCTGACCTAGCAATTGATATAAAATAGTCTTTTCCCTTGATGTCAGCTGAGAATGTTAACCCGAGAAGGCGCAACGAGTCACTTTTCTGGAGGTTAGCATCAGCCATGATGATGGAAGGCAGAGAGTAGTTTAGTTTTGGAGGTATTAAAACTAACAATCCATCTTTTGCCCCAATTAACAACGGACTTGAGATTGTTTTGGACATTGGCTGCCATTTTGATCTTGTCGGACTGAACAGCCTTACTATCGAGGCAGGAGTAAATGTTTGTGTCATCAGCGTAGATACGTGTCATCGGAAAGGTCATTAATGAAAATTAAAAACAGAGTAGGACTAAGGATGAAGCTCTGTAAGACACCCACATTAGTACGAAAGAATCTAGATGAGTGGCCGTTCAGGATAACCTTCATTTCACGATTTGATCGAAGACTGGATCAGTTCAAAAATATGTTGGGAGAGACCGTAACTTTTCAGATTGTGGAGAAGACCCGTATGCCAACCCTTGTGGAGAATGCTTGTGTGTCTAAGGCTTTCGAGATCTCCAGTGCTATAGTCCGGGCTTCACCGATTTTATCTAGAGTATGATAGACTCTTTCCGTAATTATCGTCAGTCCATCAGCAGTTGACCTGGAGAAACGAAAGTCATATTGCTTGTCTAATAAAAGGCTATGTATGAGAGATGATGAACCACCGGAAGGCATTGATTAGGGTATTTTCATTACACATAAATTAAAAAAAAAAAAAAGAAGTAGAAGGCTAATAGGCTGATAGTTGGAAGGGCTGAGCGATTCATCAGTCCTTAAAAACTGGAACAGATGATGACTTCCAGCAGACAGGAAAGCAGGAGACAACGAGGCATATATTATACAATTTATGGAGAACAGGAGCCAGTTGTCACTTCTTAATGACTATTACAGGGATACCATCGCGTCCACGTGCTTTGTGGGGATCTACGTTAGAGATGATAGCAGAAACCGCGGAAGGGGTTATATGCATAGAGACTCGTTTCTAAGTGGGAAGTTAGGCAGGGATACTCCAAATGATTCAAGAATAGAGTTTAAGGATAATTTATGGGCAAATCAGCAGAGGATGTTAATACCTCAAATTGATTGAAAAGGGGAGGAATAAAATCCTTACACTTATTTAATACAGAGCCGCTAGTAATCATGAGAGCCAAAGTTGTTAGATGCTATGCGGTGCCACATTCTCTCGGCAAACAGGGACTTAGGTCCTCCGAGGACTCGTTTGCATTTATTACGAAATTTGTAGGCGATTGTGGCTCTCTACGAATTCCTTTTCACTATTATCTGTGAACTGATTAGAAAAAATTATCGAGTGGTTATCCGTCGCATTCTCCAAAGTTTTGAATTCAAAATAATCGTTCTTCTTAATTGACTGCCACCTAAGTGTAGCGAACCCTATCTACTCCGTTATTTAACCCAGAGCTAGAAAAATGGGATCTATGTCTTTCCTAAGGTTATTTATCAACGCAACAGACGAGGCCGGAATTTGAACTCGGCTTGTCGATTCCCCTTTCTGATATATACCCATTACGCTGCACGCGCATCATCTTAGTGAATATTAATCACATTGATCGAATATGACATTGAAAGTTTCATATTAAAATTCGGTTCATAACTCCGACAGTGTAGAGAGGATTCAGAAAGAGTTAGATAAGTGTAATGGTGATTACGAAGGCACGGCAGGTCGGAAAACTCATTCTGATTGTTCTCATAGGAAAAGAACTCTCGAATTTGTTGGTGAGGGCCTCAGACTCGACACGGAGGTCTACATCAAGCGCCTTGAGGAAGTAGTGCTGCCCTGAGTTAAGATGGTGGCTGCTGGAAGACCCTATGTCAGGCAATAGGACTCTGCACCATGCCACACAAGAAGGAGAACCCAGTCATGGCTGTCAGACATTTTCTGCAACCTCATTACCCCTTACGTCTGGTCACCTAACTTCTGAGACTGCGACCCTCTTGAGTATTATGTGTTGGGCACAGTTGAGCGAGAGACCAACAAAAAAACCCCTTGTAATACAAAAGATGAACTGAAGGCAAGGATTATAACATCTTTTACACACTTAAACAAGGAGACCGCCCAGAAGAGTTGCGGGAGATTCCTAAGTTGTCTGGAGAATGTGGTGGAGCTAATGGCGATTTTATTTAATAAATTTACCATTAGTATTTCAAGATATTTTTGTGTAGTTTTAGTAAAGATATCAGTGATATCGAGAATGTATCCATTGAACCCTGTATATACTTCCTTGCAGACAAAATAAGGCTGTTACTTGTTGTAGAAAAGTAACCTTATATGGTACGAAATGTCCTTGTACGAAATAAGAGTAAAGTAATTAAAAGTGAGAACATAAAATGTTTTTGCATAAAATGGTAATTATCAACATATATTAGTAATATTTTCAGGGTATATTTATAAATTAGCTCTGGAGGGCTCTTGATTGGGCCTTCATCACAATAGGTAGGGAGGAGTAGAAGACCAAGATGAGACACTGTTTATAACACTTCATGGAGATGCTGTTTATGTGCATTGACGTCAACGCTAGCAATCAGGATATCGACAATATATGCACATGCGAAGGGAAGACCGCGAAAAACTTCGTTGGTTAGGCGTTGAAATGTCCGACCGCGTTCCTCAGGTCGAATGGCATTTTTACGAATTTGTATAGGCCAAATGGTGTGATAACCATGGTTTTGGGAATGTCATCCCTAGCCATGGGGATATGGTGGTATGCCTTAGTTAGGTCGATCTTAGAGAATTTGTGAGTACCTTTTAGACCTGTTGCAAAATCATAGACATGATAGACTAGGTATGGATCAGGAATGGTTGGGGAATTGTGTTTCCTGTAATCGATGCATACTCGGAAATCCGTGCTTTCGGGTTTCGGGACCAGATGTAGTGGTGAGGCATATGGGCTGTCTGATGGACGGATGATGCCTTTGTTCAATATTTTCTGTAGTCATATTTGTGCAGTGGCAATCTTCGTGGTGAGAACTTGCAGGGTGTTCAGTTGTTCTGATATGGTGCTGAGTTTGATGCTTTTCTGAATCAGTATTCTTAAATGGCTGCGTAATTTATGTGTACAAATCCAATATGTCCATAAACTCGTGATTGTGGCAAGTTACGACATTGATTACTGTAGTGTTGTAACGTGTGCGGGTACCAACGATAGAGATGCTTGTTGTATGGTCCGACAGGGTTCTTGTATTCATGTGCACCTACAGATTAGAATGTGCCAAGAAATCTGCTCTGAGTATGGGTGTCCTGACATTGGCTTGAGTAAATGACCATGTAAAATCACTTTGTATGCCAATGTTTAAGGTGAGAGTCTTTGTACCATAAGTCTCTATGTTGGACCGTTAGCTGCTTGGAGCTTAAACAGGGCGGGTTTGAGGGCGTGTCGGTCTTGGGGTATCACGCTGATCGCTGCTCCTGTGTCCACGAGAACCTTTAGTCTGTTGTTTTTGTTCTATGCATAGAACAAGCGATATTGTATTTTTCCACCGGCTGGGTCCACTGCCGTTACCATCTGGTCTTTCAGCTTTCCTATGCCGTCCGATACGTACAAGGCTTTTTGCAGCTTTGTCCCGGAAGGTTTGATGGAACTAGCAGGCAACTGGGTTGTTCTGTCTCTCCTGATTGTGGCTGCTGTCTTGAACTGGAGACCTGTTTTTTATCTACTCAGGGTAAGTTGCAAATCTTGCATTTGCTTCTGCAGGTCTGCTAACGCCTTTCTAATGTGCTGTGTGTCTACGTTGACAGGTTCGCGGGCTTCGTGCAGTGAATTAACTTCCCTATGGCAAAAAATATGGCAAAAATCCTGTCACCGACGTTAGCCAGTTTGTCCGGGAGGGTGTCTTCAATTATTGGTGCAAGTATCTGTGCCACAGACAGGGAATGGGTTCTGCCAGGGTGTGTTGGCCTAAGCAGCTTCTCATAAAGAGCAATATCTGTCGCCTCGACTCTTGTGGGTGAAAAGTTTGCGGAGTAAATCTTCGTCGGGGAGTCAGTCCTCTTGATAATTGCACTTTTCAAGTGCAATTATCAAGAGGCGAGCATCGATCCCCCTCTCTAGAGCGATGACAGGGTGTAGCTTCGGGAAGCTCTTCCCCAGGACTGGGCACCTCAAAGTATTATTTTCCTCAGCTGCAACTTTGTCCACAGACAGAAGCTACAACTGAGTTTCACTCTGCCTGAAGACAGAGACGCAACTGATAGATATTTATCCTGAACAAGTCTTATAACAACGCTGGTTAAGCTTTTTCTTCCAGTTGTTTTTAAAAATTGTGGGAATTCTGACAGGATACGACAAGCTCATAAAGCCAAGACCCGCTTTGCTAAGTCCGCAGGGCTGAATCGCTCCCACTTTTTTAAAGAGTGTTCTACTCCGAAAGCTTATTCGCAAGAACCACTACATTATGGAACAAACTCCCGCCTGATGCTTCTCGGAACAGTACTTTTTGAGTCTAGGGTCTTTAGATATCTATCCACTATATCTTCGTAATCATCATTTCCTACTTCTTCACCTTACGTTCATAACGTGTATTTTATTCAGTAACCTTCTATCTTGAGTGGCTCTTGGACATTGTATTGGGTAAAAAAAAAGTAATATTTAAATTGAAACAATAGAAAAAGTTAACAAAATCAATGGTTTAATGAAGATTATATTATGTGAAATATGTAAAATAATTTAAAAAAAAATACATTTACTTAGGATATTGTGATACTCAACATTTTTCTGTGGTCTATAGCTTCTTTTGGATTTATTTTTCATTTTTATACATAAAAAATTATGTTACAGTTAATTTGCTTACATTAAAAAAATCCAATACCTGAAAAATAAGTTACCGATTCAATATATATTCTTAATAAGATTATTATGAGTTGAAATTCACGAGATTATTCACTTGTATCGAAGCAAAGAGGCAAATTTTCTCATCCTCCACGCTTGTCAATGTGTTGTTTGTTTGTGTACTTGCAAAATCCGCAACAATGAACACTATGTAACATTAATAGGCAGGTGTTGCCGCTGCTGATGATGTAGGAAGAGAAGGGAGAGGAGCGAAGTAGAAAAGCAGGAGGCAACGTTGCCTAGCAACCAAGGTAAACAGTTTTGGCTAATGTAACATGGCGTAGTTTGGGCATCTTATGGCCGCCCGGATCGGATGGGATGGTTTCACAATCAAAAAGTTGTCGAAAATCACACGACCGTCTAATATGATGTTTATAGATATTTATTTAATAGATCACGGCACTTTATAAAATTATTTAAAGTATTCTTTTATTACTTTTTTTATCACTTTTGTGAGTTTTTGTTTTTAACTTTTTGATACTATTTTAAAATAAAAACGTAAAAATGTCGGTGGACAACAGTGAAGTAAGTCTTTATTTTTCATCTTTTATTTTTGTCACTTCTTTTGTCAGCATAATTGTTATTTTGTACATGTATCAGAAATCGACATTGCTAATTAAAAAAAAAAGAATGGTGTCTTTTTTTTTTCTTTTGCCAAATACTTTTTTAGTTTTTTACCTTTATTTCTAAGTTTTAAATTAAATTACAATTTGAAAATTTTTTTCAAATTAGATCAGTGTTTGTAAATTATAATTAAAAATACAAAGTTTGCATTGATAAATTTTCATAAAAAGCGTCAAAACTTAAAGTCACTTTTTAGAAAATTGGTAAAAAAATGTTTTCTAATCAGATTGTGTCTGTAGAATCTACATAAAAAAACGAATTACAAATTAATAGTTTCAAAATTTCTGTATTAGTTTCTGTTGCTTTTGAAAGTCCTAAAAGATAATGGAAATTTTACATGGAAATTTAGTTAAACTCAAATCAACTCTTTGTTGTTCATGTTTAGTTTACTTTTTTTTTCTTTTTTGCTGTTAGTAGTGTTATTGTAATTTGAAGTTTTGAACTGATGAAAAAAGTCATTTGTATTTTTGGTAAATTCTGCGATGCTAATATTTCTTGCTTTTATAATTTTTTTCGATACCAAGAATAAGTATCCTTAATAAGGTAAATATTTAATGAAGAAATAAAACGTTATAAGGGCAATCCCACAAAAAATAAACAAATAAGAAATTAACTGACAGCGATATCAATGACGACGCTTTCAAATTTGGTCTTTAAAAATTCCTTTTTACCTTTTACTTACCAATTTTGTTAAATAACCAGTGAATACTAGATAGTAATTGTTACTAATTAATTGTTCGATTAAACAAAAAAAATTTCGAATTATTTTGTTTGCAACTTACATTTTATTACTTTACATTACAACATGACATTTTTATCCGATTTTCCCCAAATCATTAACGATCCACAACTGTGGATATTAATGTTGATGGCATATTTTTAAAAAAAGTCACTGCTTTCTCAAATCTTTCAACTAATGAATAAATCTAAAAAAATTAAATTCTACTAAATGTTTTTAGCGTTTATGCATTTTTCAAAACTAAACCTTTTAAGAATTTTTAGAAATAATATCTTCTAGTTTTACATTGTCATAAAAAATTTACATTTTTAAAATTTTATTACTCTTCTTATTTTGTTTTTCTTTTTTTAATTTAAGCGCTAAAAATTAAAAAGTAAATAACACACGATGAACAAGAATTAAAGAGATCATTTACATTTTAATTTTTATTTTATTTGATCTAAAATATATTCTTTACAATTCCTTGCATTTTGAATTTTGTGTCAGTTCCCCCCAAAAAAATTGAATATGTGCAGTGCATGTATTTTAATTTTAATTTTAATATTCAATAAAAAATTCTTTTATTTTTTACATACACTACAGTAATTGATTTAAAATTAATTAAAAATTTCCTTTAGTTATCTTATCAAATTGTAAGTTTAAAGTATACATAATTAAATAGATCTTGACGTGTTCATTTTAAAATCTATCGTGCATTTTCTTTTCAGTGCCCTAGCCCACCCAAACTCCACAGGTTACTTCCATCACTACCACCTCTCCCTTCCACAGTAAAAGAACCATCAACATTGTACCAGGTAAGGATCTGTGTTTGTGTTTAGAAACATGATTTTTGTTAGTAGATATGTTGTGTTGTGAATTACCACAACAACCTAGTCAAGGGTAGGATATGGATTATTCAGTATTTGAGTTACTGAGAAACAGCATTATCAAAATAAATTAATAAAGAATTCATTTTATCAATGGTAAGAAGTTTGGGAGTATAAAGCTCCTAATTTAGCAGTACTAGATTTAGACTAAGTGAACCTGTTATGGTGTGTTCTTTAGCGCATATATCTTTTGTATTATTAATGATTCAAGAAAACAACAAAATTCCAAATGTGAATCAACAAGTATATATTGAAATAACATACAAGAACAAAATATACAATAATTTGTATTCAATGTATAGATTAAGGGAAAAGAAGTTGCTTCGATTTTACCCTATTTTGATTTGTAATTGATTGTTCGAAAGAAAGTTCTCTTGAGAGAGAAATGTTCAGGAATCAATGTTAGAACAAGTCTGCTGTTAGAATAGATAACACAAGAATACAATTGATCAGAAAGTGTGTTGTGTTAGAGAAATCAACAGAGTCTTGGCTGATTGAACTTGGTTGAGTCACACAGAGATATCTATATATGTATTACAAAATTCTGTGTCTGGATGTGCGTTTGAAATATTGTGAGTAAAGTCATAGGTTTGTGTTGTCAGGCGAAATTTAGTGGACTCTACTGGTGGCTTGTGAAAAAGTTGCCTCTTTTAAAGCTACAGGTAGGCTCCCAGCGAAATCACAGGAAAAGTTGATTTTGCACTAAAATATGTGATTGGTTAAAAATTGACCAATCACTAAATTTGTACTAACGAAACAAGTAAGCAAGTTCAAAACCGAAAAATTCAAAGCAACGACTGCGATGGCTAAATTGTCCTATAGAATCGCAGACGAATAAAATGTGGGCGTGGAAAAACATAGTAGTCACTACAAACCCATAAATTTACATTAAGTTTAGAGGGTCCTTGCAAAGAAAAAATACAGAAGAATCTTAAAATCTTCTGCCTCTTCATCCAAAAATTATTTTGGAATATTGTGAGACCCTAACCTAGCTTCTTTAGCTTATGCTTAAATCCAGCATTTTTCACACATATCAATTTTGCAATACTAATTAAGTTTCCACTGAGTTGTTGAACAGAGTTAATAATGAATGGATTATGTGACAGAGGGGAATGATTGAACTGTTTGAAGTGAGAGGTGTGGAGCTATAGACTAAAAGGTTGGAACGAAATGATTAAAAGAGAGAAGAAAAATAGAATTGTATATAAAGATCTCACAAGGACAAGCTTCAAAATGAAAAGAGAAAAAAGGGGATGATGAAATCTTTATAATTATATAATTAGTAGTCTGAAGTGATTAAAATTTAGCCTGAGAGATATTATGTATCACTTATGTATTAGTCAAAAGAAGGAAAATTTTAACTTCAAATATATTTTATATTAAAAAGCCTTTCTACTTTATATTGTTTAGCTTTTGTAAAATCTAGAATTACCATATCAAAATCAGCATAAGGAAAATTAACAATGAAATTTTTTAAAAAAATTGCTTTTCCTGTGAAGACTATTTGAAATACTTAATTTTTAACTTTTGTAACTGAACACAGAATTTGTGAAACAATGTTAATAGTATTGGATATTACATAAAAATATTTTTTCATTTCCTATAAAACAAATTATTGATTAAATTATTGTGAAGTCAAACCATATTGTGACATTTTTCAGTTTAACTGAATCAGTACAAAATAACCAACCAATGGCAGGAAAAGATAAAGAATTACACAGAACTTTTCAATAGATCATATTTTTTAACCAATTAACATTCATGCTAATATACCAGTTTAAAAATAGGGAATTTATTTTCTAATACTTTGTTAATTTTTATTTAAAACCTTGTTGAACTTTTTTATTCTAACTGACGTAAATATTCTTTGATGATTTCTAATTGTGACTTGTCCCTACCACTGGTGAATATCATTCAATTTTTCTTTCTTAAAGAACATGTTCATTTTGAATTTACTTTTCTTAACAGTTGTAATCCTAACTTATACAAGGACAAATTGATAATATCTGTCTGCTAAAGGATATTTATATATTATATGCATTATCATTTATATGTCTAAAAGAGAGCTTGTTTATAGATAGATATAAATATATTATATATGATAGTATATTACTATTATAATAACTCTACCTGCTTGACATTGAGTTCTGTTTTTTCATACCAATGTGCCTTGATATCATGGAAATGCCTAGATGTATATCAGTTGTGCTCTGACATCTAATGAGCCAATATGAATATCTGTTAGTAAAATTATGTAAATTTATTGAAATGTAAATGGTCATACAGATGAGGCATTCTGTTTTTGAAATTCTGTGGACATTTGATATCCTTCAATCTCAGGTGACATATGTGTATCAGGAATGCCTGATGGAAAAAATTACCACAGTGCAGTGGTCAACCATAGACTCTTAATATGTGCGACCAGAGACATTTTGCTCAAATTGTCTCTGGTAACTGACAAGCATCACTGATTTAAACCACATCCACATTCAATACAGGAGGTACCAGATCTATATCCAGCAGGTCTATTCTGTATTATTTAGCTTCCATAGTACATGTGTGCAGAAGACCCACCAGGGTACTCCTGTAAACATTGCAACACCTTATGATTGTCAGTAACTGAACCCTCAATGATTAGCAACATGTGTTGTGGTCTGATAAGTCATGTTTTCTGTTGTTTTAGGATGATGGTGGGGTTTGAGTTTGGTACAGATCACATAAGACCAGAGACCTCAGTTGCAAGACACTGAAGTTTTGTGGTAGTTCTATAATAGTATGTAGTGTATTCTTGTGGTATGGCATAGTCAACTGGTCTGCTTAAACATGTCATTAATCTGAGCCTCCTATGTTTCACTGCTCTATAACCTTTTGCACCTATTGATACACTCTGTGTCCCCCAGCAACATTAGGTTATTGCAGCATGATAACGCATTGTGTCATTGGGCCCAAGTTGCCCACAATTGATTTGTGGAACATTTTAGAGACTTCCAACAAAAATACTGTGGTCATCACATTCACCTGACAAAGAGCATTTATGGGACATAGTAGAGAGGTGTATTCATATTCTATAGTTACAGTGAGCTGTAGAGAGCTATCAAAAGAGCATGGCTCAATATCTCTCCAGAGGTCTCTTCTAGACACTTGTTGAACCATGTCAAGTTGCTACCCATAACCAGGCTAAAGAGACTCACTTTTCAGCACTTCACGATATATTGTGTAAAAATAAGAATTTCTAAATGTTTTTTAAACTTTATATTACTTTTGTTTTAAGTAAAATTTTATAAAACTGAAATCAATTATTTTGAATAAAGCTGTTCTTTAATTTTATTTTTATTTTTTGCACAATCATATTTTTCTTGACTATTAATTTTGTGCTGTTATTGACAGATTGTTGTCAAAAATGGCACTCATCCACCCATTATGGATGATATGTCTTGGACATTGGCATCTCCATTTAAAGAACAAAAGCATTCAGTAAAACCAAGTGACTCCATTGGTAACAACTTTACACCTTCAGCTCAACGGCTGAAACTTCCCAGGTTGGTGAGATCAAAATCAAAAAGTAAGTATATGTTCTTTTTCTTTATAAAGAATTGTAAGCTTTTGATAATATTTGAAAATCAGTGACTATATTAGAAAAAACAGATTAGCACAATTTAGAAAAAGAAAAACAATGTCTTGGAAATTTTGTTTTTGTAGACAACTTTTAAATATTTGAAAATAAAATATTTTTTTCTTGAAAATTTTACATTGCATAAAATGATATATTTTTATATAAAACTGAATGTAATTGTTGAATATTGGCAACATCTCATGTTCATTCATTAGTATTTATTTTATTCATTCTTTGATTAAAATTATAATGTGCCTCTGATTCCAGGATCATTATCAGTTGATGGTCAGTATATTTCCTAACTTTTCTTAAAATATTGATTATTTTTGCATGTTTTGCTTTTTTTATAGTCTTCTCTTTCCCCTCATCCAATCGTGTATCAAATTTACTGCTAAAAAATGTTGATTTTACAATAAAGCCATTTTTATTTGATCATCTTTTTGAAAACAAATTGTTTATTTTCTTTGCTGTACTTTTTCTTGCATGTATTCCTCTATTGTAAGGTTGTATAATTTAGAAAAGCTTTATTTTTTTAATATAACCTTACTTCCTTGGCAACTTGCATGCGATAACCATATAGATATCTATATGCTTGTCTCTTGGATCATATTTAAAAACAGATAAAAACTCAAATTCAGGCCTCTCTCCTCCATGTATATTTTAGAAGAAATAATCATAAAAATGCTGTTGAATATTTAATAAAAAATTTCTTTATTCTTGGCTATTTCTAAAAAAAGGTATTTTTTTTTAAAATCCTCTTGTGAATAATTTAATCTTGCTATTCTTTATTGCCTGATCCTAAAAGTTAATTTTACAAAAATATTTCTCTTTTTAACTCTTACAGCCTAAAATGATTAATGATAGAAGTGATAATAATATAGAGTTACTTTATTAAATATGAATGACAGGAATTTCTTCATTGCACTTCTGTCAATCAGAATTATGAAAATTTCTACTGCAGTTAATGAATTAATATAAGAAATATCAAATGGACAGGATATCTTATAATCCATAAGTCTTCTATAATTTCTATCAGTTTTTAATTGGTTATTCTCATCCAAAACAAATGGATCTTTTATTATTATTATAGATATTCATATAAGTATTGCCTAAGTTAGGTGGAGTTTAACAATGAAATGTCCTAATGCATTTTGGTCATAATAAATTTTACTGATGAATCTAAACAGAAATAGTTGATAAAATGCTACATATAGAGCCATGCATTAATTTAAACAAATTATATTTTCCACGTTTTGCTTTTCATTTTATCACCATATCATGCTTTTTTTTAAAATAATGTGTCAGGTTACCTCCTCCTAATTTTCAAAACCCCTACTAGGAGAGGCTCTCATGTCTATAGATATTCTTTGATATTTTTCTTGTTCTCTTCTTTATCCACTTAATCGTCAACATGTAACCTCTCATGGAGAACACATTCTCTTTGGGAAATGCATGAACCATGCACACACACTTACATACAAACATTCACTCACTACATGCATGCTTTGGATTAAAATGGTTTCCACATTCATTTGTTATATGCATTATTGTCTTGTCACTTGTATACCTTTGTTGTGAATACACTATCATTTGTTTGTATACATATACTGGTTCTTGTTCTTTTCCTTTTATTTATTTACATGGACTCACATCCTGAGTCTGCCATATTTGTTTTGGGCATTTCAGGAGAAACATGTGTTTATCTCTCAATGCATACACCGGCCCGCAACAAATGTTTTTGAGAAACAGACAGAAATTTGTATTTTATACCTTTATATTGTTGTATGAATTGCAGTGTTGCAGTGTATTGGCTTTATCCATAGATAGTATTTGCTCTAGAATATAGCTGAAAATCTACTACATTCACTTCTGTCAATATAGTTTATTTGCTCTATACTTTTTGTTTCATGATTTTTACATACATTTTTGTCTGTTTTAGTAGTTTAGCATATTTATGCTGATGTTTTTATTTAATACACTCTATTTTGATACATTCCACTCCTTCATCAAAGTAAAACTTTTTTGTTTTATCAGGTTTTATCTTCTGTATTCAAAATATATAATTTATTTCATTCTGTTTTCAATGATTTAACATGAATATACTAACAGAATGAAACTGTTGTCATATCCACTTTCATGCTAATATATTTTCCTGGTCTAAAACACATGTTATAATGATGTTTACTCAATCATTTATTGTAAAACTATTTGAATATTAATAAAATGGTTGGCTTTAAATATACTCAAAATTATACGTTACATATTATGCAAGATTTATTCTTAAAAAGTATAAATCTTGCATTTATTTGGTACAGTTTATAATTTAATTTCAGCATTGAAAAATGTTTAGAATTATCCAAAACTTAAAAAAAAACAGTTATTGAAAGTGACCATTTGAATTCTATAGATATCATCAAAACTAAAAACATAGCTGGAAAGATTAATAATCAGCTTTAATAAAACAGACCATTTTGTCTTCTCTGTAAGTATTATAAATGATTCGTACAAAAACCGTTTCTTTAACTTCAGTTATCAAACCAAGTGGCAGACTTGAAGGAAGTCCAAAAAAACTTCTTCGGAGCAAAAGTTCTCTTCAACTTTCAAAAAAAGCACCTGTTGAGTAAGTATTATTATTTTCAGTATTTATTGTTCATGTACATTGGTAAACTTTTGACATCCAATTATCAGAGGCTGCTCATTTTAGTAATATATTGGGGAAAGAGTTGGTTGAAAGAATAAAGAACCAAGCCAATAATTTCAACATTATTTGCAATTAAATATATTTAACATGGAAGCCATTTAGTTTGTATGTATTTATTCATGTCTATCATCTTTGTTGTCAGTTTTTCAAATGACACTTATTGTTTTTCAAAATCTTTATTTAAAACCTCAAAAAGCTTGTTTTACTTTTCAAACAATATATTTTTTGATAACCTTTTGGTTTTTCTATGCAAATCTGATTGTTTAAAATATCAGCCAACTTTGAATAGGAATTTTGCTAGTTATACAAGGTACAAAATTTATTGTTACATCCTTCTGTTAGTCTTCTGCAGGATATTTTAGACTGATTTGACTGTAAATTTGAAAAGAATTTGAATAATGAAAGACCAATACTTCCTTTGGAAAATAATATTTTATAACTGGGGAAAAACTCAACTCATTTTGTATAAACTGAACTATTGATATTTTATAGTCTAAATTGTTGATGTGTCTGCTTCATATGTAGGGTAGCTGAAAGTGAAGGTCGTCCTTTGTCTCCATATCGGCAGTTGGTGATTATGAAAGAAATTGAAAATGAGCAAAAGAGATTGATAGGGGAGCCGTCTGAGCAAGATCTGAAGGTTCGTTAGTAAAAACACTTCTTTTTTTGAAAATACTGTTCTCAAGATTGCTACTGAAAAATATTTAAAAAAAAATTGTTATTTAAATGATTTCATCAGTTTTCAACCTCATTTTGAAGAACCTAAAATTTCTTACATATAAATGAAAGCAGTTTCTAACACTTTGAATGAATGGCATATAAAATTTCATGCAAAAGTACTTTGTAGTTTGTTTTTGTCACTGATTGGAAGGATAAGAATTACATGTCATATTCCAGGTTCTTGGTTATTTTATGAACATTGCAGTTTATAAAGTATTTTAATGCACTGACATATTTCACATTACCTGTAAACCATTAGGGTTGTTTGGACACCACATGTACTGCAGTCATAGCAACAGTGGTGTGTCAAGGGCAAGATAACCTGATAGTGCCCATCCTTCTCCAGGCTGGTTTTGAATTCAAGAGTTTTCTTTTTCTAGACTGTTTACCACTTCAAGGCAAGAGAGCTCAGTCAGCCCTACTATATAACCTATGGCTGGAGGGAGTAGGACAAGAGATGACTACATACCTTTCCCAAGAGTATTTCTGTGAAAGTGTAATGAATTTGACCAGAATTTGAACTCAGCTCACCATTTTCTCTTTTTGAGTTTGTAAAAGTTACACCACCCATACAGTCATTGACATATTTACTGACTAATGAATATTAGTAATAAGCTGTTAGAAAATAAATATTTTAAAACTGCAATACAACTTGTATTAAATGTTATCAAAGGTTCCTGTAGTTTACTTATTTGATAATCTCATTAATTTTTAAATAAACACTTTTTGGAGACATGGTAATCTTTAGTTAATATGTATTTCAGAGATATTACTATTATATTGAGAATGGCATCAAGGCCAGTATGTTGGCTGCGTCTCCAAAACAGTGGAAAGAAAAAATCCATAAATTGATTCCAGCAATGTATTTAACCAATCCTATGTTAACCAATTTGAGAAATGAATTGCATGAGGAAGTGAATGATGATTATGAGTTCAGCCTACGGAAAGCAATTGGTAATTCTGTAATTTTGTTGTTTTTACCTATGTCTTTTTGTTTTCTATTATTTATGAAAACCTTTCCAATTTGTAATCTAAAAATTTTCATTAAAATCTACAGATATCATTTGTAAAAAAAACAAAACTTATGAAAAACTTATTTTTCTCATTTGACATAATCATTTTGCAATTAGCCATTTTAATATTTAATTTTAATTTGTTTTAGAATTTAGTAATCATTTATATCAACATTGATAATTTTGCAATTCTCTTTTTTAATTTTTTTTATATTTTCTTGTTTTTATATTTCTAACAGAATTTTAATTGTACTGTAAAATTTTAAAAAAATATGTATGTTTTTATATTTCATATATTTTTACTTTATTTTGTAAAATATATTTTAGAAGAAATCAATTAAAATGTTCATTGTATAAATTATTGAAAGGAAATATTAAACTATTGAGTTAGAAAAACAAAGAATTTTTGTTTATCAACTGAATACTACATAAAAGGGTTTTAACCTCTCATAGATTAAATTTAACTAATATTTTACTGTTATGTTAAAAAAAAAAATAATGTAATTCATCTTCATCCTCCTACTTGCTTATTAATATTTGTTCCTTCCAGTATCAAAGCATTTTCAGGAAGCAACAAAAATATAACTTTTGTTGCTTTGAATTGCACATAATTTTTCTCCAAATACTTTTATGATACCTTATACCTCTTTTGCTGGATAAACATTTTAAAATCATTCACTATATTGAAATTTTTAAAAAATAATAAAATTTAGTTATTATCATTATGTATAATGGATGCATACCTGAATAGGCTTATCTGTCTTTCAATTTATTATCTTCTATAATTTTTAGTGGATTACATCTTGAAGGATCCCAAAGAAAAGGCGCGTCTCCATATTGCTTGGATACCCCAATCTTTCCCTCAGAGGTTTGATGATCTACATTTTTAACTAAATAATCAATATATTGATTAGTAATGATGTATTTAAGAAAAGGATTAATTTGTAAGATGGTATTGATTGTATACTTATCATAAAATGTAAATTAACAATTTTAAAGGAACTGTTTATTACAGACTGCTGACTGAAATACTTTGAAATGTCACTCATTTAGCATTTGTGTATTATCTGAATATTCTTAAAAAATATCTAATTCTTCATATCAATTACAACACAGTAATGAATCTGGTTATTGTGTAATATTAATCCTCTTGTGTGGCAGGGAATCAGTGAATGCTGGACAAACTCCTCACAGATGAAGAAGAGACAGGAAACAAGAGAAATGTGATTTGACAGAAAGATGCTCATTCTATGGATGGAGCATGTAAGCAATAAGGAAGTCTTAAGGCAAATGGAAGCAAAAGGGACACTTATACTCAGAAAGAGACAATTGAAATTTCTTGGCCCACATAATAAGGAAGGAGAGCTTGGAGAACTTAACCATCATAGGGGGCACATTGAGGGCAAAAGAGATAAGGGAAGGCAGCGGGCCACCTACCTGACAAGCTTGTGTAAATGGATGGCAAAACCTTGATAAGGGCTCCAAGAGACAAGAAGTTGTGGAGAGCCATGATCGCCCACGTCCTGAAAGGACATGGCACAAAGAAGAACAATCAAATAAAATTACTGAAATAAAGCATGATGTTAAAAAGATTATTAACTACTTTCATAGTAATTTCCATTTTTTTTTGCTTTTTGAACAAAAACATTAACTGCCTAGTCAAAAATTGAGATACCAACAAAAACTGCAAATTAAACTTTTCAAAATCCTCAAAGTTGCTTTAATCTGTTTGATTCTCCTTATCTATTTTTTTTCTCTCTTAATTTTGTTTTGTGTCCCAACTGCAATTTAAAGAAACATTACATAAAAAGTCTTTCATTTCCTAAATCATGTGTAGATATGAAATAAAATAACATGTCAACATATGTTAGCCACCTGTGCTGTAATTGTGAGTGTTAAGTATTCAATTGATATGATTAGTCATGCAGTTCTGTAAAAAGCAGGTGCCTTGAATGTTTTTACAGTGCACATAAATTGTCATAAAAACTCCATTGCTTCTTTCATTGCTGACACTAAGTGACATTCTACTACCTTGACTGCTCCTACAAGCAAATGCCTGTGTGCAAAATCATTCCAATAATTGTCAGCCAGTTTAGTAATAACAAAAACATTTCCCTTATTTGATTCTTTTTATGAAAAACTTTTATTTCTTTTGTCAGAATATGCCAATAGTTAGAGAAATTAGACCTGCTAATGAAGACAATTTCTCAACTTCTCAGTGTATGCAATTACTGATATGGTCTTTGTAAACTGAATAGGCCAGTTAATTCAGTTGGCAATTAATGAATTAAAGAAGACAAATCATTATAATTACAACTGAAATTTTCTTTTACAAAAACTGTTAATTGATATAAAGCATTAAGCTTTCACAATCAACACAAGCAGACTAGCACTCAAAGTAATTTAGACAAAAGGCTTATTATCAGAATCTTCTTTTATATGATGTGGGTAATCATGACTCTCCACTACTTCCTTTGCAGCTGTAAACAGTAACTCTCCTCTTACTATCCCTCTTATTCCCTGTTCTGCCATCCATTCACACAAGCTTGTTAGGTGGGCTTCCTTTTTGCCTTCAATACATCCTGTGAGTGTATCATTCTCCAAGCACTCTTTCCTCATTAAGCATCCCAGAAATTTCAATTGTCTTCTGATTCTAAGTTCTTTTTACCATTTTCCCTAAAACTTCCTCATTGCTAATATGTTCCATCCATGTTATTTTCAGGATCCTACTGTAGAACCACATCTCTATTGCCTCAAGTCTTCTCAGTGAGGAAATTTTTTAGCATTTACTGCCATATAGAAAGATTGATACTATATATCAGTTCATCAATCTTTTCTTTGTCTCTAATGAAATTTTCCTGTTTCTTAATATTTTGTTTAACTTTGGGGACGCATTTTGAGCTTTTGGATTTCATTATCAGAATAGCCAATGTTATAAACAGAATTTCCCCTTGCTTAAACAGGGTAAAATTGTAGTTTAGTGCCTTAAATTGTGGTAGATTATCAACATATGACTGATCATTTGTGTAATTTTATAGAGCCAGGAAATGGTTTTCAAACACAAACCGTTGAGAGTTTCTGGGCTCGTGCCAAGAAAAGAGTAAAGTGTATGGATAAAGTAGCATTTATTCACCTCTCCACAAGGGCAGGTTTAAAGCCATAGACACTCATTCATATGTGTGGATAGAGATAAAAAACATTGTCTAGTTTCCTCCACAATTGCCTTGGGATTCCTCAGTATCAGGGTTGACTTTGACCCAACCACTTTTAACTGCAGTGAGGAGATGCAGTCTTGTGTGACAGCTACAGGAATTTTTTTGATTCCTACCTGAAGGAATATGATGGAGATGGCAAAATGATACATTTCTCTGTTGCAGCAGATATGCATTCCAGAAAATACTCTTGTAAATGTTAGTGAACAATATCCTTTGCAATTCATGTTGAATTTTGTAGATGTTTTTTTTTATTGTTGAATAAACTCACAACTTTGATAATTTGAGATGCTAAATTACAAGATTGTCCAACTCTTCTAATTATTTATTTGTCATTCATACTAGGAAATACCAGAGGTCTGAGTCAAATTTAATGTCCATCAGGAACCTTTGATCTAATAAGAGTTGATCTGTGGAAACCTCAGTATGTACTGCATTCACCCTAAGTGATATCAAAGTAAGTTTTGTGCTAAGTGTCATCTCAGAATATCAAAAGAACTCCTAAGATTGATCTATAAAGTGACTTCAAAGCCACCAAGTGCAATCAAATCTCAAAGGATTTTGGTATGTTCAGCATCACAAGCAAGGATGTGAACCCAGCTGAACTTAGGACACACACACATGCACAACTGGATAGCAGGAAGTTATATAAATACCTGACCTTCAAGGGAAGATACAGAATCTTTCACACCATCACAGGAAGATCAAATGTTTGAAGAAAGATCTGAAACCACATACACTTGATTTGATTGATGTTAATTTGATGCAGTCCTGAAGTGGATAATTATTTTATGTATAGAAAGTTTAGCCTTGTATTCGTATCAGACTTTACTAACATAACATTACATGCTCAATGTCTTTCAACAGTGGGTAGTGTTTGTGATTGAGTTTATTAAAATTAACAGTAGTTAGTCTAATATCTTACACTGTGAAATTTGCTCTTGATAATATATTTGGCATGATTACTCTGATGGTAAAAAATACCCTATTTAAAAAGAGCCATGGTACAATATTTTTGTCTGTGCTTTTGCAATTGTCTCCTGTTTTTAGGTTTCAAAGAACTTTTAAACTTTTAGCATTCAAGTTACAAATTTTAACATTTTTTGTGTACTGGCATTACGAGCACCCACTCATTTTAATCTAGATATACTTATTGATATGTCCCCGGAAAGGGATATATTTGTTCAAAGTATCAAAGTGGTTGTTGACTACTGTAACCAGGTAGGACAATCTAGCAGGTAACTATAATGGACTGGTCCTCATTGTAGTGGTAGGCAATAAGCATAGGCAATAGGCATTGTCCATGTACTTCCACATCAGTCTGTATTTATGGCTGACACCAGCCAATCATATTACTGTGAGGGGGAACCCAGGTGTATGCATATTCATTACATCACTTATTTAATTGTTGTTTTGCAGTAAGAATAGTTAAAAACCTAGGCATCTTCAAATTTCTTATAAACTTATCTGCTACTTATCTTGTTTACACAGTTTTTAAGGATATTGTTACATAACAGCTTAGATATCAATATTCAAAATAGACTTCCATTTCAGTTTAGTTTTGATAGATGAATTCTGTTTAAAGAACATGTGGAATTTAGAATATTTAAAAATGAATTCAAATTTTATGTTTCTTCTACATAAAAGTATCTTAAAATGCTTCTTATATTATTCAGAGTAATCCGGTCACCTGTTCCATGGCACTTTACTTATATTCAAATGAAGGAATTCAACAAACAATGTTTATTCTGTATAAATCCAATAATGTTAGAACTACAAAGGATCTGGTGCACTCAGTAAGTAAAATTTTTATTCTACTGCACTGTAATCTGTTGAAAAGATCTTTTTTTTTCTGTCGGCAAATCAAAAAGGAAGAATATGTTGTTAATAAACTGGCTTTGGTTTTATGACACTCAGTTTAGTGAGAAAGTGTGGCTATTCCATTTATTTTAATATGCATTTGACTTTGGTTAGGAAAACTTTGATTAAAGAAATAAACTATTTTTCAATTCCAATTCATTTGAGTTTTAAATTTTAATTCTATTTGGAACTTTGACACTTTGTTCTTAACACAAAATAGGAATCTATACAATTAGATTCATAGATAGTTTTGCAAAAGCTGTCCATTCACTCTGTAAAAATAATAATTAATGCTGAATACTTAATTTTCTACTTCTGTTTTATCAGACACAAGCTTCCATTTTGTGCTCTACCACTAAGCCATATTGATAAATACAAATCTTTGTTTATTAAAATGAACTTGTTCTTAGAATTTTAATTATAAGGTGGGACATTTTTGAAAAGTTAACAAATTATTTATATAATCAATTAAATCATTCACAATATTTTAGATTTTTCTAATGCATTTCTTATTAAAATTTATTTTATTCATCATAAATTAAAATTATTAAAAGAGTTTTGGGCCATTTTAGTTGAGAGGAAATGAAGATGTTTTCACCAAGTTCTTCCTGACATCAGTTATTTAGTTTAAACTTATGATTAAGTTGGCATATATATTGTCATAGATATATTTTCTCCCTGATTTTCCAGTCGTGGATCTCTAAAATTTCCTGTTCTTTGTAGCTCTAAGTAAATTTTGTCTTTTGCTATCTCTCCTAAACCCTGTTCTGTTAGGTATGTTATGCACTATTTTCCTATGTCCCTCTTGCCTTCAATATGCCCTGTGAGTATCAAATTTTCCATTATGTGCCATAGAAATTTCAACTCTTTTTGATGTTACATAGAATCAGTATCTGCATCAACCGCAAGGAAAGTTGGGTTCCTGTGCTACGCCAGAAGGTTTTTCTCATCAGTCTATTCTTCACATCTACAAATCTGTCCAGGCATGTTGCCATATATGGTCTGGTACCCCTGCTGTTCATCTCTAGGTTCTCAACAAAATCCAAAACATGGATATGCAATGTGATTGGTCCTGACTTGGGTTTTTTAACTTCAGTCACTTTCTCATTGATGTAATGTGGCTTCCCTCTGTCTTTTTATAAATCTTTTCATGGCCTCTGCTCTGATGAGCTATTTTCACTGACTGCATGAATTTAAGCATGCTACTAGGTTGGCATCTTGGTCCCACCTTTTTACTGTTGAAACAGTTAACTGTAACCACCTATTCCAACAGCTTCTTCTCTTGCACTTCCCGACAGTGGAACTCCCTTCCTCTTACTTGCTTCCCTGATAACTATGATCTACAAAAATTTAAATATAATGTCAATTGACATCTTCTGTTGCCTTGATCCCCATTCTTCTTTTTATCCTCCTCCGTTCCTATTTTTATCCTTTCCTATACCCAGTCTTTTCCTTTACTTACACGCTTTTGCATACGAGTGGCACTTTGGTCTTGCTTGGAGTAAATGCTTAAAAAAAAACATTATAATGTTCTTTTTGTTTACATTCCTTCTAAAACTTCATAATTGCTCACATGTTCACTTCATAGAATTCTCAGTATCCTTCTGTAGAACCACATTTCTATTGCTTCATGTCTCTTCTTCTGTTAAGAGATTGTCCCGCACTCGCTGCCATATCAAAGGACTGATATTACGTAACATTTCATTATTTTTGTTTTTTTTTCAATGAAATTTTCCTGTTTTTTTAATATTCTGCTTATCTTTTGGAAACATGTCCTAATGAGCATTCGGATTTTGCTGTCGCACTTTCTATCCCCTGTTAAAACACTTCCTAGTTATTTAAATTTTTGTATTTGCTTGATTTTGGTGTTTTTAATTTGTATGTTGGGCTGTTCCTTTTTCTGTCAACCGTACATTTTTTGCAATTGATGTGATCCTCATTCTTGCTTTCCTTCACTAGCTTCTGTAGGAGTTCCTGTGATTTCCTTTTTTTGTTTGCTATCAACACTGTAGCATCTGCATATCTTAAGTTGTTAAGATTATGGCTGCCAATAATGAATCCTGGTAGGACTTCAAATTCTCTCACAATTGCCTCACTGTATAGGTTGAATAAGTCTGGTAAGAAGACACATCCTTGCCTTACACCCCTTTCTATTTTTGCATATTTATTGAATTTATTTTCTATCTGTACGAAGGCAGTTTTTTCCTAGTATAAGTTTTGGACTATACTAATATCCTCCCCAAATATGTCAAGGTTACCTAGCAGTTCCAACAATTCTTTGTGATGTACTTTATCAAATGCTTTCAAATTGTTTTTTGTTGCAGGGTTGTCATGTTTTCCTTACAGATTTTATTTGTGTTTTGAAAATGCTCACATAAAGTAGTGAAATCTCAACATGAAAATAAAACATTTTCAATTTCCAACAAGGTTTTTGCATCTTCCATTTCTATATATTTTACTGGATGTTTCACATCAATCATTTATCATTCCTAATAAATAAAGAAGACAAGTTAATTCATTTTTATAGATATTTTAATAGCTGTTTCATCAATCTGCATGTTGCTAAGATTCTGGCTCATGTGCTTGAAAGATTTTTACTGAAGCCATTGACTGTCAAAAGCTTATCAATGATAGTGACTTTTTTTTCTTTGTTAAATAAGGTTCAGTCATTTAAGGTTTGTTAGCTTTGAACAGCTTATGAATACAAAGCTTCCATTGTTACCAGAAGAATTCCATGCTTTGGTTAAAAGTCATTGTGCAAGTTCTCGAGATGTACTTCGAAACAGGTTGGTAATTCTTTTTTCTTTTTTTTTTTTTTGTCAATAAAAATTTAGAAAAATATAAATTTGTCACTCATTTTTAATCCTGCTTAATCCTTATATACAAAACTTGGATTAACAACAGTTATAAAACTGAATTTATTTAAGTAGGCTATTTGTAAATTTGTGAATGAATAAAATGTGACTGGAAAAGGAAAAAAAATAAAAGGTTAAAGAATATAATTTATTAAAATAATGTAAATTTAATGTACTGCTTTAAATAACTATACTGTATAAAAGAAAAACTGTTCAGACTTCATATAAAAACTTATATCTAATATACTTAAAGCACTATAAAGGTTTAAAATTCATTTATAGAAAAAATGATCAGAATTACTAATTATTTACATTGTTTACAGTTGGATTAAATTCAGACAGAATTATATTAAATGCTAAAATGTTTTCTAAATATAAATATAGAAATTATTTCAAGTATTAGACTTAATTTATGCTTTAAGATCAATCTGTTAGCTTCAAACTCTTTTTTATTGTTATTTGAGATTATAGCTTCTTCAGTTGTTTTTCTCTTTGTAATTGGCAGCTGGATTCCAAACTGTGCGCAAGTATTTTTGGATAAAAAGGATTTATGGTATCACCTAGTGCCACAAAATGATGTAGATTCTCTGGAATTGGTTAAGCAGTTTTTTGCCAGCGTGGGTTCACTTATGTCAATCCAACTAAGGAATTTGGTCATTAATTCTCTCAAAGATTTTTTGAAATTTCTGGAAATTCATATTGTAAGTACCAATTTATAAGTCTTAGATAAAGAGGATAGACAAATGCAATTGGTGTTGCCTCAGAAAATGACTGTTGAACTAAATTTGAACTTTAATCATAGCCATTAATGTTGCATTCACATGACTAATGAAAAAATACAAGTATCAAGTTTCATTGCTAATCCTCTTAGCATTGCTTTGTTACTAATCTGATAATATAAATAACTGAAGTTGAATTATTTCATGATTATTTTCCTGATGAATGTCATATTCAATGTCAATTATGGTAAACAGTTGTCAAGGTAATAAGATTGAATGTATATTTAAAAATCATTTTTCCATATTTTTTTCTTGTTTGTGAGTAAATTTGAATGAGAATCCAATAGGGTGGTGAATATATATATATATGACAATTTGGAAAACTTCTACTTTGGCATGTTTTGCAACTGGTCTTCTTTTTTTATGTCACTCTTTACAAAGCCCAAGAGCCATTTGAGGTAGAAGGTTACAGAGTTAAAAGCACAGTTTATGGAGATAAATAAGGAAGATAACAGTTGACCCTAAACTCAAAGAGGTTAAGATTGTAGTGACCAAGAGAAGCATCCTCTTGGTTCCACAAAGCAGCAGTTTGTAGGAAGAAGCTACTTCAGTGGAACTTACATCTTGCCAATGGAATGCAAAGGAAATGAAGGTGGTTCGCTACAATGTGCATGGTATGGTGGATTTCAGCTATGAAGATTAGAATTGTTAGAACAAAGGAATATAGTTTGTTTGAACATTTCCTATGGAAATAGTGAGAGGCTTGAATTGTTTCATCTGTGAGAAAGGGATTTGTTCAAATTCTGTCCTTGTTTATTGTGTTCATTTTCACACTTGCTAAAGGCACAAATCCATCTCTTTTTTTTCCCACCAGTTATGGGTTAAATAGTTAAGTAGACTGAGCTCTCTATCTTTGAGTAGGAACCAATCTAAGAGAAGGAAGACTGGATAAAGTAACAGGGAACCACTTTATTATCATTCTCAAGTATGTATGTCAATTCACAGATACTAAAGAAAAGAAATCTATTGAGAACCATAATCACATAGGAAAATGTTTAGTTTGTTTCTTAATTGGTGCTATATAGATATGACCAAATGCCAACATTGACAGTGCAATAAATAATAAAAACTGGGTTGAAGATGAGGATGGGGGAAATAGGAGAAATGAAGAGTGAATCTTATATCAATATTTGTGTTGTATACTAATACATTTAACTATTTCCTCATTTTCTTTTCAGAATGGCAACAATTTTGGTGAACAATACGATGAGTTAGAATATGTAATGTCATCCATTATGGTAATCAAACTGAAAGTTGAAGAACCAAAGATTGTATTTGAGCCTCCATTCAGGGAAATTGTTAATCTGTTAATTAAATGCTTCTCTGAGATAATCGCCAGTGGAACTGGACTGCCCCGTGTAGAGTGTGAACTTTTTACAGATATGCGTAATCAACAGCTTTTTCTGCGCTCCCCAGATGCAGATGAGGTGCAAGTCACTGATATTGTAGACCAAGCCATTGAGATATTCAAAAAAAATACTATTGGACCTCAGAAGTAAGTTCAATAAATTTCTGTAAGAAAAACCAACTGAGCAGTATGACAAACACATAAGAACTGATATTTGAGTGAGCATTTGAGTGGTTCAAATTAATTTTATGATGAATAAAATTTAGTTAACACATAAGGATGGTAATGTTTTATACATGTTAATGTTTTTACTGGACATCAAACTATTGTAGTGGTGCATTTTTTATTAAATGTACTCTCAATATAAGGCCCAAGAGCCACTCAAGCAAGAGGTTTAATGAATGCATTGGGTATATGGATGTGAGAGAAGATTGTGAGGATATGCAGGGTAGATAATGATTGACCCCTGATTTGAAAAGGCTAACATTATAGTGATCAGGGAAGTATCCTCTTGCAGTCTGTTCCACAAAGTAATGGTTTTGGGGTAAAGAGCTGTCTGAATAGAACTTCCTTCTTACCAATGGAATATCAAAGGAATGAGAATGATTCGACCCTCCATTGCTGCTGTTTCAACAAGTCCTGTATGGCATGGCAGGCCTTTGCTGTAAAGATCTTGGCTAGTGGAACTAAGGAATATAGCTCATTTGAACACTTGTCATGGAAATTGTGATAGATGAGCGATGGGCTTGTGATGTTTTATCTATAAGAAAGGAGCTGTAGGGTTGAAAATGATTCATCACCCACAAGGCTGCATAAATACTTTCGAAACCTATTAAGGGTGAAAAATAAAAATTGGGCAGCTCTAGCCCAAATTTTGCAGATATACACAGTTTTTGGTCTGATCTCACTCTTGTAAAAATAGGGCATGGCAGAAGGAGTCAGGTACTTTCTGAAGAGCTACAAGGAACCAACCATTTTACAGCATCTTTAGAGATGGATCGTATATATGAATTCTACTTGAATTGTGGTTTGAACTTTAGTTCCAATAGATGTTCTTGGTGATGATGTTTAGTCCTGATTTAATACAACTATGTTTATTCTATCCTAACTATTGTTAGAGATGTGCGAGTTGATTATTGATTTTGTATACTGAAGAAATATCTTATTTGTTAACTTTACACTCCCGAGTCTCTCTCATCATGCTTTTTATATATCTTTGTAATATTGTCATTTAAAGGATTACACAACTGAAACAGTCATTCATTGTAATGAGCAGTTCTAGGGAAAAAGGTATATGATGAAATAATCTGCAGCTATTAACATTGTAACTACAAAAAAACACGTTTTTTCATGATTGCAGCTGTTTTGACAAGTTTTGATTTATTTTCCATATATAGGTACCTCAATTATTACAAGAAGTATTCAAATTTACTCAATAAGAAGGCAGATCAAGAAGTGACTCTTTTCCTCAAGGATCAACATTCAATTGAGACTTTTAAAGAGGTCAGTCATTTTCCAGAATCAAAATATTTTTAGCCTTTAAGTAAGTTTTTAGTTGTAACCAGTCAAAAGAAAACCTGTAATAACTGACAATTTCACAGATAAATTTTAATTGTTTACACATATACATCCTGAAGAGGATCACCAAAATTATGAAAATAGTAAGAATCGCTGGTCAATTTGATGACTAACTCTCTGCTTTGATGTTGAGTGTAAATTTTGTGTTGTGTTTGTATGTATATTTAAACCTTAAATTCTCAATTTTAACTTGATGAAGTGATCTAATCTATTAATATTCCTTTGATTTCAACTCTTCAATGTGATATTAATAATTCAGTAATTCCTCTTTGGCTTGGAAGGAGTCTTGAGCCTTATTCAGTAACCTTCCTAGAGATGGCATCTTGAAGAAATTGCCCAGCCTCCTGTGCTGTGAACAGGTTAATAGGAGTAGATATGTTTGACTATCGCCAAGACTGCACTCCTTCCATATTTATTGAACAGGAGTAGAGGTTTATCCCTTGTTTCCTGCCTCAGTTCTTCCTTTCTTCGATGGCCATAATGATTTATGTTAATTTTTTTGGTGATCTGACTGTTTCGTGGCTGTGACTCTTCACTATGAGGGCACTAGTTAGTAGTTGCTGCATCTAACAGGTAGTAAAGAGCCTCACACTTTGGTAATGCTTAGAGAGGATGCTCTGATCAACAGTCACATAATTTGGGGGTATTTCTAGTGCCATATCATGCATGGGTAAGTGTCTCTGCATGTATTTTTAGTAGGCAACCCTGAGGCAACATTATGCTTTAGTCTCAGGCATATTCTGGGCAGTTTGTATTGCCATTGACAACAGATAGTGATAATTATGTTGGCCTTTTTCTTTTGTTCTCCTCAAAACAAAATCTCCTTATGACAGATATAATGAAAAGCAATGCAAGAAAACCAATAAACAAAAAGTCACCTACAACCTTTCTTTCTCCAATATTCATGTTATCCATTCCAATTTCTGCAGCATAGAATCTTTTCTCTTGAAATGGTCTCCAAATATCTTTGCACTTTGTGAAACTAATTTAAATTCTTCTATTGCTATTTAATGAATTCTCTTTTCTAGACAATCTTCTTCTTTGCTGAAAAGATTCTAAAATAAATATGCATGGCCAATGGCAAGGAAATTGTCCCTGGAGTCACCAGATGATTCTTTCATGTGCTTTTGACTTTCATTATTGCACTCTCTTAACTATCTCTTTTTCCTTTATTGCTCCACTTCTCAGAACTGTAACATATTAGACAAAATTTCTGACAGTATAGAAATGGCTATCTCTCTCTAAATTCATCTATGAACATTTTTGTGTTTGTTGATTTTAATGCTCATCATGAGAAGTGACTTAAGTATTCTAATGTTACTGACATTGCTTGTATTCAGACTTTCAATTTTTCTTTTGCTTAGTATCTTATGCAAATAGTGGATTTCCTTGCTTGCTTCCCTAATAAATCTGGTTAAATTACTTCCTTACTTGATTTATTCCTTACTAGCTCTTATCGAGCATCACAAATCTGTCCGCTTGGCAATTTAGATCATACTGAAGTATCTGTTGATATTTCTTTTCAGTTGTCTGTTAGATGGGAACCTCCTATTCACAAGACTTCACTCTGTTACTAGCTTACTGATTGGGATGAGTTTTGTGACTTTCTTCATGATGTTGATTGATATTCCTATTCTTCCTATTGAGAATTGTACCACAGAGCTTTCTTTTTGGGTTAAAGTTGGCATCGACACTTTTGTATCTTCTTGAAAATACCAGGTCCCTGGTTTACACCAGCCTGTTCAGCCACTATAGCCTACAGGAATCACTTTTTCTGGCCATACCAGCATGACAGTTTCAATCACAACAGATGCCTATTTGTGACTCTGTGTAATAATTGTAAACATGTCCTCAGCAGGGCTAAGTTTTCTGTCTATATTTCTGAGATGAGGTATTATGTACACTATTTACATTATTTAGACTATTGTCCTCATCTTTGTCACCATACTTATTACAACGTTTCTGCCGTTGTACGCTCCGGCCTTCTTCAGGTGGTTGGAATGTCAAACTTAACCCTTTATTTTGCTCACTTGGGTAGATTGTTCTAGTTCCACGTACCATGTTTAATGGATGTCAGTTATCAGTTTTCTCCTGTTAATTACCCTCTCCAAGTTCTCCACTGCCTTAACCGGGTATTGAACTCACACTCTTTGGGTCCTGTCACTGGATCTAACTAATGACACTGTCCTTGAGGATACATGGCACAGGGGATAAAGGCGTTAGTTAGCACCAGGAGTTACGTCCCCTTCTACGATGGGCTGTTGAGAGAAGACCTTCTACTTAGAGTAGGTGGTGTAGACCATTTGCATATGAACGATACTGGGCAGGTATTAGCCAATGGTCAGTATGGGTCTGGAACTGGGAGAGCTATATAACGCTAGTATTTTTCTCAGTTGAGAGGTGTTCTCAATGTGTGGACGTGTGAAAACCAAACAAGATGAACACACCTAATCAACACTGATTTGGTTAAGCATTTCACATTGCTGGGTCTTCTTTTAGATAAGCAATATGGCTTTTGCTTCTTTAGGTCAGCTGCTGATGTATTAACAATTATTGCTGAAAGAGTTTATCAAGCTTTAGTAAGAATGGTGAAGCTTATGCTGCTACTTTGGACATCTTGAAAGCATTTAATAGGGTTTGGCATACAAGTCTTCTTTTCAAGTTGAAAGCTTATAGTATTTCTGAATGAATTTTTGAACTGAGTCAGTCTTATAAAATCGTAAAATGAATGTTATCTTGAATGGCCATTCTTCTAGATCTTTTTGCATTAATGCAAATGTTCCCCAGTACTTTATCCTTGAGCCTACATTTTCATCAACAACCTTCCTGATGACATCAGTTCTCCACTCAGTATCTATGCTGATCAGACAGCTATTTACTCCTGTCTTAATAGTAAGTCTGATCAGTTTGATAAGGTCAAATTGGCAGCTGAACTAAAAAATAACCTTCAATCTGCTGTTAGATAGGCAGGCTTGTTAATTTTAATGCCTTCAAAATGAAACTGCTCTTTATCAATCCTCTGAGAGACCCCTTTCTGCTTTCCATCTACATGGCTGATGCTAACCTCCAGGAGAGTCACTCATTTCACCTTCTTGGACTAACATTTTCCACTGAAATGAAGGGAAAAAATTATATTGAATCAATTGCTAGGAAAGTTGATTCACTGTGCTGTGCTAGACAACTTTTCTCTCCAGAATCTATCTTGTATATTTATAAGTCTGCTATTCATCCATGCTTTGAATATTTCTGTCACATATGATCTGGTGCTCCTACTATATATTTAGAGATTCTTGATAAAATCTAAGAAAGACTGCAATGTTATTGGTCCTGACCTGGTATCTCAGCTTCAGTTACTTTCCCACCACTGTAAGGTAGCTTCTCTATTTTTTCTATAAATACTTTTATGGTAATTGTTCTGATGGTACCTAGACTTTATGAATTTAAACCCTAGATTGGCAGCAAGGTTTCATCATTTTACATTGAAACAGCTAAATGTAACCATAAGTGCTATGCTAGCAGTTTCTTCTATCACACTTCTCACTTGTGGAACTCTCTTCTGGCATTTTGCTTCTCAGTCAACTTTGATCTTCACAAATTTAAATGCAATGTCAATTGTCATCTTCTGTTTTCTTAATTCTTGTTCTTTTATTGTTCTCCTTAATTGTATTTTTTCTCATATTCTTTCAACTCTCCATGACCCCTCCCCCTTGCATCTTTGTAGTTTTATTGCCTTACTTGGGATGAAATGATTAAAAAAATGTTATATCATTTGTGACAATGGTAGAAGATGTCAAATAAGCATAGCTTAATATGGTGGGTGTAATAATATTGAAATAAGTTTTGCCTCATTTGCATGGTTAGTCCTTCTACTATTGAGGAAAGCACATTCAAGTAAGGAACTATAAATTACACTGGGCATCAATTTAAGGACTTTATTTTTAATACATTGTTATTACCAGTATTATTTCATGGCATGCACAACAATATTGTCTTTTTCTTGACTTTCTCTTGACAGAAGGGAGTGTATTTCTAACTAGTATCTCTTCACTTTTTGGCACACAAAAAAATTGCAGGTGTCATTTAGGGATGTAATTTATTCTAATTAGAGTTTTGTCAAAAGTTATTAAAAATTTGATGAATGATGTCAGTTCATTAATATTAAGGATGTGACCTAAAGAAGGCCTAAACAAATCAAAACAGCAAAAATGAAGATACTAGTTTAAATCATTCCTGGAATTATGATGGAACTTCTCTTAAAATTTCAGACAGCAATTTTTTATCTAGTTTCTGATTTTTTCCTTTGAACTTGTCTAAATCTGGAAGTGTCTACAATAACCTGATAGAATATCAAGTCAAATATTAATTATATTGTTGCAGGTATCAACATTTTGATGAGATTTTTATGCTCCTGGTACATTTGACCTGCAAACAACTTTGACAGACTCATGTGAGTCCACAAAAAAATAAGACATAGAATTTATACTAATAAATATTAACAAATAACAAATAGGACATTTTGCAAAAGGAAAAATGAGAAATTAAATTAAATGTGAAGAGTAAAAAGTAACCTTCAGTGTCTGTATTTTGAGGTACTTACATGTCAGCGGGAGTGTTAAGAATATGTCTTTTCACTATGAAAAATCATCAAGAAAGAGATCTCATGCTGCCTGTAATTATTGTCAGGGAGCAGTAATTAAAAATCTTAGCAGCTGTGATTATTATCAGCAGGTGGTAATCCAACAATATGCACTGCTTTTCAAAAGGATAGAATTGTAAAGGTGAAGAAAGTTATCAAGGAAGTCTGAGCAAATATCTCTTCATATTCAAATACTGTATTCTTTGAATGTATATCTGAATAACAATTGCATAAATACATAGCTATGATACCAAAATCCATTTAAACTTGTAATTTCATAGTATATTTGAAGTATTCTTAAAAATCATTCTTTTCTTTCTTTTTTCCTCCTGCTCAACAGAAAATAGATAGTTACCAAGATCTAATGAATGAAATTGCCCTGTTGTATATCACAGTGCCACTTAGTATGTTCTGTCTGGATAGTACTGAGTTAAATGAGAGCCTGCATAACAAAGCCAATAATCTGAAACAGCGCATAATATCCTTTGAGGTAGATGAGAATAGGAGAATCAACAAAAGGTAAGCCAAACTTCCTTTTCAATCAAAGTTCATATTTATTTTATCAAAGGAATTATTGTTCACTATAACATATCTTATTACAGCTTTTAATTGTTGTTTACTCAATTTCATCTACACTAGATACTAAAATACAAAAACTTCCAGTTTAGAGCCTCTACTCATGGATTATCATAGGATTGGAGTCTTATGTGATTAATTTTTATTTAATTCTCATTGTGTTGGTCAATTTTGTAAATTTGAATTGCATTTTTCTTTTCACCAAATATTTAAAATTCTAAGTAAATTTAATAATTTCAAAGTCATATATAATATAAAAAGTTCTGGGTAACTAAGGAGTTTCATCAAATTTATTAACTAAAAATATGAGAAAATTTTTTACCATTAATTTTATTGAATAACATATTTATTGTTTTGTTCCAATAACTTCTGCCATATTTCAGGCAGTTTCATAATTCCATCCTCCTAGAACTTTTTATCATTCTCAGAAAAGAACTGCTGCAGTGGCATTTTACAGTTTTCCAGGGAAATGAAATTTTTTTCTTCATAAAGAGTTTTCTTTAAAGACCGGAATGAATGATAATTTGAAAATGCGAATATCTGATCTATTTTTTTTTATCCCATGATCTCTTCTATGTTTTGAAGTATCCATTTTTCATTGCCTGTCACAAATTGACAAAATTTTCATTATGTTCAAGTGTAGAAATATATATGCAGCAATTGTTCTTTTCAACATTTTATTGAAAAATATAGCCATTTTATGTCTATAAAGTTTAACAAACTTTTTCACTTAATTGCAAACAATCTTTGGTAAAACTAGCTGATACAGATGGATGAAATTTCAAAAATTAATATAATTGTCATATCTGAGCTTTTGCTATATCCTTTCACAGCCAAAAATCCCTGACCACACACACACACTATACACTTAGCAAGTCATCTCTCTTTCCACCTTTCTATGATATAGTACATTCACATCCTCTCTCCTTTCAATCTGTCATAATAGTTGCTGACTATGAGAGGAATTAGGTCAAACAAGCTGATGACCTCAGAAACAGATTCAGACAAAAGCTAAAAATAGCTTTTCACACACATGCCAAATAATGTGATCAAGTACAAACGTTGAGCAGAAAAATATTGGAAGGAATTAGTTGGAACACAGATCTTAAACGAGTAACATCCTTTTTTTACTTGTTACTGTCAAACAAGGGAAATTGCACAATGAAGATGAGTTCCAATTCAACTCAACACACTGTGTTGCATATATCAAATGCACAGGTGAATTACTAAATGTGATAATCACCTAAGAAAGGTATGTGTAACCAGATCAATTAAGGCTATGATCTATATATGAACCTTCCTACCTGAATGATGAATTCTACATTGCTGAATATGTGAAGAAAAGAGTAGATGACCAGTTCTTAAGGTCAAAACTCATAACAACTAAGAAAGAATAACAAATCAAAAGTATTGCTGCATGGGTGAAAAGAACTGAAAGTAAAAAAGAACAAAATAGAAATATAAAACAAAAGAGAGAGAGAGAGAAGGGAAACAAGAAAACCTTATTTTATTTCAGGTGAGAAACTAAAGCTATGTGTGCTTTGAGTTTTCAATATCAGGATGTAGGTGATCATGGCTCTCCATTTTCTCCTCTCCTTTTTCTCCTCTCCCTTGTAGTTCTCAATAAGCTTTGACTTTTTGTTATTTCTCCCAGGCCCTATTCTGCCATCCAATTGCTTAAGCCTGTTAAGTATGTCATGCATTGCTTTCCCTTGTCCCTCTTTCCTTCTATCTGCCCTGTGAGTATCAGATTTTCCTGTTGTTAAGTATGAATTTCCTTTTTGTTTGCATCCTCTCTAAATCATCATTGTTCACATGTTCAGTCCATGGTATTCTTAGCATCTGTAGAAGTCAAGTGACTTACCTGCCAACATGGCTGCCTTCTTCTGTTTCCTTGTAAAACAAGCCAGCTGATTTTACCTCTTTTTATAGGAGGGTGCCTAATACACCAGTTAGGTTGGTCCATTTTGCTAGAATGGACCTGTCCAATACATTTGCATGAGTGGTCTTTATTCACCCATATATTTCTCCATGAAATGACTCAAGTAAGTTTTAGCCTTGGCTACACTTGCCTACTTGTGTGTCAGACCACTGGCAAGTTAACCAATATTTTACAGCATCCTTCTGTAGAACCATACCTCCATTGCCTCAAGTCTCTTCTTCATCTTTGAGGAGACCGTCTAGCATTCACTGCTGTAAAGGAGGACAGACATAACATAGCAGTTCAATACTCTTTTCTTTGTTACCAAAGAAATCCTCCTACTTAGCTTTTGGAATGCGTCTTTGGCCATCCCAATACGTCTTTGGATCTCAGTGTTGCACTTACTGTCCTCTATCAGAATACTTCCCAGATACTTAAATTTCTGCACCTGCCTGGTTTTAGTGTCCCTGACCTGTAAATCATATTTTGAGCTTATCTTTTTGCTGATGACCATGCATTCTTTCTTCTTATAGATTATGCTTAGTCCCTTCTTCTTGCTCTCTTTTGCTACCTTCTGTAGGCTGGTTTTGTAGTTTCCTTTCCATATCTACTATCAGCACAGTGTCATCTGCATATCTTATGTTAAGATTGTGGCTGCCAATGATGAATCCTAGTAGGCTTTCCAGTTCTCTCAGAATTGCCTCACTGTATAGGTTGAATAGGTATGGTGAGAAGACACATCCTTGCCTTACACCCCTTTCTATTTTTGTATATCTGCTGAACTCATTTTTTATCTTTATGCATGTGGTTTGCTGCCAGTAGAAATTTTTGATTATTCTAATGTCTTTCCTGAATATATGAAGGTTTCTGAGCAGCCCCAACTGATCCTTGTGGCATACTTTGTTGAACGCCTTTGCATAGTCTATAAAATGCAGGTGCATATTCTTCTGCATCTTTCTGATAACATTCTGAGCATGAATATTTTGTTCCTTGTTCCAGTGTCTTTAACAAACTTGCATTGTTCTTGTCCTATCTCTGGCCTGATTTTGCTGTGCACTCTATTCATCAGAATACTGATGATTAGTTTTGTTATGTGGCTCATTAGGCTGATTGTTCAGTGGAGTTCATATTCGTTTGTGCCTGGTTTCTTAGGTAGTGCTATGAAAATAGATCTGCTTAGGGCTTCCAGTATATCCCCACTGTTGTAGATTTCATTTATTATTTCCATAATCTTGTCTATGCCAAAATCATATAAGGTATCAGCACCTCTGTTACTATTTTGTCTGGCCCTGCCACTTTGTTTCTGTTCAATTTGGCCAGTGCCACTTCTTCGGTTTTTAGAATTTCAGGCCTGTTGGTAATTCTGTGTATTGCCAGTTGTTCTCTTTCATTGTGGAAGAGTTTTCCAGTATATTCATTCCAGCGCTGGACAATTTTTTTTCTTCTCTAATATGAGCATTCCTCCTTGGATTTTATGCAGCCTATTGACAAGCAAGTTTTCTGTCCTGTTAGTTCCATTATTTCTTTATGCATATCTCCTTTGTTTGTGGTACTCAATAAGCCTAAGTCCACACATGCATCTTTTCCTTAGATTAGCAAAGTTATATTCCCTTGTTGTTGATTGGGCATTTCAGTTTTACTTTACCTTTGGTGAGATGACTGTAACTTTTCAGTTGGACTTTGGTTTTCTGTATCAGACTAGTGTAAAATGTACACAGTACATTCTTGGGTATTATGTTGGCTTATGTTGCAGTGTCTAGCTTGAAATTAATGGTTGTAGTGTTATTTACTTCTATCTCTTGTCTCCATTCAGATGTCACTGCATTTGTTTCTAGTATGATGCCAGTTAGAAATAGCTAGTGATATGATGAATAATCACTTTTCTTGGCACTTATTTGTGATGCACCTCATCATTTATAGTCACACATGCTGGTGAAATGGATGAATCTGTGATATTTTCCACATGTTTTTCTGTCATTCTGGCATTGTTTTGGTGAGTGCTTTTTCTGATGCATTTACTGCACAAAATGTGACAAGTTTTGATATTGGGATGTTGGATTTTTATTTTTCAGTCCTCCATTATATGTTACTGCCAAAATTGATGTTTGTTCATTTATACTTTTAAACTGGTTTGTGCTAACTTCAATTGCTAGGCATTTGTCTATTACTTTTTTTAATGTTAAGTCTGAATCACAAAGTAATAATTTGTGACTATCTTTCTTTAAGATTTCACATACAATACTGTTTCTGGCTAAGTCATTTTGGAGTTTGCCAAATTCACAGTCCTTAGCCATAAATTTTATATCAGTTAGAAATGAATCAAATTTTTCTGAAGGTAATTGTTTTCTGCTGAAAAATAAATATCTAATGTACATTATATTTTTCCTCAGTTAACAGTATTTATTTTTCACACATTGTATTTTGTGCTTGTCATCAGGATTTTCAAGTTTAAACAAGTTGAAAATTTGTAAAGCTTGTGGTCCAGCCTTGCATAGGAATGTAGCAACCTGTATTTGCTTATCTTTTTTTCTGTTACTCCAGCACTGGGGAATACAAATCCTAGTGTTATTCCTATACTTTGTCATTTTCATCCAGGTTTCCTTCAAAGTTTTGAGGTTTCTTGGTAATTTCAAACTCATTTTCTTTTCTATTTGTTTTTAATTCAGGGTATCCACGTGCATATCCATTCTTAAATGCATCATGAATTTCAAACAAAAGAATGCTTCATTTTTGTTTCCAGGTTTTGTGTGGCAACCATGTTATGTAACATGTTAATGTAGTGCAATGCTGGATAATTGTGAGTAAAAGGTGAATGACTAAACAAAACATATTCTGTGCTTATCTGTAGCAATCCATGGAAGAACTAACTCTGACTATTAATAGCTGCAGGCTCTCCGCATTATTGAAATGTGATTGGTGTCTATAAATAGTTACAAGGGAATTAAATCTACATTTATTAATACATCATGCATTAAGTCTGAATATGTTGTGAAAAAAAAACTATATTACCAAACATCTAACTCTAATTTGATGTTGAGCTTTTGTTTTTAGTATAAAATTTGATTTTTACAAAGTACATTTTTATATTTTACATTCTTAACAGAATTTATTTAGTGTTAAAAGAAAAAGATCAATAGAAATACAGCAGAAATAATGTTAGCAACATTATCTATATTTTTTAAAAATTCATGCATACTCTAAATTCATAATGTAAAGAAACAATTGTAATATTTTAAAAATTTTTTTATATTTTTATTATGAAAATATAGATATGCTACAAAAATTAATGCTAAAAACATTCAGATATTTCTGCAAAGGACTCTATTTACATTATTTGGACTATTGTCCTTATCTTTGTTGCCATATTTTGCACAACATTTCAGCCGTTGTATGCTCCGGCCTTCTTCAGGTGGTTTGAATGTCAAACTGAACCCTTTATTTTGCTTGCTGGGGTAGATTGTTCTAGTTTCACGTGTCATGTCTAATGGATGTCAGTTATCAGTTATCTCTTGTTAATTCTCCTCTCCAAGTTCTCCACCGACTTAAACAGGTATTGAACTCACATTCTTTGGGTCCTGTCAGTGGATCTAACTAACGCCTTTATCCACTGTGTCTAGATGCCCCCAAGGACACATGGCACAGTGAATAAAGGCATTAGTTATATCAGTGACAGGACCCAAAGAGTGTGAGTTCAATACCCAGTTAAGGCAGTGGAGAACTTGGAGAGGGGAATTAACAGGAGATAACTGATAACTGACATCCATTAGACATGGCACGTGGAACGAAGTCTACCCCAGCGAGTGATATAAAGGGTTCAGTTTGACATTCCAGCTACCTGAAGAAGGCCAGAGCATACAACAGCCAAAACATTGTAATAAATATGGTGGCAAAGATGAAGACAATAGTCTGAATAATGTAAAGAGTGTACATAATACGTCATCTCAGAAATATAGACAGATTCTGCAAAGGAGCATTAAATTCTGATGGTTTTTATATTAGTTTGCATGTAAAACAAACAATATACCTAATCTATTTTGCAGTATCTGTAAGAGATATGATGAAATAAGTGATAAAGTCAGTATTATTCCAACCACTACAAAAGAATTGGTGGAAACACAGGCATTCCTTCAACAAGTAAGATTAATAATTTGTCCGTAAATATGTGGATGTCTTTATGTGAAATTTACTTTAAAGCATGCCATAATTTTTATTTGTGATTTTTCAGTTATATTTGTAACAAAATTAAGAAACTAATTTATTTTCATTATCTGATCTGAAAGATAGAAATATAAGTTAATATTTCTCTGCCACTTGATCCTTCCAGCTGAATGCTGGCAAAGGCATTTAATTTGTTTAAGAATAACTTACAAAATCTCATTGGATGTGTGTCAATATTTTGTTTTGCATTTATAAATTTGCATAATGAAAAAAATTATTTCCTATAGTAGCAAAATTTTGAACATTTCTGATCACTCTGGAACAAAAGAATTAAACTAAAATTATATAAAAACATAATTTTTTCACTTTTATGAATAAGCTATTTTCTAATAAAAATGCTAACAAGGTATCAGTATTAGAACATGAACTTTACCTAAACAGATTCCTGATATTCAAAATCAGTTTATTTAAAGATAGTTACATTGAAAACAGATTTTAAAACATTTTGCAATAAGCAAATGTTAAGATATAGTATTTTCCTTTTATAAATAATATATATATATAAAGAATGTCAATTAAAAAGATGAATTGTAATTAAAAAGTAACAAATTTATTTTAAACATTAGCATATTACCCATAAAAGCTAATTTGCTTGGAATTCAATCTGTTGAGTATTACATAAATTTGTGTACTCACTTTGAACATTACATACCAATATATCTTAATTTATGACCAACATTGATGATAAATTGATATTTTACTAGTTGTTTAAGATTATTTTCCTTTGTTTAAAGACCTGAAGGCCTATTGCCATTATTAGAAAATTCCTGGCTTATCTCTTTCATTTCAAATAATATCTTGATATTGTTTTATTATCAGTCTATGGATGTTACAGTGTACAAATTACTGGATGAAATCAGAGAAGCTGCTGAACGACTAATGTTTCTCTTGGATTACACACTCTTCCAAAGTAAGCAAATAAACATTTTGTTTTTCTATTCATGGAATGTAGAGTAAGTTATATGCTTATATTTTATTTAAAGGGCTAGACCCTCATCCTTAAGTGACATGACATCTTCAGACAGAAAAAACTCATCAACATAGCCCATTTACAAAATGCCAGTTGAAGAAGTTTGCATTAAACTAATAGAATCCTGAGGATTTTCAATTTCTCTTTAAAAGAAGTGTTTAACCAATCTATGTTATAATTTTCTAATGGTCAGTGAAATTCATGATTCTTTCTTTTATAAGTTGTATTTGAATTTTTTTAATTGTTATCATTCATTTAGGCAATAATGATACTTTGCTTTCTTTCATATCTCATTAAGAAATCTAGATTTCATATTGTTTATATAGAGAAGACAAAAACCCCTAAATTATTAATGAATTAACATTACATTTTGAATACATGTTAAAAATTTTCAATGTCTGTCAACTTTTTCATAAAAATGTAAAAAGAATATAAAGACAAGTATTCATTAGATTGCAATATGCAACACGATCAGCTTCTTGTGACCATCATATTCTAAATTATTTTTCTTAAACTATGATAGAGAAACTTGGTATCAAAAACTGATGCTAGTTGATGTCATATAACCCACATTAGTTGTATAAAAACTATGTAGGAAAATGTTTAAAAATTTGTTTTTACTTGGATTATCTATCAGTTGAGTTATTTTTCATATTTCTTTTTTATGCCAAGGAAAAGATTGTATAAATGTTAAAAGAAAACTTTCTTCAAATATGTGTAACTTTTTTGATTGCAACACTTACTGGTGGGGATGTTACAAGTAAGTGAATCTATACCTGGTGGCCAGATGGAGTAAGAATTAACTTGATAAGTTGATGTAAAAAGCCTAGATAGCCAAGCTAAGTAATATGGATTTTATTAGCATATTAGCAATATCCTGGAGTCTGTTTTTCTACTTAAAATGGGATTTGCCATTTTCAACTAAAATGCCTGCAGAAGGTGAGTTTTTAATATAAGTTGATGGTTCACAAGATGTGAAGAAAGGAAGCCATGTGGTTGGATTTCATTGAGACAAGTGAAATGCAAGCCATGAGACAAAATAAAGATGGCATTAGATAGATAAAAGCTAGACAAAGATTTCTTTGTGGACAAAATGATGGATTGTTGATGTTTATCATTAATTTTCCCATTCATTTCTTGAGAAAATAAAGAAATGGTGTGATGTTTGAAAATGTATGTGTATAGAAAATTAAATACTGGGCAAATAATAATTTTACCAGGTATTGCTAATTGGTTGAGGGAATCTAGCTGAATAAATTTGGAAAAGCTTGGAAAATGATAAATTAGGGTTTTGTGATAATGAATCAAACTAACTCCAGCTCAACCATGCCAGAGATGCTCCAGTCTAAGCAGGTTGATTCTGACCATTGAGATATTCAAGCAGTTCGGACAATAGTTAGCAGTGGAGCAGCATTTGTGATCCAGTTGCCAGAGAAGACAGAGCAAGTTGACATCACCACCCTACCCCTCTTTGCTGCCTATCCCACCACCCCTTGCAAAATATTGTCAGTGAAGAGTTGGTCAGCTGAAGAAATTTTCCCCAGTTTAAGAAGTTTAAGCTGCAAACTTGAGTTGGAGACCATGTTTTGGAAATTGACTTTGCAGGCCATAGATTAATCTTTTCTGAATGAATTGTTGAACTAACTACCAGTCACCAGTTTGGGGCATCACTCTTGTTTTTTGTTATATGTGAATTGAATAATATTGACTAACACACCAAGTGACCATAGTTAGATAGACCACAGTACTGCAGAATTGAGAAGGGTTAAACTGATAATTTTAATTTTTAGTAAATAAACTCTGTTATTGTTTCTATGAGCAAAAACTGGTTATCTGCCCTAACACATTCTTCTTTATTTTTCTTATAACTTACCCCCTTTATTCCTGATGGTATTTCAACCAACTAGACCTCAGAGGAAAATCTTAAACACAACATGGCCAAATTAGCTGGTGGTGTGAGATTCAGCATTAAGTGGCAAGAGGTTTATGCTTTATTTTACAAATTTTCTTATAAGTAATTATGAATAAAGATAAATGTAAGCTTAACTTTTTATAAATTTATTCTTTATATTTTATTTCAAGATGAAGACATCAAGTTAAACAGTACAGTGTTCTATTGGCCAGAAAATATTGAGAGTGTCTTTGAATTAAGCCAGACTCGTCTTCAGAGTAAACGAGAAAGCATTGAAGAAGAACTGAAGGTTCACCTGGATAATTTCAAAGTCTATCTTGATGATTTGATGAAAGACATTGAATCATTTAAAAGAAAAGAGGTAATAAATATTGTATATTAGGAATTTCTAAGCTAATGCTGTTGAAAAATAGAAGCCATAATTCTATATACATTCATTTTGTTTTTTCTCTACAGAAGCCTTTTATATATTTAATATACCTAGAAATAATAAAATTACTGCAAAATACTTAAAACTTATTGTGAAAGTTTATTTTATAAATTGTATCATTTGTAAATTGTATCATTTGTTTTTCAGAGTACTTCGGATGTTCTTTGCAACTCTGAGATATAATTGGAAATTCAGATTTTATATTTTTTTATTTAATTCTTTTACATTAAAATTGGTTATTATTTACGTTTGGATGTAGTACAGAAATTGTTTGATGTCTGTATCAAATATAAACATTGTCCAAAAGATTGGCAGATCTCACCATATATTGTATTGCCATCAATATGCTTTCATTTTGTATTTCAGAATGTAATCATTCAGTGTGAAGAAGGTTTCAAATAATACATTTTATATTCTTGCATAGATTATGAGTTCAGATGAGATGAAAGCCAATGTGGAACACTTGGACTATTTACATAAAAATTTAGAGGCAGCCCAAAATGAATTAGATGATATTAACACTCAGGAACAATTACTTGGGTTTGAGACAAGTATCTTCCCTATTCTGCCAATGATGTTCCAATTGAAAGAACCTTATGATAAACTGTGGAATACTGCTTATAACTTCCACCAAAAGCATGAAGCATGGATGAATGGTAATTGTACTTTTCATTACTGTCTGCAGTAAAGAATAAGCTTAATGTCACCCAAGAAAATTTTTCTGAATTGGTTTTGAAATATATATTTGTTTAAAAATTATTTTTTCATTTAATTTGAATAGATGTATTAAACAGATTAACAAATATATTTCAATTAGTTACATGCATAAACAAATTTCACCTTGTTAAATTATTTTCATTGGACACAAGAATGTTTCTTGCATCAGCTTTTAAGTATTTTAAATTCATTTGAACTTGAATGCTTTATTTTTATACCTTTTATTAAAATTTAACACTTTTGCTGTTATATTTAATCTTCAATAAATCATGGCATTAAAATATGTTAGTAGTTAATTCAAAATGCATTGTTTTCATCCTTATTTAAATTGTTTTCATCATTAATGCATTGAAGTAATTATAAGAGAGATTTATTATAAGAGAGATTTATTTTGAATGTAAAGTATGTTACTTGCAGGCCCATTCATCGAATTAAACTCTGAGGTTATTGAAAATGAAGTTGGTGATATGTGGCGGACAATGTATAAACTAACAAAAGTATTGAGTGAGCAGCCAGGTCCACGCCGTATTGCAGACAGTGTGAGGGGCAAATTGGATAAATTCAAACAGCATTTACCTATATTGCAAGTTATCTGTAACCCTGGAATGCAAGAACGACACTGGCAGCAGGTAATTATGAGATACTTCTCAGTTCATTAAACGGTTTTTAATTCTCTTTTTCAAACAGAACTAATAAAAATGTTTTCTTTATACTATAATAAAACTTTAAATTCTCTTCATTGTATTTTAAGCACAACTTTGATGAGGACATTGTTTGATACTGGTTCTAATATGAATGTAAATTCTAGTTAGTACTTTTTCTTCAAAATATTTTCTCTCTGGTAATTGTGTCAATTACAAATGAGTATTTATCTCCCTTTTCAGGTTAGCAACATTGTGGGATTTTCTGTGCAACCAACTTTAGAGACTTCATTATATGACATGTTAAATTCTGGTTTAGCAGATTTTCTACCCAAGTGAGTCCTTTTTTTTTCTCTTTTGTATTTCATCCTAAGCATTCCCTTTAATATTGTAGATGTCCTCACGTAAAGAAATATATTTTGGCCTAATTTTAAATAGTTGTTATTGACTTACATTGAATAATATAATTTGAATTTTCTTTTCTTTGTTTTCTTCTTCTCAATAAGCAAATCCCATTTGAATTTCCCCTGTTATGGGCATTTTTATAATAACATTGGTATAATAACATTGTACTTCATGGGCATAACAGTGGTTTCTCTATGAACCTGGTTAGGCCATGTGGCTTTATTCTGTAAAACCAACTGCTGTGGGCTAGGGATGTCCTACTTCTTAGAGTTCTACATCAAAACTGTCCTTCATCACTCTATCTTCTGATGTCACTTGCTGGCCATCATTTGACCTTCATGACTGTCTCAATGAAAAGATGAGAATTGCCGTTTATATCACTACAACACTTAAATGTTGAAAATTATTTCTTATTACACAAACTTCAATATTATAGAAAATAAATATTTATGAATCCAGATCCTGAAATTTAAGGTAGCATAAAAATTTGTATTATTTTCTTCTAATACCTACAGTGATGATGATAGGTTTTTAATGTAGTGAGTCCCTGGGACCCACAGGTGATGATTTGGGAAATTCAGTGGGTCCCAACTAAAATTTCTTAAATTTCTGTGCAGGGCTCCAGACTAATTTTTTTTTTTTTTTACCATCATCCCAAAAAACAACTTTAATCATGCTGAATGACTTAAATTGACAAAACGACTTTTTCTTTTTTTTCAAATTAAATTAATAAATTCAAATCAAAATATTATTTATGCTTTTAATCACAGTTTAATTAAGAAACTATAATTTTAGAGAATTATCAAGTTTGTTTCATTTTTTAAATTAATAAATTCAGTTAAAAACCATATTTACACTTAATCACATTTCAATTAAGAAATTATTTTTTGAGAATTATGACATGAACAAAGGTTTTTTTTTTTTCAATTGATTCAATAAATTTAAAATAAATATAGTATTTACACTTGATCACAATTCAATTAAAAACTATATTTATTTGAGAATTGTGAGGTTTTTTTTTAACTTGACAATAAAAGTTTTTTTAAAATTAAATACAAGAATAAATTTAAAAGAAAAAAGTAACCAAGAAAGTGTCTGGTAAGGTGACATTGATGTTTATTTCATGCCCCACCCACATCCCACTGCCCAATAAAATAAGGAAAGAGTAAATGAAAGAAAGGAAGGAACAACTAGTAATAAGTATTTGAAAGAATAACATCACATGACTAATGCTGTGTTTATCATTTAAAATTACAAAAAATATTGACCTCCCTACAGTCTGTACCAACCAATACAAGAAAATTTCTTTTGTCTAAAGACATTTTTTGAGCCCTGTTAAATGTTATTTGAACAGTGAACTGAATAATAAATACAGATATCTCCACTTGTTAGTTAAAAATAGATATCTCCAAAGAAATGCAATGCCTAAGGTTTAAAATGAAAAAAATCTTTCTTAAAGTTTTTATTTCAGTTTTAATTACAAGCTAATTGATTAAATTTAATATTCCCAATAATCAACTTACTTAGCTGTATTTCAAAACAATTTTAAAAATTGACCAAATGTAGATGATTTTTTTTTTAAATCACTAAAAATCATTGATTTTATTTTTAGCCATCTGTTAGCACAATGTAATTCTCTTTCAAAAATAAAATATACTTTTCTGAAACTTTATTTGAGGAATATTAACTGATTTAATGTTTAATTAGTCTGATTTGAAACAAATAGTACTTACTTCTCATTTAAGATATTGCAGAAATGCATTTTTTAACACAGAGGTATGTGTGTTTTGATTAAGCATTGACCGCTTGATTGACAACTGGAAGTTTTCATTTTTTTCAATGGGGCACATATATTTAAAAATTACTTAAGTAATATAACACAAGCACCTTTTTCATATAATTATTTAACTACCCCAGTGATCTTAAAAATTTAGAAACATATTATCCATTATCTAATGTTTTAGGTACATTTGGCTTTAAATTTACTGTAGTTGCTGCTCTTATTTTCTGATAATGTTGTCTATGGACGTTTGTATTTACAAAAATCAACACTTTTATACACACAAAAAAGTTCAAAATACTTTTTTAAAATATTGTGGCGGGAATCACTGAATTGTAGTAATCTTTTCTATTTTATGATTAGTAAATATAGTTTTTACTTAATAACAATACCAACTAACTGGTACAAAGCTAAAAGATTTAAAACTTTATAAATTATTCTAATTTAAATTTTAAAAAAATGAAAACAGAAATTCTGTTTTTAACTAATATAAACATTAAGCTGTATAAAAATGAATTTCTTGAAATTTCATAAAATTAAATAAGTGGAGGCTAACAGATGTAAAAAAAAAATGTTCTTAACAAGATTTTGTAAATAGGCAACATTTCTAAAATAATTTCATTTATTTGTGAATAAAGTCCAGAAAATTTAATTAAAATTCAACAATTATTTGATTTTTGCAAAAATTTCCAAATCAATATGTTTTTTGCAGGAAAAAAGATGCAAAAGTTCCTATACTAATCTTTCACTCCTGCTGATACAAGAAAAAGCACCCAAATTTCAAACGTTCTAAAAAGGATCAAAAAATATAATTTAATAATAAAAATTTCCTTTTGTCTTTCCTCTTAATAATAACAAAGATTTTAATGATAAAACTTTGTTTTTATTAAGTTTAAGTCATTTTTTCATCATGTATGCTTATTTTTTATCAGATCTTTGAAGGTACCTGAAACATTTTGCACTCATACTTTTAAAAAGTATGTTAACAAAAAAATAAAAATGTTTAAAATATATATATATATATATATATATATATATATATATATATATATATATATATATATATATATATATATATATATATGTATGCATTAATTATCATCAATATCTAGTTCATTTGACAAATGATTCGTGTTTGATTACAGAAAGAATATATTAGTTACATTTTAAATTAAATTGATGTTGTTGCTAACTTAGAATCAACCCACAACAAATTCTATTTACTATGTCATCACTGTTATGAGTTGGTTTTGTGCAATGTATTGCTTTTCATGGGAAACTTTAGTTGTGTTCCTGAGATGCATAGATGGAAAAGTTAATGTGTCCTTTAAGATTTTTATGCTTTATGGATACAGGATGTGCACCTATCAGCATCTCTGTACCTATGAAATACTGTGCACTTTTGCAAGATTTAGCAGAAGTTAACATGTTATTTGTGTATTATGACTAATGAAGTGAAGGAGGCTATATAGCAAAAATCAATGTTGTTGAAATAAACTTCTTTTCTCTGAAAAGCTAATATATATAAAGGCCAATATTATTTTAGATTTTGATATTTGTGTTTATTTGATATGTTTTTGAAATCTTAACAATATTGAAACATATTTCCTTTTTTTTAGAATATATTCAGACTAAAAAATGAGGTTAAATGTCCATATATCTCCATATATAAGGATAAAAAGAAAGGATTTAAGTGTAATAATTGGCCAATGAATTGAATAAAGCAGCCAGTACATTAGAAGAATGCCAAGATAAAAAATAAGAGACATGATTTCATAAAAGCTGTGGAAATTTATTTTAACTTTTCAACAACTACTTGATGTGTGTAAGAGAGAGAGAATATCTAAAGATATATGCTCCTAGAAAATAGAGGTCTGCTTACTCCAAAATGGCTAAATCGAATTCTGCATACAATTGAAATTAAACTCCTTTATCACCTGAAACAGATGATGTTGAAACATCTTCACATATTTAACTTTATCTCTTTGTTTTTCAGACCTATCTAGTCAAAAATCTATATTCATTTTACTAACAACTAAACAAGAATAAATAGTTTTAAAGACTCCATTTTTTAATCTATTTTGCAATATATTATATACAGAATGGGATTTATTATTTTAGCATTATGCCATCTCTGAAAAGTAAAGCTCCAATATTTCACTTAGAAGTTTGTAAAGTTTCCTTCTGTATTTTCAATAGAATAAAGTTGATACAAGATTATAAGTAAACGTTTTCATAGTGTTTAAATATTTATGACATAAAATAGGGCCTTTATTAAAATAACAGAATAGATAAATTTTCTTCAGATGCTTTGTTGGCAGTTAGTCTGACATTTTATTTTAAAACTGGGATAATGAAACCATTCTTTTTCTTTTTAAATGCAAAATGCTTATTGTATATTGCGTAGTAAATTTTTATCCATTGTATTTCAAAATAAATGGCAGACTTGAAGAGATTGGTGTAGCAGCAGCCAAGGAATATTCTTTAGAAAAAGCTTTGTCTAAAATGAAGTCTGAATGGAAGGATATGTATTTTGAGATGGTTCCTTACAGAGAAACTGTGAGTAAACTTGGTATTTAACTTGGTATTTAATATTCATTTATTTAGTTACACATCTTTGTTCAGCATTCTACAAAAATATAAAGAAAATAAATGGATTTAATCATATGAAAATATTTTTCTTTTCCATTTGAAGAAAAGTAAACTTTTTGAGTTTTAAGAAAAAAAAATTAACAAAATAACAATTAAGTGACTGATTAAGAGGAGGTGTAACTTTCTGTTGATGGTAGAAAAGACATAACTATATATATATATATATATATATATATATATATATATATATATATATATATATAATATATATATATATATATATATATATCAAATATGTGGTGCAGTTCAATTTATATTACAATAAATCATTCATACAAAAAGTAGGTTAGTAAAGTTAATTCAGTCATCCTCAAGCATGGAAATTATTTTGTTTTTTTTTAAATTTAAGAGAGTGTGTTTTTTAGTACTATGGTAATTTGAGAATTTTTTTGTTGTAGAATAAACTCAGAAAATTCAACCTTAGTGTTGTGACTGCATGCTCCCAAAGTTTGTATCCGTTAACAAAACATTTAAAAAAAAAACATATTTTGATTTGCATTTAATTTTTTTGTCTCTGATGCTACCTGGATTTTACTAAAAACTAAATAATTTCCATGCCTGAAGATGACTGAATGTGCAGTTGAAAGTACTTGCAGATTAAAAAAGACCTTATAGAGCTTGTATTTAATTAAAAACAAGGATCATAACACTCATCAAGTGATTTGTAGGTTAATGCAACTTTAAAATTTTGTTTGCGAAAGGATTTTGCCATTTTATATCATTAACTTTACTAATCTACTTTTTGTATAAATGATTTATTGTAATATATATATATATGTGTGTGTGTGTATGTTTTTTATTTTGTTTGATTAACATGTAGTATTCTACTTAATTCAATTTAGTTGTAAATTTTTTAAAATGTAACAAATAATGTTAGAGAAATTTTATGTTTTCATGTCCTAATCCCTTTCATTTAAATAATTTTTTTAATTAGTCATCAACCTCTTATCATTTTTCTTTGCACTATTATAATAATAGTTTTTTACTAGTTTCAATTAATGTCACCTATTTACACAATGGTAATAAGTTTTGTACATACATTATTTTGAAAATATTTAAAAATCTAAATGAAAATACTTCCTAATTTTAAAAAAGAAATGTAAATTTACATACAGAATTTAATAAAGAAAAAACTAACCAAGCAAGGTTTTAGTACACTATCAAAAATAGTATGCAAGTCAACATTTTCATAAAATCATTGACAGAGGTTACTGAAATGTTAAAGATATGTCAACAATTTTCCATGTGAATTTCACATTATAATCTACATCTTTATTCAAAATATTGATAACTTGTTTTGTGGCTGTCAGGTTTTATTATTCAAACACAGTGCAACATTAAATTTTAATTTATAAACATATTGAAAAGAAATATGCCATATAAACATATATTCAATTAACACAATATCCAATATACCTGAATAAATTATTATTTTACATCTTAATATGGACTCACTGACATTCTATAAACTTTAGTCTTTCAACTATTGTATTTGATAACTTATTGACTTTTTCAAATTTAAAATTATTTGTAAGTTTTTTTTAGTTCCTAAAGATCTTTGCTTGAATATTGTTTTTATCATCATATATCTCTTTTAATGATGGTCAACAAGTTTTCTATTGCATTAATATCTGAAAAAGTTAAGGGCCATTCTGTTAATTTTATGTTTTTCAAGTGTTTTTTTTTTTTTTTTGATAAGATGAAAAATAGTCAGCTTTGTAGAATATGAAGGTTCATTGTCATACATGAATAGATGCTTTAGTTTAAAGCTTCTCTATTGGTTTTAATCTCAGGGAATGACTTGCTAAAAATCACCCCTCTCTAAATTTATAGACAAATCCTACATATGTATACTGAGATTTCTTTTTAGACAATAAAAATAGACAATTCTTGGTCTTGCCCACACATATTTTTTCTTTTTGCCTTGAAGTCAGAATAACCACTGGATTGTATCCCTTTTGCATGTGAGCACTATTTCTATTTTGTGAACTTTTTACTTTGTTACTGTCTTAGAGTTGCTTTACTTTGCCTTATATTGTTTTGTCTTCTTATTATTATTATTGTTATGGAGAATTTTGTCAATTCTGCTACCTCAACAACCACACAAAAAAATGTCTTTTCCAAGAACTTACAATAATTCTCTACTTTTATTTTGGACCATTGTCATTGACTTTAATAGGACTTATAATTTTACTGCATACAATACTAGGCCAAAACATTACTCCACCTCATCTTTGTTGTATTCTATGCCATGAGGGACTCAGCTATTCATCCATTATAACTTTACATGAAATACAAAAAATTATTATGGAAATATCAGTCTTCATTTACATATTCACTGAACTTACACATTTCTCTTTATGGCACTTATTTAAATGTGGTAATTTGATTGCTTTCATGTTTTAATCAATATTCTTATCTGCATCTTTACTCTGATTACTTTCACAATATGAATTTATTCAAATATTTTCTTGCTGAACAATTGACTTTTCTTTTAATTTTTCTCAGATCTCTTTTATGACATTCTTAAAGCCAGTTTTTCATTTTTTGGTCTTATTTTGCTAATGTATTGAATTTCCTTTTTTGATTGTTTTCTGATATCTCTCCAACTTTTTTGTAATTTTAAATCTTACATTCTTTTTATTTCTTATAATTTGGTAACTTTGTCTTTCTTGTTTCTCTTTTGAAGTTATATCCTGAAATGAAAATATAATATCAATAACTATATTAATGCATACATACATACATGCACACATATATGCAAGGTGAATATGTGTAAATTGTCACCATTTTATATTTTTAATTTCTCACATGCACATTGTTTGTTTTTACACAGTATAGTAGGATCAGTTGAGCACCGTCTGTGAGAAAAAGAGCATCATGGTGCAATTCACTCTGCCAGAAATTTGGAAACAGTGTGCTGTATGGCTTGGTTAATAATAATTTTATTGTGAAAATATTGCCAGATTTTAATATGCAATTTAAAGTATATATATACAGAAAATGATAATTATTGATAAAATTCCCTTAAAATACAGTTTTCTTTTTTTAAAATATTGTTTCTTTTAAATTTATAAATTAATCGCCTGGAACTTGTTAGAATTTCTAAAATAAAAGCTGATATTTAAACCTTTTTTTTTTATTTTATTTATTTGATCTTAGGGAATCTCTATCTTGAGTGGTATTGATGATATTCAGTTGCTACTTGATGATCACATTGTGAAAGCACAAACTATGAAAGGCTCACCATTCATAAAACCTTTTGAGAATGAGATGAAGGATTGGGAAGAGAAGTTAGTGAGCATGTTTGATATCATAGAAGAATGGTTAAAGGTAAGAGATATTTTTGCTTCACTTTTCAAAAATATAGACTTAAATATAGTTTTTTTTTTTTTTTTTAAATAATTTTAATATCTTTTTTTTAATATTATTTATTTATGGAATACACATTATTTTTCATTTGATGTAACCAACATTTAAAATTTCTAAAATCTTAAATGTCTTAAATAATTGATAAGCATATTCATGATGAATCTACATGATTGCGTGTACTTGTATATTTCTATATATATATTAATTTATAATAACAACTGACATATTCTCTCCTCCTTTCTTTTTTTTTATATGCACACACATACACTAGGTATTACCACAATTGAATTCATTGTGAAATTTCATTCTTGAGAAAAAATGTTTTGTCCCAACATGAATGACACATGTATGTATACGGGTGGTGTTATATCTATACATACACATTTGTATGTTGAAATGTTGAAATTTAAACATTGGGAGTGTGGCGGAAATGTCTCGTTAATGTCTCGTGAATGTTATGATTTTACAGAGATGACGGTCTTATATTAATAAGGGAATCCAATGGCCCCAAAGTAGACAAATTCTGGAAGAAAATAGTGAACGCCCTAAAAAACATTGGATTCAAAAATAGAGATAAATACAGGCACAACAATAGTAAACTTCCTTGACGTCACTCTTAACCTGATCAACAAACACATATGAACCATATAAAAAAGAAAATGACACCCCAACTTACGTACACACATCCTCCAACCATCCACCTTCTATCATCAAACAAATACCAAAATCAATCAGCCGCAGACTATCTGAGAACTCATCTAACATACATTTTCAATAGCAAAAAAGCACCATACAACGAAGCACTAAAAGCAAGTGGTTACACACAACAACTACAATATATACCTCCACAGCCAAAACGCAGAAACAGAAAGAGAAACATTATCTGGTTTAATCCACCATATAACAAAACTGTTAAAATGAACATAGGCAAAATATTCCTAAACTTAATAGAAAAACACTTCACTGAAGAAAACAAATTATCAAAAATATTTAACAAAAATAACGTAAAGATCAGTTACAGCTGTACAAAAAACATAACAGAAATAATCAAAAGCCACAACAAAAAAATGACAACCTACAAAAATGTAACCGAGGATCCAATATGCAACTGCAGAAACAGAACAACGTGTCCACTCCAGGGAAATTGCCAAATTACAAACACAATATACAAGGCCAAGGTAAGTACAAACAACAACACTATGCACTACATCGGTGCCACCGAAGGTCCATTCAAGATGAGGAATAACAATCACAACCTTTCATTCAACAACAGGAAATATTCGAACAGCACAACACTTTCTACATACATATGGCAGCAAAAAGACAAAAACATCACACCAACAATAAGTTGAGAAATATTGAAAAAAGCCCCTGCCTACAACAACATTACGAAAAAATGCCTACTTTGCCTACACGAAAAAGTAGCAATAATATCACACAAACCAAAAAAAAAGAACTTACTAAACAAAAAATCAGAGATAATCTCCAAATGTAGGCATGAGAACAAGTTCCTATTATCCGAATTCATACCAAACGGATAAAACAGACATACCACCAACAATCACAATTTAATTTCAAGATACCATCAAAATAATTGCATCTATCATTATTATAATTGCACCACCATTAGTAATCACTTTTACCACTTTACAATATCTATTAACTAACAATCTTATCATTACCACCAACACACAGCACCATCACTTACACATCACACCCACTATTAACATATAAATCCACTACAATCTTTATTACTCCCCCCCAGCATATTTAATACCTTAAAACAATATGATCAGATATAATTTCCATATGTAACCATGAGAATAAACACCTATTACCAGGCAGCTTTAATATAATAACAATAATAATTTTGTAATTAAAAATTGTAGCAATCTTCAACTACCATAATTTTACACAAAATACCTATTATCAGGATTTATACCAAAATAAATTAATACATATAACAAAATAATACAAAAATAAAATAAAACACCAACAACCACTTTTTAGTTCAAGCTACCACCACTATAACCACATTCATGGTTTTATCATTCTCCCACCACCGTTACTAATCATTTCTACCAATTTACAATTTCTACCAATTTACAATAACTATTAGCTAACTATCATTGTCTCCAATCCCTTGAAACATTACTATCACATCATATCATATAGACCCGTTATTAAATTGAACTACCCTCTCACCCAGCACATTGAATATTAAACATCACCATATAAATTAACCAATAAGGATTACAAATTTCTACCTGTTACATATACACAGTCACCAAAAACAAACAAATAACCAGCTTTAAATATAACAAATAAACCCCCCGTTTTTTTTTTTTTTAAATTTAAAAATAAATATAAATAATAATAATTTTTACCTATCATAATTTTACACAAACCCCACCACACGTATATATATACATGCGAGGAAATATTTTTCAGCAGAAAAATACATAATATGACATGTATACATTCACAAGACATTAACGAGACATTTCCGCCACACTTCCAATGTTTAAATTTCAACATTTCAACATACAAATGCGTATGTATAGATATAACACCACCCGTATACATACATGTGTCATAGCCGAAACTGACCACATATGTTTATATATGTATGAGTCCCGATGGACGACCAAGTATGTATATGTGTCTGCATATATTGATGTTTGCATTCGTATGATGAATGACAAAACGATGAAATTTCCCCCACCACTTCCACAATAACACCAATACACGCAATCTACATAAACCCAAATTTTTTAAAACATTAATCAGTTTGTCTGACGATCGCTAAAGCGTGAAACCCAGGGTCACAAACTCACATCTATCCAACCAAATATGTTAGCTCTATCTCTGATATTGAGCGCTTATATAATAAGTACATGATATAATATATAAATAATATATATATATATATTTATTTATATTTATATTTTTTTTCACATATATATATATATATATATATATATATATATATATATATATATATATATATATATATATATATATATATATATATATATATTTGAATGTGCTTTAATATGCCTGAAGATTCAATGGAAGAACAATTTATATTTATATAAAAAAATATGTTCAAAAATGTTTATTTGTAGGAAATAAATTGTACAAGAATATATTTATATTCAATTTTATCAAATAATATAACCAGTAATATATATTCTTCTACTCATTTGTACTGTATATTGTTATTTAATTTAACAGTGTTTGCATTATATATTAAAATTTATTTAAATTAATTAAATAATATCATATGAGATTCAGCTTATAAAAGTTATTTTATATATTTACTTTTAATTCAAATGTCTGTCTATTACTATAAGAGTGAACAATATATTCATCCTAGCACATGTATCTTCATTCTTTTGCTCAATAATTTCTTTGGTCATTTTCAGATATTTTGTTTCAGATTCTTAAAGAAACTCAAAACAGGATTTGGCAGTTTCACCAAACTTATTTTTTTAATAGGTTATATATAATAATAGCAAAAAGGAAAAATTCATTTAAATATAATATATTTAAGTTAGAAATTACATATATATAAATCAAAATATAAAAAAATGAAGAAATATTTAAATGAATTTAATTTTCAATCAAAACTTTTCAATGATTTCACATTGTTTGGTTTATTTTGATAAAAAAACATGAGAAAAAAAATTGAATTTTTGGAAGTTAGACTAAAGAGTGATAAAAAAAAAAAATTTTTTTTGAAATATTTTTGATTATATGTCAATGCAATCAATAAGAATTGAGATCTGTATTTTGAATTGACTTATAAAAGAGGCTCATACTGAAATAATTTTTTGAAAAATTTGTACACATTGTCACCACATTGTTGCAAGAAAATGAGAAATTACTAGTTTAAATCAACTATAAAATGATAAATGCCAATGATTTTCTACAATTTTCTCAAAAAAGTGAGATTCAAGACCATCATAATGATACCATGTTCATGATTACAGACAGCCCATCCCAAGGTAGTGATTTCAGTGTTTACTTGGACCCTTCACCCCAAAAAATTCCTACTTCCAAAACAATCCATCATATTTTGTTGAATTCAAGAAAATTTCAGAGTTTCTTTAATTTTTACTAATCCACCATTGATATCAAGTCTGACAAGAAGTCCAATTGAAAAAACTTGAAAGTTAGAAAACATTTGCCATGATGTTTTTTTTTAAATATTTAATGTCTATATTACTGTTGTATAATTTTTTTTTTTTTTTTTTGTTTTTTTTTTTTTTATTTTTGTTCTGTATATAAAATCTTCTCCATTGCTATTTAATTATTATCAATATTTTTTATTGAAGCCCCTCCTCTCAACTTGTTTAATTTAGAATATGCTTACCCACTGTTATTTATCAATGCTGAAAAAATTAATTTCTACCATAGGACTTTTTAGTTTTTTTAGACATCAGAACTTATATTAAGTCATTATTTAATATGATTTTCAAAATATTTTATAAATATTTTTTTTTTTTGATAGATTAATAGGAGTAGATAGGCTCACCTATCATCTGGTCTATAAATTATGTCTACTGAACAGAGTAGAGGTTCATCCTTGCTCCCTATTTAGGATAAGTTTTCTTTATTTTTTTTTTTTGAATATATATAATGATTTAAATGTCTTAACTTTTTGATGATCAGACTAACCATAATTGTTTTTTTCCATTATGAAGGAACTAATTTGGCTCTTTTGCTTGGTTCAGACTAGTTGTTAGAGCCCCAAACTCTTTGGTATTATTTATTCAAAAGGCTACTTTGATCAACAGTTGTAATAATATTGGGGTATCCAAAACCATGTTATTGCATGGGTAGATGTCCAATGCATTAAAATATTTCTGGTGGTCAACCATGAGGTCATAACTTCAAATTAAAAATTGCTCCCAATTATTCACATTTGGCTGGTTAATATTCAAAATGGTTTTGATTTCAAGAGATTGACAATTATAGTGGTCTTTTTCTCTCCTAAAAGCATATATCATGGAAATAACAAATAAAAAAAAAAAAATATAAAACATCTGATAAAAAAAAACATCTACCCTAATCAATCTTTTTTTTCTCCAATAATTCATGGTATCCAACTTCTCTTCAAAGAATTTATCCTCCTGGAACAGTTGCCAGAAAATATCTTTGCCCAAACGAAATCATTTTGAATTCTTCCATTGTGCTCAATGAATTTTGGTTCCAAGGTATCTTTCTCTTTGACAAAAAAGATTTGTTTATTCATATGCATTTCATTTGGTGTTTACATCCAGGATAATTGGCAGGTGGACAGAGATTTTTCATATCAAAAGGTCACTGACCTTACTAAAAAATGTTTCCGTTTTTTTTTACTAAACTCTGTGTTTATCTTTTTTCCTTTATTTATCCCCCTCCTTTTCAAGACTGAAAGTATATTAGATTAAAAATGCTTGACAGTATAGAAAAGGCACTTTCTCTCCATCCATCTTGAACATTTTTTTTCAGGAACTTTAAATGCTCACCATGACACATGGATGACTCATTCTGAATTACTTTGATTTTGCCAGTATACAGACAAAAAATTTTTCCATTAGGTTTCTTTTGGGTTTGGACTTAAATACTCATTTCCTTTTAGCCAAATTGAGCAACAGGCTGCTCTAGTTTCATGTTCAGCCACCAGAGCACACAGGAACCACTATTTCTGGTTAAACCAGCATAACAGCTCTTGTCATAATGGACCTATTTGCATCTGTCTGTAACAAATGTAAGAGAGTCTTCGAAGGAGCTAAATCCTTGTTTGTTGAGAGAATCACGCACTGCATGGCCTCTAAAAACTTTGGCTCTTGTGATTACTGGCGGCTCTGAATAGGGTACTAAATAAGTACAAGGTCTCTATTCCCCTCCCCTCTTCAATCGATTTTCAGGTGTTATAATCCTTTGCTGATAAAACTTTCATCCCCTGTTTTGCCCATAAATTCTCCTCAAACTTTACTTTTGAATCATCTGAGTCATCCCTGCTTAACTTCCCACTTAGAACTCATTCTCTGTTAAGTGATATACATATAATCCCTTTCATGGTTTCTGCTATCATCTCTAACCTGGATCCCCACAAAGTATGTGGACCCACTGGTATCCCTGTAATAGTGATTAAGAAGTGTGCTCCCAATTTAGATCCTGTTCTCTCTAAATTGTATATGCTGCCTCCTGCTTTCCTGCTAGTTGTTGTTTTAGTTTTTAAGAACTCTGACGAACCATCCAGCACTTCCAACTATCAGCCTATTAGCCTTTTACCTCTTTTGGGGAAACTCCTAGAGGCCCTAATCAATGCTGAATTGGTTCATCATCTCTCATTGCAGGGCCTTTTCTTAGACAAGCAATATAAAAAAAATTTTTCCAGGTCAACTGCTGATGTGCTAACAATAATTGTGGAAAGTGTCTATCAAGCTCTAGATATAAACAGTGAAGCCCAGGCTGTAGCATTAGACATATCAAAAGTCTTTGAGAGGGTCTGGCATTCAGGTCTTCTTCACAAGTTGAAATGTTATGGTTTCTCTGAGTACATTTTTAAGTTGATCCACTTGTTTCTATCCAAACTCCAAACATGAAATGAAAATTCTCCTGAGTAGCCACTCCTCTATATCCTTTCGTACTAACGCAGATATCCTCCAGGACTCCATCCTTGGTCCTATGCTGTTTTTAATCTTTGTTAATGACCTTCCTGATGACATTAGCTCTCAACTTGTCATCTACACTGATGACACTACCATTTACTCCTGCTTTGATATTAAGGCTGATTAGTCAGACAAGGTCAAAATGGCAGCTGGTGTTCTAAACAAACTCAAGACCATTGTTAATTGGGGCAAAAGATGGCTTGTCAATTTTAATGCCTCCAAAACTAAACTTCTCTCAGATAATCATCTGAGAGACCACTCTCTGCCTTCCATCAACATGGCTGATGCTATCCTCCAGGAAAGTGACACGTTGCACCTTCTTGGGACAACGTTCTCAACTGACATGAGGCGGAAAGATTATACTGAATCCATTGCTAGATCCTCTGCCAAGAAAGTCAGTTCACTGTGTCAGGCAAGACAATTTTTCCCTCTGAAATCTATCTTGCACATCTATAAGTCTATGCTTGGAATATTACTGCCATATATTGTCCAGTGCCCCTGCCATTTACCTGCAGCTCCAAAGAAGAATCAGCAATATTATTGGTCCTGATCTAGTGGTTTGGCTTCAATCATTTGCCTAGGCCATAAGGTTTACTCTCTATGCCTTTTTTATAAATACTTTCATGGTAATTGTTCAGATGAGCTCTTCACTATGGTACCTAGACTGTATGAATTTAAGTGCAATGCTAAACTGGTGGCAAGATCTCATCAATTTACAGTTGAGCTAGATAGATGTAGCTACAACTTCTATGCTAACTATTTCTTATCCCACACTTCTTCCTTGTGAAACTCCTTCCCAGTCCCATGCATTCCAGCCAACTTTCATCTGCAAAAATTTAAATGCAATGTCAATCACTATCTACTGTCCTCATGATTGCTCTTTTCCCTTTCTGATCATTACTAATGTTTCTGTTCCTAATTCTTTCACATACCTTGCATGATAGTGGCTGTACTGACTTGCTTGGGGTGATACCAATGTAAAAACAAAATTCTCACAAATTAATAATGTGATTGATTTTTAAATTTATTATTGTAGTGTCAATCTACATGGCTGTATTTGGAACCTATCTTTAGCTCTGAGGACATCATGGCACAAATGCCAAGTGAGAGCAAGAAATTTGCAATGGTTGATAGCATTTGGAGAGATATACAAATAAAAGCTGTGAATAATACACATTGTCTTGTTGCAACAGGACAAACCAATATGCTTCCACGTCTCAAGGAAGCCAATGTACTTTTAGAAGACATTCAGAAAGGTCTTAATCTCTATTTGGAGAAGAAGCGACTGTATTTCCCAAGGTAAGATGCATTTTAAAATTTTAATATTACATCATTTTTCCATAGGCTTTAACTCACCATATTCACTTTCTCTTATGTTCTTTAATGTAACCTATAACGGACGCTCCGAAAGTAATGCCTCCCATTTCCACAGGGACCACACCGAGTTCACTGGAAAGATGAAGTTTTCAGCTATAAAACACTGTTTTCTCACATAGTCACCACAATTAGTTACACATTATCTATCACTCAGTTGTACTGACAAGTACTGCTTAATCTCTATAAATATTTAGTAAGTGTCAATGACTGTTAATGGAAGCAATTTCTTCCACATGGAGAAATCCAAAGATGCATCTCTGCTTTATATTTACTTTTATGTTAGATGTTATTTTTCAAAATTACTATCTGCAACAAGACAAAAAATTATGGGTCCAAACTGGAAGATTCAATCTTAAGTGAAAAACCTGGGTGTACATCAGTGTTCTGATGTCATGTCCACATACAAAATAGCAGACACTGCTTTTCAAGTGACCCTCATCTACAAGATTTCCTGCTAGCCTATTTTTACTGTTATGTTACTGTTAAGTTTATTTTTATTGTTTTGTCCTTTCTCTAATGTCTTCAGCAATCATTTTTTACTAGTGCTCATATTGCAATTTTTGATTGTTATCATCATTCATGTTTTTTACCAGAGCTCATATTACATTTTTTATTTTTATTATTGCTTTTCTCTGGCACTCCTTATTACTGGTTCCCATATTGTATTCAATTTCTATGCTTGGGAATTTCAAAGGAAATTTTTTTATTGAATATAAATGATTCAGTGGAAGTTTATAATTTTCTAATGGTGGAATTTGTCTATGATCTCAACCTTTTAGAAACAGTTTAAAAAATCTTCCATGGATGCTCCAAATGTGGTAAATATGATTTCAAAATTTTTTAAAATATTGTCATGATTATTTTAATTGAATTCTTGAGTCCCTTATAAAGGGAGTGGCCTGCATATCTTTTTTATATTTCTTTCCGTAATGCACGGGATCCTATAAACACACAGTCTTTAGTCATGTTCTCTGATGATGGGGTCTAGACCCAGGAGGGTATCTGTGATTTGTCGTCAAGCTTTTGAAGGTTGTCCTGATGTTATATGGACCGCAGATCCTTTGTATTTTCTCTGATAACCCCTTCACAGAAGGTAGGCAGACTGTTTTCTGAGTTGTTGTCCTCCTCTTGTACCCATCTATCCCAGTTTTTTGAGGATGCTGCCATGTACCCAGGGTAGTTGTTACGTTGTAGGTGTAGCAAAGGAGTCAAATTCAATATGGAGTGTAAGGGATGCAACTCTTTCCGTAGGAAAATGTCTGACACAATGCAAACAATGTATACCGAACATGGGTGTAATGGCTTCTGCCAATTTCTCCAAGCGACCTGCTTTTATGGAGCCCAGACACACCTCATTAGCATGTGTGTAACGCAACCTTGCGAGACTGCATGAGACTGTGAATATTAAAAAGTCACGGGCGCCATCTTGGACCCTTTCTTTCTTTTCTCAACCCACAGGCCAGACAGACGTGAGGGCGTTTGGGAGGTGAGCCATTTCTATTTTCCCCACACTCCCCTGATCTCATGATCACAGAGTTGGCAGGGAGGCGGCGAGCCTCATCGTCGCTTGTGCTCCCGTCCGCAGTCTGAGGGTCGAAAAACACAGCGTCCCTTGGAAGGCTACTGATATCTGATTCACTGCCTGATGGAGCTGGCGTGAACCAGAGCGATGCCTCACTGGTCTTAGATTCCGAGCTCTCATCTTCCAGCATTGCAACGCTCTCGGCCGCAGGTCCTTAACGGTGGGCACACAGTCAACCTGCACTGCCTGAGGGTCTGATCACCTCAGTGACATGTCCGGTTCCGTATTTCTTTGTACACTTGCTGCGTGAGCTCTTAATCCAGATGACATCTCCTTTCTTCAGCCTCTCTCCGGTTACTTTCAGTTCGAGCAGTGGGTTGGTCTCTATGCCTTTCACTCTGATGTGGTACCTATGCAATGTGTCGGCTGGCACCGTAGAGGGTGAGACATCATCCCTCGGGATCACGTTGTACAAGTAGACTGCCTCAGACACCACGCAGCCCGTCCTGGCTGCGATGGTCTTGACGGTCCTGTGGTTCCGCTTGATGATCCCATTTCCACTCGGTACGTGGGCACACCGGAACCGTAGGTGCACTCACCAGCCATCCGCAAACCTCCCGAACTGCTCACTGGTGAATGCGGTGCCATTGTCGGTTAATATCTCCATTGGGGGCCACGTTCAAGGAAGATACTGTTTAACTGATGGATGATGGTGGCTGCATCTTGCCAACACAGCAGCCGCCATATCGCAAACCTAGATGGACCACAATCAATGAGCGTCAGGAAATCCTCGCCGTTGTGGTGAGTAACGTCTATCACCAGCCGGCTCCAGTGCCTCCTCACACTCAGCTGCCCTTTCTTCCAACGAACGGCTGCTGGGTCTATAGACTGGCACGCCACGCAGCTTCTGACCACTCTCTTGATGTCTGTCTTTTGTACTCCTGGGTCAACCAACTTGGCGAAATACAGGGTCCACTTGACTCCAGGGTGCCCGCTTTGTTGGTGGACTTCTTTGATTTGATTAGATCGAACGGAACTCACGGACACAGCGCAGGCATGTTGCACGGGCTCAATAGCTTTCTTAGTGGCGTCAAGCCACCTTTGGGGCACCCTCGTTAAACAATCTGCCTTGTTGAGGCTAGATTTGACCAGGGACACCTCCATTGTCAGTGCGTACTCTTGCACCAGCTTCACAATCGTGTCAAGCCGTCGTCGGATAAGCATCTCGCTGGTGGCTTTAGTCCGCACCCTGGCCCTCCCGGTAAGGGTATCCGAGATCCACTTATAGACGAGAGCGGAATCTGTGAACAGATGCAGGGTGGTCGACTTCCAAAGGATCGCCAAGTTGATCCCCTTGATGACAGCATTGAGCTCCGCTAGGTTTATGTGCTGGGAGTCCTTTTTTGGACGTAACCAGCAAGCATCTTCCACCACGGCTCCATCGTGAACTATCGATACGCCGGTTGCAAGAGAGCTTGCATCAACCCACACACCGAGGTCTTGGCTGTCGATGCACCATCTGCCCCATGCTGGGTCTTCCTTGCGTACTCTAGCGAGGACCTCCCTCATCATGGTGTTGAGAGGGGCGTCGTGAACTTCGTCATCCCATCCAGTGGTGATGTCAGATGCTCTCCGCTTGATGAATGCCACCGCAACATGCAGCCAGCCACCTACAGGAAGGTGCCCAACTAACTTGCTGCACAAGGAAAATATGCTTCGCTGTGTGACAACGGGGGGCATGTCTGGGACTTTGTTTCCCCGTTTCCAATACAGAACGTCATCCTGTCCCCAGACCTGCAAACCAAGCACCCGTGCACCATCCTGTAGCCTCTCTGGTTCCTTGCTGAGGAGGCCAAAGTTGTAGAGATGCTCCTTCATGCGTGCCGCAGATATAACTCCCTCGTTCACGTACACGTCATCAATATATGCAGATGTTGCCCGCTGTTTGCGCTCATCCTTCATCAGAATGGTGTCAACAATCATCTGCATAATTGATGGCGCCACATTGAGTCAAAACCCCATGTGGGTCAGGCAATACCTTTGCCCCTTGATAAGCACAGTTTGATAGGGCCACGGTGATCGGTGCACATGCTCTTGAAGGTATGCCTTGCGAAGATCCAGCACAGATACATTTGATCCCGTCTGTTGCCATTCCCTTAGCTTCTCGGTACACATGTCCGCGCGGACTGTAAAAGGGTCCACGTGCTCGTTCAGTTCCCGATAGTCGAGCACCGGACTCACCTTTTGTTTGTTGTGCTGGATAACCGCCATTAGCGGGATCAGGGCCCTCAGGGGCCCCAATTCTTTCTCTGGTTAAGGAACCAACCATCCGTTATCAATCCAGGCTTGCAACTCCTTGTCGTATTCCGCACGAGCTCGCGGGGGGATTTTATACTCTGGCACACTGTTGTACAACTTCTCTAGCGGTTGATCGTCCAACCATTTCCAGGATACCGTCCAGGACTTTGTGCGCTGGTCGAACTCCACATGAAAGTCAGGCTGTTCCAGCTCCATTGCTGCACCTAGAGCAAGACCAGTTTCAGTGAAACGTGCCCGACCCTCTTCGTCAACAAGGACGCCACCCAATTTTTTGATGACGTCCATTCCCAGGAGCAGATCATAGCCGAGCAGCCCTCCATCCACAACCAGGGCTTGTACGGCTACTGCAGGCCCATCACCCCATCACAAGAGGCTAGCGAGCCTCCCGCCAACAGTCCGAACTGGAATCTTTTTCTTGTCCCACATATCACAACATGCCTTGCACACAAGGGTCTGGGTGCACCCGGTGTCTACAAGCGCAAAGCGCTTACGCCCGTTAATCTGCATGCTCACTGTGGGTAGCGCCTTGTTCAGCAGCGATCTGGGGAGAAGGCTGGCGCTGTAGCTTACTCCTCTTGCCCGTTTCCCGGACAGCTTCTTGCTACGTGGCCCAGCTTGTCGCACCTGTAGCAACGCATACGTCTCCGTGTTCCATGATTATGCATTATCCTTCACATCGCTTTGGCTTTGGCAGTCTTTGGAGAAGTGGTTCAGTCCACCACATTTATAGCACCTTGTGTCCTCAGTTGGTGGTGCGGGTGCTTCTGCACTGCTGAGACGGTGTCCTTCAGAATATTCCAGGCTCTGGCCAGAAAGCCCCAGCTCATTGATCTACTTGTAGCAGTTTCATCTGGGAGTCCCCCAGAAAAGGTGTTTCCTGTTCCTTGCTCTCCAGAACGGTGCGGCCAGCTTCCTCAAATCGATCAGAAAGACATCTACCGTTTCATCTGGCCCAAGCTGCCGCGGTGAACTGCCTCCAGGCGACAAAGAGCCTGCGAATTTAATTTCTTAATTTTTCCAAGTCTGCATCATCCCTGAGCTGCTGATATACAGCATAAGCTCCTTTGGTGAGCCTCAGAGGGATGACCAGCGCGGGATCCTTAACTTTACACAGCCAGCAGACCCGCTCGGCCTTTTCCCACCACTCGACCATAGACGGGCCAGCGGGGGAGCCGTCGAACTCTGGTATCAACTTCAAGTCAAATCTGTCCATGTTGTAATAATGGCCGAAATAGCTTGTAGCAAAGGTGTCAAATTCAATATGAAGTGTAAGGGACGCAACTCTTTCCGTAGGAAAATGTCTGACACAACGCAAAGTAATGTATACCGAACACGGGTGTAATGGCTTCTGCCAATTTCTCCAAGCGACCTGCTTTTATGGAGCCCAGACACACCTCATTAGCATGCGTGTAACGCGACCTTGCGAGACTGCATGAGACTGTGAATATTAAAAAGTCACGGACGCCATCTTGGACCCTTTCTTTCTTTTCTCAACCCACAGGCCAGACAGATGCAAGGGCATTTGGGAGGTAAGCCATTTCTATTTTCCCCACAGTAGGGTACTACTTATACTGACCAATTCTTTATCCAATGTCTCTGGGTCGCCACTTATGACTTTTGCCATCAGGCAAGTGATGGTAGAGATAAACACTTAGTTGTGGAGCAAGCTAAGTGAACAATAATCCAACCTTTAGAAAGAGAGCTATTTATGTTGCCATAGAGCATCTCATTGTGCTAAAGTGGGATAGTCCATTGCTTGGGCTGTGATTGGCTGCTGGTACCTGAGTGGAGGTATTTCTATATAAATACCAGCTTGATTCAGCTGTTAGTTTGCAGGGTTTGTATTAAGTTACAACCTGCTTTTTATTTTTGTCTGCCAGCTGGACGCTAGCTGGGACCTTTACACCGGTAAGTGCTGTTTATTATTGTTATTCTACATCTCCTTCCCCCATCGCGTGTGGGTAGTGGCCTTTGGGGAGGGATGAGTTCCTTTAAACCTGGCTGGTTGTGCGGAAGTAGTCTGGACAATGCCCGAGGGGTTTTTGTCCGTGTTATTGTAGACGACTGAGCAGTGTTCGATGTTATTCCAGCGTCGAATGTTTGTGGCACTGGTGTAGGGGTCTCAGGTAAGGTACTAGGACTGGGAACTGGAATTGTAGGTGTATCCAGTTTCCTGAGGAATCGGCGATTTCGTAAGGTAATTCTACCTGATCCATCAACTCTGATACGGTATTGGTGGTTGTGGAGGGTTTCAATGACCTGACCTGTTGTGTCCCATCGGCGGGTCGTTGTAGTGCCACTATTTGTCCCTTTCGAAGGGGGTTTAAGGTGTGTGCTGTTCTATTGTATCGCTCTATGAGACGAGCGTTCCGCCGGGACAGACTTATCTCACGATTTTGGGCTGCGGTTATCCAATTCGCGTGTGGCTTATAGAGTGTGGGGTGGGATGGTATATAGTCACGTAGTCGGCGGTGGAGTAGTAGTTGAGCAGGGGATAGCCCAATGTTTTGAATGGGCGTATTCCTGTATTGGAGGATGGCTCTTGCTGCACGATTATTGTCCAACGATCCTTGGGCTCCTGTGTTGCCATTTACGATTCTCTTTGCCGTTTTGACAGCAAGCTCTGCCCGACCATTGGATTGTGGGTAACCTGCAGATGATAACCTGTGTTTGACAGCCCAGTCTTGTAAAAAATTGCTTGAATGTAAAGGATGTGAAGGGTGGCCCACCATCAGTGCTGAGTTCCTCGGGAGCACCGTAGGGCTTGAAATATGTCTCGGCAAATTGAAATAATCCTTGACGCATTAGCTTCTCCGTGGCTCAAGTGGTATAGATTTAGCCAGCCTGTTAACCTGTCAGCGCATGCTAAGTAACCATGGTTCCCAACATGGAAGATGTCCATGACGATTTGCTGAAATGGCCAATCAGGAGATGGTGTCAAGTTGATTGGCTCTTTTGGTTGACTCGGGGCAATTTTTGAGCAGAACGTACAACCTGCTCTAATGTTACGTATTGAAGCATTCATCCCGGGCCAATAAACAGATTCATTGGCACGTGCCTTCATGCCAACTTCACCTTGGTGTGCAGAATGTAGGCTATGTAAGACTTTTGCGCGTTGAGAGGTGGGGATAACGATTCTTTGATCTAATAGCACTAATCCATCGTCAACACTTAGGCGGTGCCTCACTTCCCAGTATTCGCGGATTTCGGGTGCAGTGAGGCTGCGCGTCCTTTGGAATCCATTTTGTATTACCTCAATTAATTTTTTGTATTGCGGGTCGCTGCGTCCCGCCGCACGGATAACGTCTGGTGAGATGAGCTCCAGGTTGTCATTTGCACCAAATGTTGCTAATAGGGTTGTTGATTTGACCCAGTCATCCATATTGTCAGACTCTATGATGTCTGATTGAGAGAGTTCAGCAGTGAATACATTTAGGAGTGCCTGTGAGATGTTTGCTGGGTTACGAGAGACAGCATCGGAGGCTCTGTGCCATTTTCCAGGGCAGTGCTGAATGGTGAATCTGTACCTGAGGGTTTTCTCCTTTAACCTGAATAATCGGGGTTTTGGATTTTACTAAGGTCTCTATCTCCGAATAATCCTTTTAGTGGTTCATGATCTGTAACCACTATGAGATTTGGGCAACCCATTACAAAAATGCGACATTTTTCCAATGCCCACGCAATTGCTGCTGCTTCGCCTTCAATAGGTGCATATCTGCGTTCAGCATCAATGCAGAATCTGCTACCAGCAAATATCAGGCGCCAACCTTCAGGGCAGCAAACTGGGGCTTTGTCAGTGGTGCATGAGCAATACTTCTGCAGAAGTAGGAAGCCCATTCCGTCTTTGCTCCAATCTGGGGCAAGGCAGGTTATTCGTTCTTTTTGAAATGTTGCGATGCCTTTTCGGACTAAGTCAACTATGACCTTCTTTGAATGCTGGAATGCATCCTCAAGGCTTTTATTCCATGTAAAGTGTGAGTCTCGTTTTACGAGATCACGAAATGGAAGCATGACTGGGCTCAGTGAGTATGCCCAAGCGACTTGGTTGACCAGCCCAAACCATGATCTGGCATCGGTGAGCGTTTTTGGTATTGGGAAGCTTAATATTGCCTCCAGCATGGATTTAGAAGGGGTTACACCAGAAGATGTTATTTGGAGGCCCCCAAACTGCACCGTGTCTTGGCAAAATTGGAATTTTTCTCTATTTATTACGATGCCGTTTTTTGCACAATGGAGGAGAAAATCGAACGTGTGAAAAAAGGCTCCTTCAATGTCAGAGTCATAGAGTAGGGTGTCATCCACGATTTTTACTTTGGGGGATGTCTTTTATTACTTCATCATACCTTCGGGTGTAGGCATCGCCAGATGCTAGGTAACCTTGTGGCATTCTCAGGTACATGAACCTTCCCCATTCTGTGATGAAGGTGGTGAGTGGCTGGGACTCTTTATCTAAGGGGATGGAGTGATATCCATCAACAGCATCCAACACTGTTTTCTTTTGTTTAGGTGGCACTTGTAGTGCTAGCTGGAATGGTGACCCTGTATGGTGTGTTTCCCGTTTGCACTGTGAATTCAAGTGTTGGTAGTCTATGGTTCTTCGTGGTTTGCCATTTTTCTTGGCGGTAATTACCATAGTGCTACACCAATCAGTGGGCATGCCGACGGGTACTGGGGTTATGATACCCCTTTTCACATCTTCCCAAAGGGCCTGCCTTACGGGCTCTTTGAAGTGAAAAGGCACAGGAATTGGGTTATGTCTGGCTTTGGGGACTGCTCCTTCTTTGAGGTGTATATGAGCAGTGGGGCCAGACATTGGTGGGAATTCATCATTATTTTTGAACGCCGTTTCGGCGAATTGATTTAATAGCCAATTCTTGAGCCTATCAATGTTTTGTTCTGTTGGGGAAAAAGGGTTTTTTTTGGGGCGCGTTGGGAGTTGTCCCTCGACTTTGCATTGTTTAGGGCTCGCGTCTGATTTTTTATGTGTACTTGTCGAGGGCATGTGTTGCATTGCTGTTTGGGGTAATATTGTAGTCGTTGGGTTTGGGAAGTCTTTTGACAGTATCCCTACATCAATGCAGGCTGCTTTGCTGAAGTATAGCCGCTTGATCTTTTTTGCATATGTATAGGGCTTGTTTAGTTGTTCTTCCTTGGACGATGAATTCCACGGGGAGCCAACCCTGACATACGAGTGTAAAGCCTCCCACAGCTCGGACGACTTTTTTTGATGGAATGAGGTTGTTGGTAGTGAGCCCCATATTCAGAAGGTGCTTAAGTCCTCCGAGACATATGGTGGCCCCACTGTCAGGAAAGATCGTCATCCTAGTGCTGTGATTTCTGGGGATATTCTTAACTTGTCTGGGATCCGGTTTTGGCGAGAATGGAACAACATATGCATCAATTTCCCTTACCTGGCCTGTGTCTTTAGATGTATACGTGCCTGTCGTTTGATTGAATGTAATGTGGGCGATAAGTGTGTCCATGGCGGCTTCATTAGCCTCTGGGCTTTTTCCTTACTGCTTGAGCCAGTTTCTTAGCCCGGCATACCCTCGATAGGTGATTGGGCTTCCCACAATTACTACATGTTTGTCCCCATGCTGGGCATTTTAGCCGGCGGGATCCAGTTCCTGAGGTGCCGTGCTGGTGGCTACCACAACCTAAGCAAGCCTGGTGGTTTGGTTTAACATTGCAGTTGCAATAGGTGCTGGTACGGATCCCCTCGTTGGCTTGTGGCGTACCCTTCTGTCTGCGGTATGTTGATAGCCGAGCAGCGGCTGTATCTGAAGTGCCAGCCATTGAGGTTTGGTCTCGCAATGCTGATTCAAATGCCTCAGCATGACGGATATTTTGCTCAAGGGATTTAAGTGCCCCAGCTTTGGCCAGTAGGTCAGCCTGGAGTCATTTGCTATTCCGCGGATGATCTGGTCCTTGATGTATATATCAGACAGGTAATGCTCACACGAGGGGCAGGTAAAGTTACAATCAACAGCTACGGCTCTGAGGTGGACAAGGTAACTTTGTATTGGCTCATCCGCATCCTGAGACATGGAGGAAAAAGCAAGGCGATGGACAATAGGACTTGACCTCTGGGTGACCAACGTTTCTACCATGTCAAGTAGCTTATCTGGATCAGTGGTAAAGAAGTTAGGGTGCGTGTTGATTATGGCGTTTTGCACAGTCTCATCAGCACAATTGTATAGGTGAATATTAGCTTGGGAGCTTGGCATATTTGTCATCTTGGTAAAGACATCCCAGTAAATTCAGAACTTCCGGAATTGTTGTGGTGTCATCTCGAGATTGAGATGGGGAGGCTTGGCTGCTAGTGCCTGAATGTGGGTTGTCTGGGTGGTGGCTTCCTTAGCCTGCTTGATGATACACAGGGCTTCTCCCATTAATGCGACTCCGAGCTCCCTAAGCATGGATCGATCCAGCATATGAAGGCTCTCGATTGTCAGTTTCTCGTCTGCAAACCTTGTTGCATGAGTTTTGGCCAAGTCAGTGGATAGGCCTGCTTCAATGAAGAAGAGTTCCCAATCTTCGGGTGTCATATATGCTGTTCGCAGCGCCATGTAGAAAAATCACGTGGTAGAGATAAACACTTAGTTGTGGAGCAAGCTAAGTGAACAAAAATCCAACCTTTAGAAAGAGAGCTATTTATGTTGCCATAGAGCATCTCATTGTGCTAAAGTGGGATAGTCCATTGCTTGGGCTGTGATTGGCTGCTGGTACCTGAGTGGAGGTATTTCTGTATAAATACCAGCTTGATTCAGCTGTTAGTTTGCAGGGTTTGTATTAAGTTACAACCTGCTTTATTTTTGTCTGCCAGCTGGACGCTAGCTGGGACCTTTACACCGGTAAGTGCTGTTTATTATTGTTATTCTACAATAATCAAGAATAAGGATCACTTGCACCTAAGACATATAAGCAGTTATTGCAGCGTTACACCAAGCTACCTCACATATACGGTTCTAAAAGATTCACAAAGATTCACAAAGACCGATTGTTAGTTGATTGTTAGTTGCCTCCCACCCTCTGTGTCGCTTCCTTGTAGATATAATTGACCCATTGATCAGAAAGTCTCTTTCATATGTCCTAAACTCCACCCACTTTGTGGAAATAATCAAAGATACTTCCAGATGGTGAGCCTGGACATGGTGAGTTTGTTCACCAAGGTACCCACGGAGGAGGCACTCTCAGTAGTCAGAGACAGATTGGCCTCTGACTCTTCCCTAGAAGAACAGACCAGTATTCCAATAGATAATCTGATGGAGATGTTGACTTTCTGTACACAAACAACACATTTCAGAATGGGATCACACATATATCGACAGGATGAGGGCTTAGCAATGGGCTCGCCATTATCACCAGAAATGGTGAATATATACATGGAATACTTTCAGGAATTGGCATTAGAATCTATATCTCTAAAGCCAACTATATGGTTAAGGTACATAGATGACACCTTTATACTCTGGCCACACCAGGAAGATGTTCAGGTTTTACTGGACCATGTGAACTCAATAAGACCTTCGATACAGTTCACAATGGAGAAAGAAATTAACAATACACTCCCATTCCTGGATGTGCTAATCTCTCAAACAGAGCCTGGATTCAAGACATCCATATACCGTAAACCGACATTCACCGGACAGTACCTCAATTTCAACTCCCATCATCCATACAGCATAAAGAAAGGTATCGTCCGCTGCTTACAACACTGAGCAAAAGTCATAAGTGGCAACCCAAAGACATTAAATAAAGAATTGGTCAGTATAAGTAGTATCCTACAACGTAACAACTACCCTGGGTACATGGCAGCATCCTCAAAAAACTGGGATAGATGGGTACAAGAGGAGGATAACAACACTCAGAAAACAGTCTGCCTACCTTCTGTGAAGGGGTTATCAGAGAAAATACAAAGGATCTGCGGTCCATATAACATCAGGACAACCTTCAAAAGCTTGACGACACTTCACAGATACCTCTCCCGGGTAAGACCCCACAATGCGGAGAACATGACTAAAGACTGTGTGTATGCTATCCCGTGCAGCTGCGGAAAGAAATATAAAGGGGAGACAGGCTGCCCCCTTAAGGTAAGGCTTCAAGAACACCAGAAAGCTGTAACACGAGGGGAAGTGGAAAAATCAGGCGTGGCTGACCACATATGGAGAGAGAAGGGAGATCACCGCCCTCTGTGGGATCAGGTTGAGATCATAGACAAAGAACACCATTGGAAAATTCGTAAACTTAAGGAATCAGCACATATGCTAGGCCACAAAAATCTCCTGAGCTGACCAAGCATAGAAATGAATACAATATGGGAACCAGTAATAAGGAGTGCCAGAGAAAAAAGATAATAACAAAAAAATATGAGCTCTGGTAAAAAAACATGCAATGATAACAGCAAAAATTGCAATATGAGCACTGGTAAAAAATGGTTGCTGAAGACATTAGGTTTATAATACCCAGAAATTCATACACAGATGTCGTTAAGGACACATCGCACAGTGGATAAAGGCATTAGTTAGATCCAGTGACACGACCCAAAAGAGTGTGAGTTCAATACCTGTTTAAGGCAATGGAGAACTTTCAGAGTGAAATTAACAGGACATAACTGATAACTGACATCCATTAAACATGGCACGTGGAACTAGAACAGTGAGCGAAATCAGTTTGACATTCCAACCACCTGAAGAAAGCCGGAGTGTACAATGGCCGAAATGTTGTAATAAATATGGCGACAAAGATGAGGACAATAGTCCGAATAATGTACATAATACCTCATCTCAAAAATATAGAATAAAATTTTTTTTTTTTAAATTGATTTCTGTTTTATTATTTAACATCATTTTTAATTTCACTTTATTAAGTTTAGATTTTTTCATAATTATTTTTTTTTTTTAGTTTAAGACTATTCATTAAAAAATAAGGAATAAACAAATTGAAAAATTTTTAATCAGATTTGTAAGTTCTTGATATTAAAAAAATTTTTAATATTCATTAATTAAGTTTAAAAAAATCTAATTGGTTTGGTATTTAAATTTTTTTCTTTATAAGAAAACATTTAATATTCATTGGCAAAAAAACCAGTATTTGAAAAAATTGAAATTCAAAAAATTTTATTTTTTTTTTAAAAAAATAAATTTCTCAAATCCTGTAATGTTTTTTTTTTTTTTTTTTTTTTTTTTTCCTAACCTTTTATTTGAATGAAGATGTTGACCTCAACATTTCAGGGAAAAATAAAAACTTTTTTAACAAATGATATTTATTTTCTATCATAGTGATTGAAGGAATGCTGAATTTGCATTAATAAAAAATTCTGATTGATTTTTTGGCATTCAAAATATCATTCCTCTTTAATTTTGTTTAAATAAAATCAAATTTAATAATAATTTGTTTTTGGCATTTGAATTATTTAATAAAATGCAATTTTTTTCCATAATTTTATTGTTATGGTTTTCATACATTTTCAACTTGTATTAATATCCTCTAAGAAATAGCAGATTTTAAAAAAAATTTTTACTTAAAAAAAAAAATTCAATAAAGCAACATATTTTATTTTAAAATTTGAATCATAATATTATATGCAATATTAAATTTCAATTTCTAATTTTCATTTTCTCAAATTAAAAAAAAAAACGACCTGATATTTTTTTTTAAAATGAGAGATTGAATGTAGAATTGTAGGGAAATATCAGAAAAAATTTTTTGTTGACCATTCCTATTGGTTCAGTTGTCTTATCAGATATGTCTTGTATATCGAATTAATAGAATAATGCTTGAATAACACTGAGATAAGCTATATAATTTTTTAACATCAAAATTTACATCATTGTATTAATACTTCCTTAAGAGTTCTTTAAGTTTTTTTTTTTGTTTTTTTTAAATGATCAGATCAAAAGATTAAAACTGGCTGATCAATGTGATAATAATAAATTTCAAAAATTTGAAACTATCATTTTTTGAAAAGATTTGTTTTTTTGACATTTTTTAACAAAATTATTTTTGCAACAAGATCACCTGCTGATGTAATACATTTTTATTGATGAAAGACATTATCATAAAAATTTAGATAACAATTTTTTTTTCCTGTTAGGATCTTTTGGACATCTCAAAGGCATTTGACGAAATTTATATACTGGTCTTCTTTCACAAGTTTAAAGGTTAAAAATATTTTCTGAATTTTTTTGAACTTTCTTTTTTCTTATCAAATTACAAAATGAAAGTTGTCTTGAACAGTCACCCTTCTAGATTTTTTTTGCATCAATGAATGTTATACAAGGTTCTATCCATGGAAAAACATTTTTAATTTTAAGAATTAAATGACTTTTTTTTTAAATGTCATTTTCAGTTCTCAATATGTATGACTTTTGATGACACCAACTTTTTATTCCTGTATTTAATAAAAGTTTAATTGATTTGATAAGTTCAAATTTTGAGCTGATCTCAAAATTGACAAAAAAAAATCTAATCAAAAATAAATTAAAGAAATAAATTTATTAACCAAAAATCCTTATAAAACAAATCTGATTTCTATTAATCATTATTCATAAGACCCTTTTACCTTCCATCAACACGGCTAATGTTAACCTCCAGGAAAATTTTTTTTTTAATCTTATCAAAATAACATTCTTTGCTGACATTTGAATTTGGAAAGATTGGATCAATTGCTAGAATTTAAAAAGAATATTAAAAAAAAATTTATAATTGTATGAATTTTTACATTTTTAAATCCATAATCTATTTTATATATTTATATGTCTTATTTGTCCATGTTTTGAATATTTTGCCATATATGGTCTGGTGTTCCTGCTATATATTTAGAGATTCTTGATAAAATTCAAAGAAGAATTTGCAAAAATTATTGGTCCTGACCTATACATTTTTTTTCTTCAGTTATGGTAATTATTCTGAAAAATTTTTTTTTATTAATTACCTAGACTTCAAAAATTTGCAGTTTAGATTTTTTTTAGGTCTCATCATTTACATTTTGAATTTGACGTTGGATGTTTTTTTTTCTTTTTTTTTTTTTTTCACTAATTTCCAAAATTCAAAATTTTTCTTTTTGAAAGATTAAATTTAATCTTCATTTTTTTCAAGTATTCAATTGTTATCTTCTGTAATTTTGTTTTGATTGTTATTCTTTTATATGTTTTTTGTTTTTCTTAATTTTGTTTTTTTTGTTTTGGATTATTCTTTCATGCTCAGTAATCCCTCTTGAAATACAAATTGCCTTGCTAAAATTGAAATGATTTAAAAAAATTGAGTTATTGAGGTTTATCTGAAAATAATAATAAATTCAATTGGACTGTTTATTTGATTAGACTAATATATTTTAGACTACATAAAAAAAAATACCTGCAGTTGAAAATTTGGATGATTAAACAAAAACACAATGCTTTTTTTTTTTATATGTGGCAAACCCAGATTCAATTTATCAGTGGCTTATAAATCATTCTTCAGCTGTTTTATCCCCAGTTTTTAGAAATGGGGATCAGTAAGAGGTATGAAATTGACATGACTTTTAATGATGGTTTGGGGACTAAGTTTATATATAAACTGGTTTTGTTTTTGTACACAATCTAATTTCTAAAAAAAGAAAATATATTTTTCTTTAACTTTTTATTGGAATAATAAAACAATGACACATAAAATGGATTTTTTAAAGTGACATTTATAACATAATCTATTTTTGAAGATTAAAAAAATTCCTGAGTGCAGTTCATATTTCCAGCTCTATTTTTCAAGTTTTTTTAAAAAAATTTATTTGTTTCTTTAGTTGAATGAATTTCTAGTATTTTCTTGTTAACTATGTTTCTTTCTAAATTGGATAATTGATCAGCATCTTTTAAATGTTTCTGTGTTTTAAAATCAAAATTTTTCATCAATCTATTAATTCCTATTTTGATTCATTTTTTTTTTTTATATTTTTTGATTTTGAATAATTTTTAGTATGTCTATTTTGAATGAATACAAAATCAATAAGCTGACCTAATGCAATATAAAGATGAATTAAAAAAAAAATGTAATGTTTGTTTTAGATTCTTCTTCTTATCAAATGATGAATTACTTGAGATCTTGTCTGAGACTAAAGAAATTTAATTCTTATTTCTATGCAACCTGCATCTCAAGAAATGCTTTTTGAAGGAGTTTAAAAATTTCAATGATGAACTTGGAATTGAAGGCATGGTCTCTGTGGAAAAAGAAGTTGTTCCATTTGTACAACTAATTTATCCTGCAAAGGCCAAGGTAATCTTTATTTTCAGTCTTATTTTTTAAATCTGAATCCTAAGAAATACAAACTCTATTACTACTTATTTGAAATGAATGAAAATTATTCAAATGCCTCTTTTGATTTTCATTTTTCATTTTTATCTCAAACATAAGAATTTCATACAATTAATTTTAATAGATTCCAATTTTCTATTTATTTTTTTTTATTCTTTATTTATTTTTTCTTTAATGCTTTAACCTAGGCAAAAAAAAATCAGTATATCTAAAGGACATTTATAATCCTTCACTAGTTTCTATTGTTTTATGGAACTGTTTTTAGAATTTTAATAATATATGAAATTGGATTTATACATTTTTCTCAAGAATTGACAGCAAGAAAGTTAAATACTATTGATTTATTCAATTGTTATTTTACAAGATTATAAAAGAAAAATATGAGAACAATAACAGTATTTTACCAGAATATAGCATTTAATTTGTGAACTATAACAATAAATTATTTATTTACAAGATTATAAAATATATTTGAAAATTATAATGAAATATTTATTATTTATCACATTATAAAGAAATAATTATTAAAATAAATTTTTATTGATAAGATTATAAAAATGTCTGAAGTATAAAACAAGAAAATTTAGATAAATGCATAATGACAAATACTTGTAACTATAAAATTTGAATAAAAGCAATTTTTTGGAATTTCTTTTTCAATTGCTCTTGCTACAAAAAAATCAGTAAAATAGGTTGAGAAAAAAGATATAAATTCACTTTCATATGTTGTGGTTTTATTACAATTTTAAAAATAACTTTTTAAAACGATAACTATTACTAAAGGAGTATATAGTACTAGTCAAAAGAAAAATGTCTTTTTGACACTTTTTTAAATTATTTTTGGTAAGTCCTATGTTAATTTTACTGTTGGCAAATTTGACCAAATGCAGTGAAGATGGAAGAATAAAAATTGCTCAGATCAGTATTTAAATTACATTTCAATGAACATAAAATGTTTTATTTTACAGTCAATAACAATTAACAGTGTTTAATGTGTGTGAGGTTTGGTACTTACACTTATTTATATTTTTTAACTTTGGAATCTTATTCTGATCGGTTCAATGAAATTGTAAAAACTGTTAAACCTTAGTGTGAAAGTCCCATTTCATAACAAGAACACAAATACAAATCCCAGGAATTTGATAGCTTAATTCTTAGACAGTCTTTCTGGATGATGTGCAGATTCTGCTCTTTGTTACAAACTGTTTTTAGTCAATATAACACTCTAATATTGCTTTGTCTTTTAACCCGTATTAATGTGATTGTATTGATAAAGGATTTTGCTATTTATCATTTGTAAAGTTATCAGCTGCCCAATTATACATTATATTTATCATCATTGAAAAGGAAAGGCTGTCTAAATTTAAATTCTGACAATACTATAATTTAATAAAAATGAAAAAAGGTTTTTCTTAATGGCCAAACTTCTTGCTTATTCTTAAACCTAAATTCTATAGTGTTATGGTGGGTATTGGTCAAGTATTTAGGTCAGAAAACATGTGTCTTCTGGTATGTTTATCCCACAACAAAATGGCAGATACAGTCTGTGAGTCCAGGTAATAAATGAATAAAGCAATGACCAAACTATATATATAAACAAATGATAAGTATGTATTAACAAAACAAGGTTATACATAGACAAAGCAGTGAATATGAAAGAAAAAAAACAAACATTTAAACTAGTGAAGATGTTGGTGTAGAAGTCCTAAAGAAAAATAATGAAAAATAAAGTTAAAGGTGCTGGCTTGGTGTGGGCCACATTTTTCTAGACAGGAAAAAAGAGGATGACAGAGAATATTACTTCTGTTATAGACAAGCGTATGGTTGCAAGAAAGAAATACAACAGCAGAAATAGATTTATGTGATTTATTTCAACAGGAACATGTGGGATTTGGGACAGCTACCTTGTGGTATAGTTCATAGGCCGGCTAAAGATCTGGGTTGACCTCTCATAGTAGTTCTCGCTGGTTGGCGTGGTGTACTGCTGCTGGCTGCTGCTGACCGCTCAGCCTGACCGTGACAGGTCTCTTCCCTGGCCTCCTGTTGACTACTGTTGTACTTCTGTGTGACTCCTTTTATGGGTTTTTTTTATGGCTTGACAGGCTCGTAAAACGACGCAAGTATAATTAGGAGGGAAGCATTTTTATTGGTTGAAAAATAGAAACACTTTAAAATATTATTTTATTTTTCGACCAGAACTCGTGTGTCGGGAATATGTGTAAATGCGTAAATATGGTCATTTTGGGGCTTTGTCACGTTCACATCCGGCTCTCGCTCTTGAGTATGTTAGTTTATTTGCCTGCAAATCAGCTGAGATATGTCTTATTTTATTTTATAACAAGGCTCCCCCAGATCTCGGTCTGATTTACAGTGAGTGTTATTCGTGCATATTTGGGTGATTAATTCATGATAAAGTCTCTGAAACGTGTAGGAAGTTGTCCTCGTGTTCTTATTGGCATTTGTTTTGGTATGAAGTTATTTGCTGAATTATGTGTCCCAGAGGGATGTGGAGGAGAATGATCCTGGTGAGTGTTACATGGTGGAGGCAGAGGGATTGAATTAGATAGATGTGTTGGATGTGGAGCCAGTCGTCGGATATGTGCACGGTGAATCCAGATTGTATCACCATTATTGTTTTGCACCTGACACATCATATTGTTCGTTTTTATAATGGTGTAATTTCCTATCGAGGGCAAATGAGAGGATTGGGCAACAGTTGAGTGTGGCCGGTGAAGTAAAACCTTGTCGCCTGCTTGTATTGGGTCCTTGTATGTGAGGTGATTTCAGTTAGTCTCAAGTTTGTGGTCAGCTTCATCGTTGGCCAGGGTGATGTGGTGGTGAACCTGCTTAGCAGGGCATTAATTTGCATTCCATATGCTCCAGGATCGTCACTTGTGATTTCTTTTCTGTGTAGTCTGGGTAGGCCGATGTTGGGGTGACAGCCAGTAATGGCATAGTGCGGGGGAGACACCAGTGACGCTGTTGGTCGTGGCATTCATGGACGAAACGACAGATTCTAGAACGTCTGTTCCTGTCTTCGCATAACATATAAAGTGCGTTCTTCATCGTGCGATGTTGTCTCTCGATATTTCCTGAGCTTTGCGGGCGCCAAGGACAGTGAAGTTCTTGCGTGATTGACATCTGGTTACAGAATTGTCAATAGACTTCTCCAGTGAAGTATGTGCCTCGATCAGAGGATACTATGCGTGGAATCTCTCTGTGTCGAAGGAAGAACTGGTACAATCTGCGGGCAGCGTCGATAGCACGGTCTCTCGCACATGATATGGCTGTAAAGTGTCGGCTGAAGCTATCCAAGATGGTTAGGATGTAGCGTTTTCCCTTTGAGTTGGGCATTGTGACAAAGTCTATAAAGACGAGATCGAATGGTCTCTTTCCTCGTTTGCAGTGGCCAATGGGTCAGTGGGTACGTCTACCGTAGTTGCCCTTGCACTTAGCACACGTGTCGCAAGAATCGATATAGGCCTTGATGCCGCGGTTTTTGAGTTCCCACCAGTAGCTGGAAAGGGTTCTACCTAAGACGCCCAGTTACAAGACCGGAATGGTCTTGGCGTCACACCCCCATAGAAGTAGACTCGCCCGCTTACATGAGAGGCGAGTGGGCTACTTAACAAGACATTCACGGCAACGAGTATCGAGGCAGATACACGTCGTCTCGCTGCTACCTTACATGGCGTCGCCGATATAGGAAACCTGCTACAAACAACGTTGGAATATGGACGAACAAACACAGCAGACATTACTTCGACAGCTCATCGAGCTACAGCAAGAGATCATCGCCCTGCGAAGAGACGGAGGACAGCCGAGAAAGTCACTTACAAGGAGACCCGACAGACCTAATATAGAACCGGACTCAAGTGATGGTGACTGGGCGATATTCATTGACTCCTGGAATAGATACAAGGAGATGTGTGGGTTGACGGAGCCAACAGCGTTAAGAAACGAGCTGAGAACGGCCTGTGCCCCAGAAGTGAACAGGCTGTTGTTCGATATGGTAGGAGCAGAAGTACTAAACTCCGTCACGGAGGAAGAGCTGTTACGACACATAAAGCTCGTAGCCGTCAGAAGCCTACACAAAGAAGTGTACCGGCAAGAATTCCACTCCGTAAGGCAGAAGGAGGGGGAATCGATTACGGACTTCGTGGCACGACTTCGATCAGTCGCAAAATTCTGCGACTTTTCAGTGACTTGTCCGAACGGGATAGGATGCGGTCGGAAAGTCAGCTACTCCAACGATATGGTAGCAGGACAAATGGTGGCTGGGCTGGCAAACCTGGAGCATCAAAGCAAGGTGTTGTCTGAGGCTGCGACACTTACGACACTGGAAGAAAAGTTCAACAGGCTTGTCAGCCTAGAGACCACGGACAAGTCTACACCCCATCTCCATAGTAACGTATACCCTACTACAACGAGCACACAGAGATCGGGCCGCAGGCAGCGGCCTCGGGAGAACCAGACCGTATCAACCCTGAGAGACACTGAACCCTGTAAATGGTGTGGGAAGAGCTCACACCCTGACGGCTCGAATGAACGAAGGGGTTGCCCCAGCAGCAAAGATGACTTGTCACAATTGCGGCTTAACCGGACATTTAAAAGGGGTTTGCAGGAAACCGAAGCAGGGGTCCAGCAACAAATCTACAGCGGGTGTGGTCGGAGCAGAATCCAGAACTCTCACCACCCAAAGACACAAGAAGGGTCGTAACCGGATGATCGTCCAAGATGGACAAGTGAAAAGGAGAGGTGAAATCAACCTGACAAAACCAAAGGCCGTGCCGCACCTGATTTGGAACAAAAGTAAGTTCCGAAGAGGTACTCCTGATCCAGCACCAACCCTGATGGTAGAGATAACTCTGATTCCAGAGGCCCATGCGGAATTCGGGCACATATCCATAGGACAAGCTGGCCTCCATACTCACCGGATCGAGGCGATCGCAGACACTGGGGCACAGACATGCTCTAGCGGACCAGAAATCCAAAAAATTCTGAAGTGTCCAGACAAATGTCTAGTACCGACTAGTCACCGAATTCGGGGAATCACGGATAACCTACTAAACATAAAAGGCGTGATATTCGCTAAAGTCAGAGTAGGATCGCGGGAAACACGTCAGATTATATATGTATCAAAAAAATACATCAGATTTCTGCCTGTCCGAGTCGGCCCTAAAAGACCTTGGTCTGGTGCCAGATAACTTTCCAGACCCAACTTCCCAGCAGAACGTGGCAACTAGCGACGGCGGAAAGGCACCATGTGGGTGCCCACAAAGAACTAATGTCCCACCTAAGCCGGACAGTATCCCTTTCGCTCCTATGGAAGAAAACAGACCCCGATTGGAACGATGGATGAAGGAGCATTTTGAGTCCAGTGCATTCAATGTATGCCCACATCAACGGCTGCAGGCGATGGAAGGAAAACCCATGGACATCACGTTCATCCAGGGGCCAAACCCTCAGCTGTCCACACCCCAATCCCGGTCCCACACCATTGGAAGAAAAGAGTCAAGGAGGACCTCGACCGAGACGTGGCATTGGGCATCATAGAACCTGTACCAGTGGGTACACCTACAACATGGTGCTCCAGAATGGTGGTTGCACCGAAAAAGGACGGGTCACCGAGGCGTACGGTGGACCTACAGAAGCTCAACACCGCTACCCTACGAGAAACCCATCATACACCGTCTCCTTTCAATCAGGCATCGCTGGTGCCTGCGAAAACTAGAAAAACCGTTTTGGATGCATGGAATGGCTATCATAGCCTAACCCTCTCTCCATCGGCAAGAGATGCAACTACCTTCATCACGGAATGGGGTAGATACCGTTATCTTCGGGCACCACAAGGATTCCAAGCGTCAGGAGACGCATATACACGCAGGTTCGACAATATTACTGTAGATATGCCCAGGAAAACAAGATGTATTGACGATACGATACTATGGGACAACTCTATTGAATCATCATTTTGGCATACTATAGAGTACATAAATAACTGCAGCAAAAATGGTATCGTATTCAACCCCCAGAAATTTCACTTCGCGGAAAAAGAGGTGGAATTTGCCGGGTTCTTGATAACAGAAGACGGGATAAAACCCACCAAAAAAATGACTGAAACAATACGGAATTTCCCGACACCAAAAAAAATATAACTGACATAAGATCCTGGTTTGGAATGGTAAACCAGGTAGCCTACGCTTTTTTCTCAGGCCGAGGTAATGGCCCCGTTCCGGGAGCTGCTAAAGACAAAAAATCGGAAGTTCTACTGGGACAGCACACTCGATCGAATCTTCGAAGAGTCGAAAAGAAGGATCACAGAAGAAATCGAGAACGGTGTAAGAACCTTCGAAGTGAATAGGCCAACTTGTTTGTCGACGGACTTCAGCAAAACAGGCTTAGGATATTTTCTTTTCCAGAAGCACTGCAACTGTGCCACCGAAGCTGGACCGAAGTGTGGTGAGGACCACTGGAAGTTAATCCTGGCCGGCTCCCGATTCACTAATGACGCAGAGTCCCGATATGCACCAGTGGAAGGAGAAGCATTGGCATTAGTCTACGGACTGGAAGCATGCCGGATGTTCGTTTTGGGGTGCCCAGAGCTGTTAGTCACCGTGGACCATAAGCCCCTGGTGAAGATCTTCTCGGACAAAGCTCTGGAGGACATAAAGAACCCAAGACTGTTTAACTTCAAAGAACGGTCCTTGATGTACAAATTTCGAATAAAGCATCTCCCTGGCAAACTCAATGCGGCACCAGACTGTACATCGAGATGCCCAGTGGCGTTAAGCCAGGAGGAAGCAAACGAAGAGGACATCGCACAAACTATGGATAGCGCCATAAGAGCGTCATTTAACTCCACCTATGAGCAGGACCCTAAATTAAGAGCAATAACATGGGACAGGATTGTGGCTGCAGCTGCTACTGACGAGGAATGCCGTTCCCTCGCCGAATTCATACAAAATGGCTTCCCTAAATCTCGGCACGAACTGCCGGAGACAATTCGCCGGTTTTGGCATATGAAAGAGGAGTTATATTGCTTGGAAGGGGTGACGATAATGGAAAATAAAATCCTCATACCCAGAAAGCTACGTGCGGAGGTACTGGAATCACTCCATTCAGCGCATCAGGGCGTCAATGGAATGTTGGCAAACGCTAGACAGCGGCTGTTTTGGCCAGGACTGGACGCGAGCATTCGTCAAACCCGGGCCCAGTGCAAAGTATGCAACGTAATAGCTCCATCACAACCCAAGGAACCCCTAATGCCGCCCTCGAACCCCGAGTTCCCATTTCAGAAGACTGTGACGGACTTCTTCGATTTACGAGGGAAGAACTATCTAGTATATGCAGATAGATACACCGGATGGGTAGAAGTCACTCTGATGTCGTCCGGGAATGCCAAGGCTACATGTGACGCCCTACGAAACTGGTTCTGCACGTATGGCGTACCGGAGGAACTTTCAACCGATGGCGGACCACCGTTTGACTCCAGTGAATTTAACCGGTTCCTAGATAATTGGGGCATAAGGAAACGAACATCATCGGCATATTACCCTCAAAGCAACGGGAGAGCAGAACTGGCAGTTAAAACGGCTAAAAGGATACTTGTTGATAGCACGGACAGTTGCGGTCGCCTATGCCATGACCAGGCAGCTAGGTCCCTACTGACTCATCGCAACACCCCGGTACGAGACCTACATATGTCTCCAGCGATGATGCTCTACGGTCGCGTGATAAAGGACCATCTCCCAGTGCTCCAGGACCGATATCGAATCCACAAACGCTGGAGAGAAATCAGTCATTATAGGGAAACAGCGATGGCAAAAAAGACACTTAAGGAATGAAAGAGAATACAATCTAAAAAGTCACCCACTTCAGGAACTGAAAATCGGGGAAACGGTGCAGATACAGAACCAAGTTGGTCCATACCCGCGCCGATGGGCAAAGACAGGAAGGGTGGTGGAAACACTGGGTAACCGGCAGTATAATGTACGCATGGATGGGAGTAACCGGGTAACCCGTCGCAATCGCAGATTCCTCCGAAAAATAAACCCAGTAGTAGATACTCCTTGCCACTCGATACCTCAGGTGCCCCCAGGAATGTTGGATACCATAGACAACCCAACAGGGCCCGAAATACCGGGAGAATGGTCCACCACTGATATGGATCAAAACCAGCCCGAAACATTCGACACTCTACCAGAACCGATGGAGGTAGATGACACAGCATCCCCTGGAATGATGGAGGTTGAGGAAGACCAACCGGTGCGTCGTAGCAGAAGGGTGACGCGACCACCCAGGAACCTATCCCCACAGACGTGGGGCACGTCGCACGACTACTCCAGAGCCTCAAAACATTGGACCACAACGCGAGTATCTTGTGGCCCCGGAAGGGAGGGGGCGTGTAGAGGTGGAATCGAACCTAAGACGCCCAGTTACAAGACCGGAATGGTCTTGGCGTCACACCCCCATAGAAGTAGACTCGCCCGCTTACATGAGAGGCGAGAGTGGGCTACTTAAACAAGACATTCACGGCAACGAGTATCGAGGCAGATACACGTCGTTGCAAATTTCCACAAATCGACTAGGACCATGAGAGCTTTTGCATGTCAATTTGATCTAGTTCGAGGGTTGAAACAGTTTGGCAAATACAGGGCTATTGGTAAGGGCAGATCGACGTTAACCTTGAGGGGTCGCTGGGTGAGTTTTCAATGATACCGTATTCATCAGCTCCGCCGCTTAATTTCCTGGTATCTACGTCTACTTCCGCAAAGCCTGGGCTATCTGGGTGTTGTTTCTGGCTACGAGACTGGCCATTGGTTGGTATGTGGATGGGTTGGATGAATGTGCCTTTGCTGCTGCTTTCTGCCGATAACGTCAGATGCAGATTTTTTGAAGTGACCTCTAGTTCGTCTCGGTTCGGGTGGCATTTTATAGCCTTGCTATGCTTTAACCAGGTTAGATCCAGTGTCTGGATGTTGGGCTGGTTCCATAGAGGCTGGATTTGGATGACGTTGGGCACCATATGCTGGATCGTTGGTTGACGACACGGTGATATGATTCTGTGTGTGTTTTGTTGTGTATCCTGAGGAAAGAGTGCGTCTGAATTCTATAATCGCATTTTGGTTGTCAATTAGATAGGAATCGAGCGTGTTGTGACATAGGGATATTTTGGCTGATTAGGATCGGTTTGGTTTGGGTAGGCGTTAACCTTTTTTGAATGGGTCGTCTCGACTGCCGATGGTGATGTCGCAAAAAGGCGGTGGTGCCGTTGATTCCTTTTACACGGAGCGGGTCATGTGTTTCTTGGCTTCTTTAATTGAGATATTGGTAAGATGGTGGAGAATCCAGAGTCCAGCATTGCGACGCCAGAGAAGGTGATGTCCCTGAAGTTGAAGGTGGACTGACGGCGGTGAATGGTGAGCGAGTCCTTGAAAATTGAAGGTGTGATGACTGACGACATGGGGGCATGGCAAACGAGGCAGTTGCGTCCTGTGGTATATTATCATTCATTGCGGCGATATGGGCCTGCGACTGGTCTGGTGGCGATATAGTTCCGTTAGGGGCGACCTCACGCTGATTCGTGGTGTGTGCTGATGGTTTCTGCGTGTGGATGGTGGCCATGTTCAGGAGGTTGATAGGCCCCGTCTGCTGTGGGTTTGGTTGGCTGCTGGGTCGGGTGGTGCGTTTCTTTTGGTTTGACCGCTGTGGTTTCTGTATGAAATACACAGTGTCGTGTGAAGTCGTGTCGTTGGATTTTACACCGTGATCAAGGTATCTTTTAGCTTCGGAGGCTATGCCAATGGCTGAATAGTGGTTGTCCATTGTCTTGATGAGATGTGGGTAAAGATTTGAGTTCCAAATTTTCACCTTTTCGCTCATTAGCATAGCACCAATGATAGAAATAAGTCCATCGACTGTTAAGTCGTGTTTTGTTTTTTATGTGGACGGCTGCCTTTCTAAGGGTGTTTTCAAGTCAACCCGCGAAGTCTGTTAATTTTTCGCCGTCTCACCGTTCCAGATCCCAGGCTTGACTGAGGTGTTGGAAGTTAGTCATCTGGCTTCCATGGGTTGCTAATAAGTATTCCTTCAGTTGTTTTAAGGTGGATATGTCTTTTTTGAGTCAACCATTTGCTGAAAGATACTTTGGTCCAGTAAATCTTTAGCAGACTTGACGAATTCGCGTTCCAGGTTGGGATAGGTGCTGAGTTCTGGGGTGACGTGGATTGTGTATGCTTTGTTTAGAGCCGTGATGAATCGGTTCACGTCATGTCCAGGGTGAAAACTGGGGCCCTCTCCTGAAACTGTACTGCCCCCGTCTGCGTTATGTGAACACCACCTAAAGCTCTGATGGCATCAGTACAGTTTCAGGAGAGGGCCCCAGTGCGCAGCTCTGAGGATCGACCAGCCGGACTTTAGTGTCGAATTTGACCAGCAGCAGAAGACTTGGACCACCTCATGGAGGTGGTCGGAAAACCAGGAACCAGCCAAACTGCGGAACGAGGTGGCCGGTACCATGTGCCCGATCAAATAAGGCCTGCATACGAAGGGGAGCTCCGTGAATGGATCAAGGATGGCTGATTGATTCCTTACCCTATGAGAATCTTGGACCTCCAAAAGGCCTGATCCGCTGATGGCGGTTGCTCAGCACAACAAAGCAAAGGTGAGGCCAGTGATGGACTACCAGTAGAACTAAGCGCGCATGTTGATGCGTTCCACGGCAGATGCTGACGTTTGTGCCAGCAAGCTACGAGAATGGCGCCAGCAGGGTTCCAATGTCCCTGCTGGATCTAAGAAAAAAGCGTACCTGCAGGTCCGGGTCAGCGAGGCGATGTGGCCATTTCAGACGGTGGTGTTTGCCGGCAGGAGGTACTGCCTTACTAGGCTGGGAGGCGGGCTGAGCGTGGCACCCCAAATAATGAAGACCATCGTCAACGCTGTGTTGTCACAGGAAGAAACAATAAAGAGGGACATCGCGTACCTTGATGATATATATGTGACCGAAGGCGTTGTGTCGTCATCGCAGCGTGAGGTCCCAAACTGGCTGAGTTTGGTCTGACATGGGGACCCAGAACGTTTGGAGGATGGTGCCCGTGTCTTGGGCCTGAGCGTTCAACAGGGCGAGAGAGACCTTAAAATGGGGGCGCGGAACTGCAGTTCCTGAAGTACCCGATGTCTTCACGAGGCGAGCTATATTCTCCTGTGTGGAAGACTTGTGGGGCATCTACCAGTGTGTGGATGGACTCGTGTGGCAACAGGCACCATAAAAAGAAGGGCAAGCGCAGTCACCAAAGGCTGGGACGATGAAACAACGGACGATCTGTTGGTTCGCATGGTGAAGGAGACCATCACAAGAGTAAAGCAGGATGATTTTTTTTAAAGGGAGACTGGTGCGTGCAGGAGACGAACTGAACGTGTGGGTGGATGCGAGCTCTCTGGCGATTGGTGTGTTGTTGGAGAAGAATGGGGCTGCGATTGAGGACGCCTGCTGGTTGCGACCGGTGAATGGCGCTGCTCATATCAACCTGGCAGAGCTCGATGCGGTGATAAAAGGCATCAACCTGGCACTCCAGTGGAAAGTTAAGAAATTACACATACACACTGATTCGTTATGTGTGTACCACTGGATATCGGACACACTGACAGGCAAGGCCAGGGTGCAATACCAAAGGCGGCTAGCGAGATGCTGATCAGACGGAGGTTGGAGACCATAAGAAAGCTGGTAACAGAGTACAACCTATCTATGGATGCGGTGCTTGTCACCTCAAACTGCAACCTTGCTGATAGGCTCACTATTCGTGTGCCACAGAGATGGTATGGCGCCATGAAGAAAGAAACTGAGCCAGTACCATTACTATGTGCTGCCTCTGTTAAGGCAGCGGACAAAAATCAGGAGATACACCACAACAGTGGGCACCCGGATTTGAGACGGACATGCTATTTTGTACAGTTGACCAATCCGTCAGTGTCCAAAAGTGAAGTCAGAGCGGTGGTGAAGGAATGCCAAACATGCCAGTCAATCGACCCGCCCCAGCTAAATGGCGGAAGGGTCGGCTGGGGGTAGACACGACTTGGGGCCGACTGGGTATGGACATAACCCATTACGGCAGCCAGCATTTCCTCACACTGATAGATTGCGGACCGACGAGGTTCGCAATCTGGCCCATTAGTAAGACAGGACTCATCCAGTGTCATCCGAGAATTGGAGTCCATATTTTATGAAAGGGTCCGCCTGAAGAGATCCTTACGGATAACGACACACGGCCTTCTGCAGCGGGGGAGTTTAGGCGTTTCGTGACGAGTGGGGATCCAGCTCAGACACCGCTGTGCATATGTGCCGAGTGGCAGCGGCATAGCAAGCGGTGCCACCGAAGCGTGAAGAGGATCGCGGCCAGGAAGCAGTGCGATAGCGGAGGCGGTCTATAGATACAATGCAACACCAAAGGATGCCGTGACTGCTGCAAGCGCGCCCCGCCAATGCAATCCATCGCTACCAAGTGCGCAACAAGGGCATTGACGCGTGTCTGCCTGATCGGCGGAAACACGAGGGCCGTATAAGTTAGGGGACACCGTCTGGGTGAAGCCTCCCAATAGCGGTGCACCACCAGCTTTCAAAGAAAACGAATCACCGGCATCGTCAATGAGCAAGCAGTGCTGGTCGATGGTACTCCACGCCATGTGAAGGATGTCCGGCCCGCCCTAAATACGAACCAGTTGACTAGTAGCAGCAGTGGTGAATCATCCAGCGATGAACTGTGGATCCGACCTATGCCCCTCGGGCCTGATGGTTTGACTGCGGATCCCGACGCTGATGCTGATAGTTCTGACGCCCCTTCTGAGAGTCCCGATGAAGAAGTCCAGACAATCCCCCCTTCGTAGGAGTGCCCGCAACAAGCGACCGCGTCCGCAATGCCACATGTGTGATCTTGAGACCAGGGGGGGTGTGGACATGAAAATGAGACTAACCTCAGTTCTCGGCATAAGAGGTTCGTTTGTGTCTGGCGTGTAGGGGCAGTAATTGGTCGAAGAAAGAAACACCACCATTACGGTGAGTCGAACTTATGGAAACGCGATCTCGTAGCCGCGAGGATTGGCGAGAGGAGAACTTGGGCATATGCAAATTGGTTGGTGTTCGCTGGGATAAATGTGACGGCGGGAGACCACTCGAGAGAGTTGTGTGTAGCGAACTACGCGGTGTTGGAACATTTGAGTGCAAAGATCTGTGGAGTTGTTGTAGCTGGATTATAGCTGTCGTTAAGCTGAGGAGTGTTTCTGGAAGTAGGCGGTGCCGGGCCAACCCGTTTCCGTCCTATTGTTTGGCCCTAATTTTACGAGACCAACCCGTTCCCTTCCTATTGTTTGGACTGAATTTTGCGACATCTCTCTAGCTTCAATATGTCACGTATAGTTTGTTGGCGCATCATTAAGCTGTAATCGGCGTTTGTTTGAGCGGTGGGAGGTGTCAAAGTTGTTAATTTTAGGGCAGTCAGCATGTCGTTTATGTCGGCTTGAATTTCTTGTATCATGCCTTCGGAAGGCTGTGTTGGTCCCGTTTTCAAGTTGAATAGCAGTGTTTTCTGTTCCTTGATGAGAGTAAATATTTCGGCTCGGGTGAAGCTCGTGTAGTCGTCCATATTTCTCTTGCTGTACGCTTCTGACACCAGTGTTATAGACAAGCGTATGGTTGTAAGAAAGAAATATGACAACAGCAGATTTACGTGATTTATTTCAACAGGAATGTGTGGGATTTGGGACAGCTACCTTGTGGTATAATTCATAGGGCGGCTGAAGATCTGGCTTGACCTCTCATAGTTGGCGTGGTGTACTGCTGCTGGCTGCTGCTGACCGCTCAGCCTAACCGTGACAGGTCTCTTCCCTGGCCTCCTGTTGACTCCTGTTGTACTTCCGTGTGTCCCCTTTTATGGCGTTTTTTTTATGGCTTGACAGGCTCGTAAAACGACGCAAGTATAATTAGGAGGGAAGCATTTTTATTGGTTGAAAAATAGAAACACTTTAAAATATTATTTTTTTTTGACCGGAACTTGTGCGTCGGGAATATGTGTAAATGTGTAAATATGGTCATTTTGTGATGGGGCCTTGTCCCGTTCACATCTGGCTCTCGCACTTGAGTATGTTAGTTTATTTGACTGCAAATCAGCTGAGATATGTCTTATTTTATTTTATAACACTTCCTATAATGAAGTAATATTCTCTGTCATCCTCTTAAGGGGCATCCTCTAGTGACATTTTTGTTCTTTTAGGAAAGTAACCCCACAATACTCCTCTCCATATGGAGAGAATTTTATTCTGCCCACATATACATAAAGTTTGTATATTCTTTGTCCCTTGTAGGCTGAAAAGAAAGAGTCGAACAGTGTGGTTGAGATGTGTGTTTAAACATGTTGAAGAAAATGTACTTGTCTGAAGTACTGTGTCATCAGAGTACTGTATAATTTTCTATTAGGTCAGAAATTAGCATGTTCTGGAAAATATGTCGGTAGTGTAGAAAGAGAGTTCAATGGTTAGTATTAAAATTTTGTTTTCCAATGCTCCACATTGAACTGATTTTGTTTGGAAAGGCCTGGTTTGTTTTGATGTGCATAGATAATGTTGGTGTACAAAAATTTTAACAGAAGCTTCAATTGGTAAAGTTGTTGAGCTGATGTTGGTGAAATTGCTACTGCAAATTGAATACGTGTTTGTGAGAAGATATCTGATGTTATTGTCCATTTTTCATGAAGACGAGCTATCTCTGTGTATTATTAAATCATACTTGCAGATTTCTTTTGTTCAAGTTAACATCTTTGAAGAGTGAAATAGTGAGTTGCCTTGGGTTTCTTTTACACTTTATCTGTTGAGCCTAGGAGAAAGAGTGTTGTTTAAAGTTGAGAAAGAAGTTGACATTCATGAAATAAGAAAAAGAGGATGACAGAGAATATTATTCCCTATTTATAGGCTTAAGGAATGTTCTTTAGTGAATTTTTTTTTTTTTTTTTTTTAGTAAAGTAAGTGGGGATAACCCCACAACAGACATGTCACTGCAGAACCATTACTAAAGAATAGGAAATGCATTAGTAACAAAATTCAAGAAGTAAGCCTTGTCCAGAAAGACCTTGCATTTTACTTGATATGATAAATATTTAATTTAATGAAAAATTTAAAAAGAATCTTTTAGCATCAATAAACAGATTTTGTTTTTTAATTTATTAAGAAACAAATATGCATGTGCATGTCTTGGTTTCGTTTGAATATTCATAGGGAATGGTTGAAAAATGGTTGTTGCAAGTTCAAGAAGCAATGATTAGCAGCATCCGACATGTAATATCTGAAGCTTGCCAGGCTTATACAGAAACAGATCGCAAGGACTGGGTTTTGAACTGGGCAGGACAAGTTGTGATCTGTGTCAGCAGCATCTTTTGGACAGCAGAAGTTACTAATGCAATAACAATAAAAGATGGTCTTAAGGTAAGTAACCTTTCTCATTTGTTTCTCAGTTTCACTTTATACACGGCATACATTCTTGCAAGCACACGCACACATAAATATAGTAGGCTATAAGGAATAGGTGTAGACTGATACACACACACACTCTCTCTCTATATATATATATATTTATATACATACATATGCTCTTGTATTGGGATTCTTATGGCCCATTATGCTCCTTTGCTAGGGCCCAGGTGTTCTTGTGCCACTGAGCACTTTTTTGGGACATGTGTAAATATATTCTGGTGTTTTGAGAGTTTTTCTTTTGTTATCAAGTATATCTTGGCCATTGGACATTTCTCCATCAGTGATTTTAGTTGATTATATTATATGTATTCACCCGTTACCCTCATTATAACACCTTGAGTTGACTGATGTGGTATAAATGCCAATATTACTCAACAGATTAGTGCCAACCACCTGAAAACTACAGGCATAGCATGCAAGAAATTGTCACTCATGGCCAGTTGTATATACAAGATTATTATGATATATATATTTACAATTATTAATAATTAAAATAATATTTTAACAGGTGTATAAAATTTTATTAGAGTAATAAAAGCAGGCATATTAGAAACAATTCATAACGAAAAATTTTGGCATTTTATTTACATATATTTTGGTATGACCATTTTATGTCTGTCTATATCTCTGATTATGATTATTTACATTATTCAGACTGTTATCCTCAAGTACAAAATTAATACCATTACTTGGACATCATTACCAACCAGTAAAGGCAAATCAGGAAATAGCCTTGAAGTTTTGAAACAAGGGAAAAAATTTACAACCATCAGGCAGATGAACTAAGATGGAATTTGAACTTTCCTTAGATCAGGCAGATGAACTGATGGAAAGATACTACCAACCCAAATCAAACATCATGAAACTGGAGAGGCTGGCAATCAGAACCCTACAGAAAAATTAAAGCATCCTTATACTGCCAGCTGACAAAATCAATGCAACTGTAGTGATGGATAAATTGGAATATACAGAAAAACTAGAAGAGCTCATTGCGAATGGTAGCTACACTAAAAAAGGACCCTACAATGAAAACAGAATGCAAACTGTCACAGATCCTAATCAAGAACAAGGACCGCTTCACATCTAAGACATACAAGCAGTTATCACTGCGTTACACCAAGCTACCTTACACATACAGTCTTCCAAAGTTTCACAAAGATAGTATTCCACTCAGGACAATTGCTAACTGCCAAGGCTCTGTGTACCACCCTCTGAATCACTTCCTAGTATATATAATCAACCCATTGATTGGAAAGTCACCATCATATGTCTGGAACTCCGCCCATTTCGTGGAAATAATAAAAGATGCTCCCATCCAATCCAACCAGATGGTGAGTCTAGACGTGATGAGTTTGTTCACCTAGGTACCCATGGAGGAGGCACTCCCACTAGTCAGGGACAGACTGGCCTTGGACTCATCCCTAGGAGAATGGACCAGTATTTCAATTGATAACCTGATGGAGATGCTGACTTTCTGTACGCAAACAACATACTTCAGAATGGGATCAGACATATATTGACAGGATGAGGGCTTAGCAATTATCACCAGCAATGGCAATCCTATATATGGAATACTTTGAGGAAATGGCATTAGAATCAACATCACTAAAGCCAACCCTATGGCTGAGATATGTAGATGACACCTTCATACTCTGGCCACACCAGGAAGAGGTCCAGCTACTACTGGACCATGTGAACTCAATAAGATCATTGATACAGTTCACAATGGAGAGAAAAACAACAACAAACTCGCCTTCCTGGATGTACTAATATCTCAAACAGAGCATGGGTTCAAGACATCCATATACTGCAAGCCAACATTCACTGGACAATACCTCAACTTCAACTCCCACCACCCATACAGTGTAAAGAAAGGGATTGTCTGCTGCTTACAACATCGAGCAAAAGTCATAAGTGGTGACCCAGAGACATATGAACAAGAAATGGTCAGTATAAGCAGTACCCTACAATGTAACAACTACCCTGGGTACATGGCAGCAGCTCCGACAAACTGGGATAGAAGGGTACAAGAGGATAACATCACTCTGAAAACAGCTTCAGTCTGCCTACCCTATGTGAAGGGATTATTGGAGAAAATACAAAAGATCTGTGGTCCATATAACATCAGGACAATCTTCAAAAGTGGTTCAACACTTTGCAGACACCTCTTCTGAGTAAGACCCCCCATAGAGGAGAACATGACTAAGGACTGTGTGTATGCCATCCTGTGCAGCTGTGGTAAGAAATATAAAGGAGAAACAGGCTGCCCCCTTAAGGTAAGACTGCAAGAACATCGTAAAGCGGTAACATGAGGGGAAATAGAAAAATCAGGCATAGCTGACCACATATGGAGGGAAAAGGGAGATCACCAACCCCTGTGGGATGAGGTTGAAATAATAGACAGAGAACATCACTGGAAAATACAAAAACTTAAGGAATCAGCACATATGCTAGGCCACAAAAATCTCCTGAGCCGACCAAGCATAGAAATGAATACAATATGGGAACCAGTAATAAGGAGTGCTAGAGAAAAGCAATGAATAACAAAAAAATTGCAATATAAGCTCTGGTAAAAAAAATGAAATAATAACAGAAAAATGTCCTCAAGGACACATGGCACAGTGGATAAAGATGTTGGTTAGATCTAGTGACAAGACCCAAAGAGTTGTGAGTTCAATACCAGGAGAATTGAGTTAAAGTGAAATAACTGAGACATCCAGAAGAGGCATGGCATGTGAAGCTAGAACAATCTACCCCAAAATAGATTCAAAATTCCAATCACCTGAAGAAGTCCAGAGTGTACAATGGCAGAAACATTGTGAATATGGCAATGAAGATGAAGATAACAGTCCGAATAATTTAAGTGACCATTTTATGGTAGTATATATGTTTTGTTTCCCCTCTTTTTTGTTATGACTTGGTTTTTAATATGTCTGTTTTTATTGCTCTAATAAAATCAACTTAATATAATTGATTTATCTTTTTTCAATTTGAACTCTGAGTTTTCATCCAATTCTCAGCAGATTTTTTGTGAACTGAGTTTATTTTCAGATCATCTTTTCTTTTCTCTATAAAAATGTTTTTATGATGACTTAAATTGTTTGAAAATATTTTTGTCAGTAATGTAAAACTGATATTTTATTAGATCATTTTTTAAATTTGTTTTGTTATTAATGTATTAGTTATTAAGTTATATTAAATAAAAGATATTAATGGAATAGTAATTTTTTGTGTTTTTTTTATTAATTTGAATTTTAATATTAGATTTATAATGTCTAATCCAATTGTTTGCACAACTGTTGAAGTAATTTACATATTGCAAGGTACTACCATTTAGAAAATGAATTTGTTCAAATATTTTATTTAATGAAGAACTCCAGTATTTATTATCTTATGCTTATGCATTTTTTTATGATTTCATTTACATTTATTGTTAATTAATAAAATTGCAACACTTAAAATCAAGGTTGATTTTAATTCAACTTTACAGTTTATAATATTCTATATGGGTAGGTATTTAAATAAATACTACTGTAGTGAGTCCTGATAAAAATAAATAAAATAAAAGATAAAAATAAAGTAACAAAATAAAGAGAGTTCAAATTAAATAAGGCATTTGTGCTTTCCTTTAAAAGCCTTATCTCTTTCTTTCTCTCTCTCTCTCTCTAAACTTCTCTCTATATACTTCTCTCTCAACTAACGAGAAGGAAACTCTCAGATAAAAAGAGAAAGAAGAAAAGACTGAACCCTTCCAAAAAATGTTAGAAGTTTTTCGAGACCAGAGCCTATTGATTTGTGACTGAAAACTAACAAAAATCAAAGACGCTCCATGTATAACTTTTGTTATAAAAAAAAAAATGTAAAAGAAAGGAACACTGGAAAATGAAATAATTTTGGCCAATTAAAAAAATTAACACAAACTTTTGATGTTAGCTGAAGCCAAGGTTCGTGCCAGAGTCACAAAGCCTGGTCAAAAGGATATAAGCTTACACCTCTGAACTAGAAGAGAGAGGACTGAACAAAAGATGCTGTCATGGAGAAACTAGCTATGTGTGACACATGAAATAGTTAAGAGATCATTTGCTAATGATATTTCCTGCCCTTCTGAGGGACAAGAAAAACATAGAAGATTGACACTGACCTATCTCTAATATTACTACTAGCACAGTCTGACTTCAAAACTACCACTACCAAGCTGAAACAGACATTTCTCCAGATTGCTACCAATGTCAACCTTATGAATGAACATTTTACTACATCGAATATCAAAGGACTCACCCTAAATCAAATAAATAAAAATATATTATTTATTTTATACCCTTGAGTCAGTTCGTTTTTATTCTAATTTTTTGAGTAAAGAAAATTTTACTAAAACACTTATGCTTCCTTTTGGATGAAAGGGAATTTATTGGCTGCTGCTAATTAATGCTAAAAGCTCTTCGCTATGAATTGAGCACTCTGGTGGTTACTAATGCTTATATCTCATATATAATGTGTTAAAAATTCCCTTTTTCTGTTGCGTGTGCTGATGGCCTATAGGTGAGAGTTTCTAACTGATGTCAAATCAGTTGGGTTTCAATCTCGGCTTGAAGTAAATACATATCTAACCACACTGATGAGCTGTGATACAGCAAAACAGTCTTTTTTGATTCTCTCTCTCTCTCTCTCTCTCTCTCTATATATATATATATATATATATATATATATATATATATAATCTAATTAAACACCGTTATCATAAAAATCTGAATGGAATTATAAACTCTCCTTTAATAAAAGCAGCCACACAACTAAAAAATAACAACAATATTGTTATCTGACAAGTTGATAAAACTAATACTTTTATTATTTTAAACATATATAAGTACCACTCAAAATTGCTGGCCATTTCAGACATCATAATAGATTTAAAAAGTTAACCAAAAACACCACCTCCCAACTTAAAAACCATATCAATAAACTTGTTACTCCTATCAATGCTGACACAGCATCCTATAAACTTTAAAAGATTATAGGTGACTATCAACCTGGCTACCTTTATGGAAATGCAAAAATCCATAAAAAAGATCATCCCTTCTGACTATCATTTCACAAATACCTACACCAGTATATTACCTTTCCAAAACCCTTAACAAATTAATTACTCCCTACCTATTTCTAATATTACTACTATTGTATTAACTCCAAATTGAATTTATACAAATTCTTCATGCTGTAAAGCCAAACAACCAAATAATCACATCTTTGGATGTACAAAATTCATTTATTAATGTCCCTGTTCATGAAACAATTCACATCATTATCCATAATGTATACAATCACACTTCTCTCCCACCCACCAATATTAAACCCACTATTTTAAAAAAAATTATTAGCATGTACCTTTTCATGACCCCCTAGGTAATATTTATACTCAAATACACAATATTGTGATGGGATCTCCTTAAGGTCTCCATTTTTTCTAATTATTATATGGCACATTTAGAAAATAAGATACTTGATGACATTAATAAACCTCTATATATGTAAAATACATAGATGACATTTTTGTTTTAGCTAATAATATTGATCAAATTACACAACTTAAAAGCGTATTTGAAAGTCACTCCATTCTCAAATTTACACTAGAACTTAATATTAATAAAAAAAGAAAATTCTAGTCTTGATGGATTCCAGCACACATAAATTTACTACTTCTCTATATAGGAAACCCACTAGCATTAACTTGTGTTTTCTTAATTATAACAGTGAATGCTCCCAACAATATAAGTTAGCTGTTAAAAAAAAAATAATCCAATGCACACAAATGATATCTTCTTCCAAAACCATATTCTATAAAGAATTAGATAACATTAAACAAACATTTGTTAATAATGGATTCCCTAATTCCATCATTGATCAACAAATTAAAATTATCTCAATAAACTTAATAATATCACTAACAAAATTGATAACATTAATATTAATAGTGTACATCAAACTATACATAATACTATTGTAACCAAATGCATAATAATTACAAGCATGATGAAACAACACTCAAAAACATAATAGGTAGAAATGTTAAACCCATTAATAAACAACTTAAGCTTATCATATATTATAAAAAATTTAGAACACTTGACCTCATAGTCTCTAATAACTCTACAACCACACAACTAAATCCTCTACAAAAAAACCAATGTAGTGTATCAATTTACATACCCGTTCATATATTATATATCTGATACTAATAATACACTCACTACATATATTGGTTTTACTACAACCACACTCTCCTATATACTTACCTGTCACCTTTCTGATCGTAGTTTTATTAAACAACATTTCTTAGAAAAACATAGCCATGTACATAATATTAGGCAGATATTAGTTGATAACACAACAATACTCACACATACATACAGTAAAAAGAAACTTCAGATATTGGAGACATCTACATTAAAACAAAGCAACCCACACTCAACAAAATTACATTTCAAACTAGTTACAACATATTACATTGCATCTAGACATATGCTTCTGTTGTTAATATTTTGGTCTCTCACATGGTACAACGTCAGAGAATCACATCATGAATTTATGACCTGCGTCTGCTATTCCATGACCATTATCGTCAACATAACAGGATATGATCTTTGATGGTGAATATTTTTGTTTAAATGTCCATATAACCTCTCTGAAGATGACTCATGTGAGTTGAAAGCTTAGATTGAAGGAACAGCATCATAAAAAAAATATCCAAATGTTGGACAGTTTTTGTTTTTATTTTCTCCCAAAATTAAAGCAAATATATGGTGTTTAGAATGGCTCGTGATCAAACATAAGACATTCGTTGTCTATTATATTTAACGGTATATGTTTGTGTATATATATATATATATATATATATATAGAGAGAGAGAGAGACAGCATTGTAACACATTAACTTGAAAATAGTAACTGCTAGGAATGTAACAACCTTTTATATAACACTATTTTACAATCAAGATGTTAACTTATCAAAATCAGCATTGTCTTTTATTTGTAGAGTTACTAGTTAGCTTATCTATTATTACTTGAGTTCAAATAGTTTCCAAAAGTATCTTTAAAGTTAATTATATAATTTTGTAGGGTTTAAGTCAGATAGAACAGAAAAAATAAAAGGGAGGTAAAAAATCAGCTTATTTGACTTCATATGAAATTAGTTCAACCTTGCCTTTTAATTATTCAAGATCAAAGAGGGTTTTCTTGTTTTGTTTTTTTTCTACCCTGCCCAATGAACTTAGTATATTGCTATTTTATTTGAATTTCACCTTAACAATTCTATTTCAGTATAGAGTAGTTTTAAAGGCTTTAAAATTCTCAAACAAGTAAGGAAATTAGCTATATTTCTTTTAAAATTCTTCAATAAAACTGATTTGGTAATTTCTGAATTTTAGCAGTGAAATTTATAGTAGCAATGTGTCATTTAAAAAAATATTGCCTGTCTATTTTTTTGAACATGTTTTTTGTTTTTAATGTCTTTGCAGGATTATCTTATTAAAAGTAACAAACAAATTGAGCAAATTGTTGAATTAGTGCGAGGCCAACTAAGTAGCGGAGCTCGGATTACCCTTGGCGCTCTCACAGTTATAGATGTACATGGTAGGTTCTTAAAACACAATTTAGCCTAATTTACTTTGAGCAGAAATGCTACCATCTTAAAAATATTGCTATTAGGAGTAAAAATAAGAATAATTCTCTCTTGTGTGTCTATATTTTAAAGGTTTGGAGCAATTTAAACCAAATTTGTCTTATTTCTAGGTATCTCCCAAATTTTCTTGTAAGATGTTTTACTTTCACTACATAAAATTGGGGTATGCAAATTTGAATCACAATAACTGAGACTCAGATAGAAGTTTTATCTTTAATGGGTTTGTGGTGAAAAATTATTTGTTGTAATATTTCTTTTCTCCTTACTTGAGGTCCATAATTGCAAACCTTGGTAATACTCAGTTTATTCTCAAAGTCTTTGGGAAATCAACTTACAAATTCTGCTGTAGAGCAAAATATGCACACAATGTGTATGTACACATTAGAATTAGTTGATAATCCTTCAGCTCATTTGATCAGGATCCTCAGTTTTTTCTTGAAAATAGCCAGAATTGGTGTGTTCACAACATCCCTAGGTAAAGAGTTCCACCTGTCTATCACCCTTAGGGTAAAGAGGTTGCAACTGTTTTCAAGTTCTGTTTCATCGATGTGTGAGTGACTGTGCATCCTCTTGTTTGATAAGGTGAAGGAATTGTTCATTTCCATTTTATAATAACATCAGCAAATAATTTATCAATGGATTTGATCAGGTCATGGATGGATGTCATTTACATAGATGAGGATTGCCCTCCAAATAGAGCCTTGGAGGACACCACTAATGACTTCCTGCCAAGAAGATAAACTGTTTTGCAGAACAACCCTTTGTCTTTGTGAAAGGAAGAACGATTACATCCAACTTTGACATGAAAACTATTTGCTTCATCTTCAACAGGAATCTTTGATGAGGCACTGTATCAAAAGCTTTGGCAAAGTTGATCATATCTGTTTCCATACAGTTATTATAGTTCTCAGTTCAGTCATTCAAACATTTCAACTGTAGACTAATTGGCTAGTGTTAAATATAATTGGCAGAAATGCTCAACAAACATTATTGACAAAATTTCCAATAAACAATAACAAAGGACAGAAAAGAGAAGGGCAAAAATAATACAAAGCAAACATCCTGACATCCAATGATCGAGAAAATCAATTCAGCTAATACTTTGTCAATACTTCCTTCAACCTTAGGCAATCCTCTTATGACTATATTTAGCTTCCGTTTCTTCCTCAGTGTGGACCAACTTCAAATGCTTATTGGTTTTAGGTACATCTCTGGAAAGGCCAACAAAATTGTTTTCAAGTTGTTTTATTTTAGTGTTGATTCTATCTAGATCAGTCTTTTCAGCATTTTCAGATACTAATATTTCCAGATTAGCTAGTCTTATTTCCATTTTTCAGAATATGCTTTGCACCTAGCTTCAATTTCAGTATCAGTCTTTATAGCAGTAACAATGGCAGGGCTGCAGTACTCACAAAAAAAGTGCAAGCTTGCAAGAGTCAGTAATGAATATTAGGTATCATCTATGCACAGGCATTGCTGGCAGAAAAATATGTCATATTTCTTGCATGCTATCACATGATCCATATTTCTTCTTTGATATCATCTAACTCGCAAGTGTTAATGTAGACACCTTTGAGTTGGGTTTGAATTTTTTACATTTTAACTTCCAGGGCTGTTTATGTTTAATTGAGGTTGGCATGGCGTTGGATAGCTAGATTGCTCTGAAGTGAAAGAACTCTCTTTGGTTCAAGGATTCTTTGATGAAGTTTTCGTTTTCAGCACAATCTCCATATCAGGTTTCCTTGAAGAGTAGTTATCAAGTTTACACTTCCATCAGTAGTCTAGTTTTTGAATATTTTGTAATATTTCCTATAATGAGATTTGAACATTGATAAAGAAAAATATGAAATTAAGCAAAAAGGAAAATACTAAACTAAACATATTGCATATAAGAACAGAAAAAAGAATTGACTTAATAACAAGGCAAATCAAAGCATTTTGAATTTGCTTTTCATCTGATTTCATTAACTATGAATTCTGGCTTCTATTTTACTTGAAAAAAATCATTGGGATTAATGTTGAGTTTTAAATAATTGAAAATTTGAAAGTTCCTATTGTTAATGATTTAATTACCTCTCATGTTATTCTAATATCTATATGCTAGTGTAAAGTGGAGGCTATCTTTACTTATTTTTTTATTCTGGAAATCATGGAGGACTAGAGATAACAGAAGGAACTACAGTGATGAGAATAGTAGCAGAGGTTATACTAATTTTCAGGGAAGTTCTACTGTTTGCTTTCTCTATTTTTTACCTTTTGCTAGCTTCACAACTAGATAATATAATTTTTTATACATAGAAATAATAATGGACTACCTATGGCTATAAGTAAAAACATATAGCAGTTTTTAAAATGTAACCAACTTAAGCCATAAAATTTGGTGGCTGTTATGCAATAATTTGTTGTGTAATAATCAGTTCAATCTTTTTCTTTCCATCCATATCGAGTTAACAATATGAATCTCCAGACTGTTCATCAAGATAGGTGGCTGAAATTTAGAATTAAACAATCAATTGCTGATATTGAATATTTACTTTGAAGAAAAGTTTATTCATTAATTAATATGTATTGGCATAAACTTTATAGTCAGTAGCCTCATTGCATCACAAGATGTGTGACTTTGTCTTCTTTTTAACTCTGATTACAAACCTCTTCATTGCAACTTGTATATTTCTATCTTTCTGAAACTATCAGTTTCTTCTTTGTCTCTAAGTTTTTTACTCTTTTATTCTTGGTTGGTTTTTCAATTATTTCTGCTTTTCTCATAGATATCTTGGTTTATAAGAATGTCCTCTATTTGAAGATCATAAATGATCAGGTGATCAAAGATTGTAAAGGATTAATGCTTTTGGGTGTTAGTCATTCTTGTCTTTGCTTCTTCTTCACTTGTTCAGGAGACAATAAAAGGACAATTATGATCATTTTATTACCGATATTCACTAGCATTTTATAACCCTCAGTAATATTGTTATGTTGGAAATATTCACATTTATTCTTACTATGGCCATGATTTATAAGCTTTTTAAGAGATGAATTAAATGGTAGAGTTCTATATGTTATAACTATATGAACACTAGCACAAACAAAATGCAGACAGAGCTGCTAACCACTATTGATATTCTTTGATCCATTGGTCAAAGAAACAATATTTAATGTCCTGTCTCTGTAAAAGGAAATCACATAGATGCCCTACCAGAACAGAGCTGGTGTGAACCTGAGGACATCTAGTTATGAAGAAAGTATCTACCAGCTTCCCTGTGAAATAGTCAAGACAGTGTTAGCTCTGCAAATGATTCTTTTTGCTAGCCAATCATTAAAGTTTTAGGCTGTGCACTACCAAGTTACCATTTCTGTCTGTGTTACACAGTGTTATTTGAAATTCATTTGTCCTTGTTTGTGTTTCTGGTGTCTCAGCTACATTCGTACTATATGTGGAGTGTTCCCATGGGGAAATCTTGATCATACCCTGCTCGTTGTGTTTTGCTATTCAGTGCCTTTTGTGTCTGATTGTGATTCTGCTGATTTTTCCATCCCTTCATGTTGGCAGATACCCACACAATTAGAAGAAAATACTTCAAATAATTTTTATACATGTCATTATATTTCAGCTCGTGATGTGGTAAATGAACTGATTGCAAACAATGTGGTCAATACTAATGACTTCTCGTGGCTGTCTCAGTTGCGATATTACTGGGACACTGATGTTTCTGTATGCATGATCACTACAAACATCAAGTATGGCTATGAGTATTTGGGCAACTCTAGTCGTTTGGTCATCACTCCTCTTACAGACCGATGCTACAGGTAGGCTTCAGCAGTTTTTTTAAAATGATACAGGAAATTACTATCAATTTTTGAAAATAAAAAGCTTAATATTTCAAGAATATTTGAGTCAAAATTTTGAAACCAGAATGTAAAAATATGTCTTAATATTTTTAATGGTTGTTATAATTTAATTATTCACTTGAAAAGGAATCATAACACTACTTTTTTGAATTTTTAAAAATGGTTTTTATCCCCTTTTCTAGCATTTAAAAAAATTAATTACTTAATAAAAATACCATAAAAAGTTCCAATGGAATTTGACTAAAATTAGAAAATTCATTTTGTAAAACTTTTTAAGGTAATATAATAGATTTCTGCTTTTCTCAGAATTAAGTTTTCCTCGAGAAATCTATTAAATTGCTTGTGCCTTATTCCATATAAGCATAGCATTAGTTTTAAGATTCTGGCCAGTTAAATAATTATTTCTGCATTTGGAAGAGGAAAATTTTTTATCTACTTAGGCTTGTTTTCTACCTGTAAAATAGAAACTACTAAGTAACTATAAATTGTGGAAGACTTGAAATCAAATAGATGGATAGTCAAAGGGATATTTAATTGCAACACAATTTAAGAGATCAGGGCAAATACATATTTTCGTTGTGAAAGGAACTGATTAATTGATTATTTCATGTGCAGTAATGAAAAGAAAACTCTTTTCTATTGTATATATTTATCTATATTAACAATTCACTTGCTATTTCTCTGCATTTCAATATACTCATTGTAATAATTCTGAATTTCTTTTTACTGAAAATACATTTTTTTTCTCTAGAACACTAATGGGTGCTTTGAAATTAAATCTTGGAGGTGCTCCTGAAGGACCAGCTGGTACTGGAAAAACAGAGACCTGTAAAGATCTTGCCAAAGCTGTTGCCAAACAGGTACTTTCTTTTCTGGTATTATTATTGATTTTATTTCAGAGAAAATGATATTTTAAAGACAGAAATGAACAATGGCTATTTGCACATACAGCCAAATCAATTAGATTGTTCTTTACATATTCTTTGAAATATATAAATTGCAGATAAGTTGATATTCTAGAGAAGAATTTTTTTTTTTTTTTTTTTTTTTTTTTTTTGAAAAAATCATTTCACCCCATGCAAGGCAGTAAAGCCACTAACACACAAGGGGGTTACTAAGTGAAAGAATAAGAAAAAAAGAAACATTATTAAGGAATGAGAAAAACAGAAGAGTAATGAAAATCTAATAAGAAAAGGAAAAATTCTACAAAGTTCATTGGATAGTCATACACGATTAGAAATAGTAATTACTGGTCAGAATAGTATGTAGACTAAGATCTTATTGGTTAAATGAGGAGACATCAACATTTTAAATTAATAATGGTATGTATAAAAACAGAATCTTAATATATGCCACATTCCAGTTTTGTAATAGATTTGATATCAATAAGATATTTCAGCAAATCGTAAAAATAATTTATTGTCTCCTCTAAAAAGAAGATAGAGCTTCATTATCAAATATTTTTGGAAGTTATTGTGTCATTACCACTTGTTATGTCATTGACAATTGTTAATATCCAAATATTATATCTGTGGCTAGTTGCTATGTTTCTGTAATTGTTATGCTCCCTGGGTGATTAAAATTCAATCTTTGTAGCAAAATTAGGTTTGTACTTAGATATTCCAAATATGTTGTATTGTTTTAGTCCAGGTATGTTGTAGCATATTTTAAGATTAAAACTTTTGGTCTCTACTTATACACTGAGAGGTTAAGTTTGTAATTGCTTAGTTAGACAATTACTTTTGTCAATGGCTGGCCTCACTTGTACTTGATTTGTACCCATGCTTTACTAGTAACCAATTGTACTGAAAAATGGTCTTGTAATAAGCTATACTCATAGGTGTATGAGGTGGGGGGAGGTTTTTCAGGGTGAATATCTTCTACACCCACCACCCTGTAAAATGTCGCCCCTTATGCCTGTGGTTATGCTTCACATTAATCTTAAAGGTGAGCACATCTCAATTGATATACTATACACAAATTCATGTCTTGCCCTCAATACTTCTCTAGTTCTATCTTTAGGTCATATGGTAAAGTAGTAGGAGGATGTTGTTAACAGTGCTAGTAAATTGTAGTAAACCTTCTGCTAAAAATTTCAGTAGCCTTTAGTGTTTTTCATGTTCTCCTTGCCTATTTTAAGTATTGTGAATTTCATTTTACTCTTTGCATAATATTTATTCAGTGAAGAATTACTAATGCTAGAAGTATGATTAAATATATTAATTCTTACTATAAAACTGTTGAAAAGTGTTGTCAAAAAATTTCAGTACCTACTGACTTTTTTAATTTTTCTAGAGTCTTGTCCGTGACATCATGATCATCAACATTATATGTACATTTCAACTTCATGTTTCTAACTAAGTTTATCCATCTGTTTCTATCATTGTAAAGTGTTTCAAGTTGTCTTATTTCTTTTTCATCTCTGAAATCAATGCGTAGTTTGTTTGACATCAAAATCCTTTTTATGATAGATAACCAGATTACTTTTAGTTGGTCTACTAGTTGCTTTCCTTTCTTGACAAAGTCATAGTGTTTTTTTTTTCTGGCAGGAGTGTTTGGATCCATCCAAAGAAGGTGGCCAAGATATTGCAATACTCATTGTTTAATGGTGTGACACTATGGTTTCTGTTTAGTTCATTGATAAAGCTTTTTATTTATTTTTATTTTTTTTAAGAAATTCACCCCAAGCAAGATAGGAGTGCTACTAGTACACAAGGGGCTACAGAGAGTGTAAGTAAGGGAAAAGATTGGGTATAGGAGGAGGGGTTGAGGAAAGGATAAAAAGAACTGGGATCAAGGCAGCAAAAGATGTCAATTGACATTACATTTAAATTTTTGAATATTAAAATTATCAGGGAAGCAAATAAGAGGAAGGGAGTTTCGCTTTTGGGAAGTGCAAGAGAAGAAGCTGTTGGAGTAAAAGCAGCCATTATATTTAACTTGACAGTAAAAGGGTGGGGCTGAGATGCCAACCTAGTAGCATGCTTAAATTCATGCAGTTGGGGCACCAGTGAAAATAGCTTGTCAGAGCAGTTGCCATGAAAATATTTATAGAAAAACAGGGAAGCTACATTATGTCGGTAAGAAAGTGATTGGAGTCAAGATCCAAGTCAGAACTGATCACATTGCATATCCATCTTTGGATTTTGTTGAGAACCTTGAGATGAACAGCATGGGCATCAGACCATATATGGCAACAGTATTCCACGCATAGACAAATGGTAGATTTCTAGATGAGAAAAATCTTCTGGCGCGACACAGAGAACTAACTTTCCTTAATTTTTCTGAGCCATTGGATACCGAGTATTCTTCATAGAAATTTACACTGAATAAATCAATTTTTCTATCAGTCATTAGAGTTGTTGTTTACAATTCATTATTATACAGGAAGATGCTTGTAACATAGGTACTGAAGATTTGTATTTTAGTTTTCTAGTTGAGCCTTTTGGATTTGAAAACTGATTCTAGTTTGTTGAAAGCTAATGACACAAGTCCTTTTCTGTTTGTTATGTTGCTGTTGTTTCTAGAAGATGACTCAAAATTTTACTTTTTCTTCACTTTGTTGACTTCCAGACTTTTTTTCTAGCAAGAGTGTAATTTCATCTTTGAGTTGGTTTATTTTCATCATATGACAGTGTTTTAATGCTGATAATATGCTTTTGCCATTGTAAGTAATATCAGGTTTTGTTATTTTTGAAGTTGAAAATAAAGTATGATGTTTTGTGCATTACAATCAACAAATACTTACTTTTATATACATATACATATAATATATATATATATTCATGGCTATTCAAAGTACTGGAAAATAGTCAAAAAATATCTTTCACTGGTTAACATTGTTTTTTACAAATAAAGATGGCTACTTTATTATTGGGTGAGTGATAATTTTCTTTTATATCAATTTAACCAATTATAGCCTAAAAAATCTTGCTCTTTGAGACTGTCAATTTTATGAATTATAAATTATTTATTACAAAAGATATAAAAAGATAAAATAGATACATTCATTTCAATATGAATCATCACCATCATAATTAAAAACATAATCTCACTAATTTGTTTTCTAAAGTATAATTAAATAAAAAGAACTTCAGATACAATTTTGAAATATGAGTTTTTATATACAGTCTTAATGTACCTTTTAATCTTCATATGTATGAAATTCTTAAAATATTTAATATATAAAATGAAACAAACTTCATATCAAATGTTAACATGGAACATAAATTGACTATAAAATTATTACTAGAATGGGTTTGTAAACTGTTTAGCTAAACAGTGATATTAAATCAGGCCTCTTGCCATACTCAACTGTTGATGAAATATTTAACATCTTTTTTCTTTTTTTTCAGTGTGTTGTATTCAATTGTTCTGATGGCCTCGATTATCAAGCCATGGGGAAATTCTTTAAGGGCCTTGCTCAAGCTGGTGCTTGGGCCTGCTTTGATGAGTTCAATCGTATTGAATTGGAAGTGCTCTCTGTTGTGGCCCAACAAATCCAATGCATTCAGATTGCCATTTCCAATCAAAAAGTAAAATTTCTTTTTGAAGGCACAGAATTAAATCTTGATCCCACTTGTACCATGTTCATTACCATGAACCCTGGTTATGCTGGCCGACAGGAGTTACCTGATAATCTTAAGGTAAATCTTATAGTGCTGGTCTTTCATTTTATTATCAGTCAGTTGAATTTTTACCAGATGGACTTGTTTCTTTTTTTTTTTTATCGGTATCACCCCGTGCAGGCAGTAACAAGATGTGGAAGAATTAGGAGGAACAGAAACATTAATAATGAGTGGGAAGAGGAAAGAGTAATCAGGAGGGCAGTAGATAGTGATTGACATTGCTTTTCATTTTTTGCAGATTAAAGTTGGCTGGAAAGTGTGGAGCCAGAAGGGAGTTCCACAAGTGAGAAGTGCAAGCAAAGAAACTGTTAGCATAGGATTTATGGTTACTTCTCGATTGTAAATTGATGAGATATCAATACCAGTCTAGTACTGTGCTTAAATTCAAAAAGTCTAGCTACCATAGCAAAGAGCTCATCTGAACAATTATTACCATGAAAGTCTTTATAGAAAAGACAGAGAGAAGCAACATCATGGTGGTGGGAAAGTGACTGAAGCCGAGTCGCCAGATTGGGACCAATAATATCGCTGATTCTTCTTTGAATTTTATCAAGGAGTTCAAATAGCAAGGACACCAGACCATATGTGGCAGCAATATTCTAAGCATGTATGAATGGTAAACTTATAGATATGTAAGATAGATTCTGGAGATAAAAATTGTCTTGCATAACACAGTCAATCAACTTTCTTCACTTATATACAAAAGAGCTTTATCTTATAATAATTTCTTGATTTTTTTATGGTATTGCTTCAGTTAATATAAGATATGAACAAAATCTATACCTATATGTGATTTACATCTAGAAATTACATTGACTAAAGATTTTCAACTTTGATTCATTGAGTGAACCACAAAGTTCATTCAGTCTCTTAAGAGAAAATAAAAGATTGTTTTTTCATTTTCAACATTAATTTTATTATACAAAATATTTACCATTTTGTTTCAGTATGTTCTACCATCAGTCAGGCAACTTTATAATTCAATCCTCTTACAATTTTTTAATCTTTTCAGCAATTTTTTCAAGGAATGGAACATTTTTTTCATTAAGACATTTCTATAATGGTAAATCAAAAGTTCAATATCTGCTGAATATGGTAGACAAGTGAAAGTATGCATTTCAGCATCATCCTGATGGACTATAATGCCCCCCTTTCTGTTAGATAATTCCTGACATTGTCTTCTGCCAGTATTTGTCTGTAATTTTTTTACTCATTATACAAGACTCCTTTTCAATCTCACCATATACACAGCATCACCTTTGCTATGGTTAATGGTGGTTCTTTTTGCTTGCTCCATGAGATCTTGCATCTCATATTATTAAAAAGTATCTACTTTGTATTGCCTCTTAAAAAGCCTCACATAAAAGCAACTAAACAAACTAATGCAGATGATTTTCATGGTTTGATTTGGATGTTTATAGTATATTAGTCAATTGGTATATCAGATCATGGAGTATTTTTCAATGTGAAATCTCTAGTACAAGACTTTCAAACCATTTTGACTCATTTGTTCAGTCATAGTATTTTATGCATGAACTGTGAAAATATTTTTTTTTATACTTGAGTAACATTTTTAACTTTCTTAAAGTAAAAAAGCAAATGTTGAATGCCAATTGGTTGGACAATTTTCTTCACAGCACAATCAAATATGATCTTTTTGAATGATGTTAACTAAAATGAAATGCTTCTAATTAATTCAGATGACAAAAACTGAACAAATCTTTTTGGGTCACTCAATAATTATGGCTATTGTGCTGTTAGAATCACTCATTGTGCAAAGAAATGTTATGAATCACTCTATTCACCATTGTTTTGTCATATAATAATTTTATAAATAAATAAATTTCAAAGATTTATATAAATCCCTATTTATAAAAATTAATAACTATATTTAATATTTAATTATGACATTTTTCTTAAATAAACCATTCGGGATAAACAACTTAAAACTCTGAATATCTATTGTAGAACATTACAACCAAAGACTTTGTATACTTATCAGAAAAAAATACTGAGAATATGAGAACATTTGCAACTTCAATTACTTAATCATTTTGAAATAGAATCCTTCATTTACTCCGAAAGAATCCTTGTCTGACTAAATTTATAATTGCCTAAAACAATTTATGTATTATGAGGCAAATATTTTTGTTCTTTGAATGTGGCATCACTTTTATTTTTAATTTGTCAGGTTCTATTCCGAACTGTTGCTATGATGGTTCCAGATTATGCCCTAATTGGTGAAATTGTTCTCTATTCTATGGGCTTTGTTGATGCCAGAAGGTAAGATTTTAATTCAGTTTCATAATATTTGGTTGATTGTATTAAATGCACACATTATATTTCATTCACTCATTTCTGTTCTTTAAATTCTGTATAAATTCTTAGACATGCATGTCATTTTCATAATTTTAATATTAAATTATTAATATTATTGCCAGTATGACCTTTAAATATGTGTACAATTTATAAAGAAGTTTAAGATAAAAATAAATTCATCTTTCTTTATTTTCAGTCTTGCTGGGAAAATTGTTGCCACTTACCGTCTCTGTTCAGAACAACTTTCTTCACAACATCACTACGATTATGGAATGCGTGCAGTCAAGTCTGTACTGACTGCAGCAGGAAATCTTAAATTGAAACATTCTGATCTCGATGAATCTGTGTTGCTATTAAAAGCCATAAATGATGTCAATTTACCAAAGTTTTTGAGTCAGGTTGGGATTATTATTTAGACCTTTGATTTGTTTTTCCTTAATTATTGTATATATTCAAGTAAACAAAAATTATTTTAAATATTTTTCTTTAAAATAATATATAAATGATACTATAATATTTTAGACTATCAGTATGAAGCAGTAGGCAGAATCTACAATGTTAGGCTAACAATCAGGCAAATTAAACATTAAGTGGACATTGTGTAATTTTCTTTTAAAGTTAAGCAAAACTTGTCTGTGCACTTTTTTTAATTTCAGACTAATGTTTTTTTGTTGTTTTTGCTATCACAGGGTTTTCAGATGGTTAAAATCTCTAGTTATTTAAAGAGAACTACCATAAGAAAACCTCACCTGATAAGACTTGGCAAATTTAACTCACTGAACAACTAAAACTATGTAAACATTAATTGAACTAGAATCAAATGTTTATGCATATTATAAAAGGAAGTCACAAAAGGTTCAATAGAAGACAAAAGGAAAATATCATCAGTAACCAAGCTATTATTATTATTATGTAAAAATTAATTTCTAAATTAACTCTCTCAAAATTTGAGGAATGTTATAGCAGAGATTCACAGGGCAATAAAATAAAAAGCCTTCATCTTAACTTTTCATGTGGACACTGATGTACCTGACAATACTCCCACCTGTATACTTCTTTATACTTAATACTCAATTTGCCATAAGTCCTGGAGAATTTGGTTATTAATGTAAATTTGAGTTTTAAAAAAAATGAAATCTTTAAAAATATTTAGTGTGAATTGTCCAATTATATTGGATTGATATTATACATGCTTCATTTTTATCTTATGTTCTTATCTCAAAACTCACAGAAATTATATCAACAATTCTATCAGGTCATCCCATAAATTCTGTTCAAATTTTAACTTTTTGTTAAAATGAACGTAATTTAAAGAGTATTTTATAATGTCTAATGGAGCTGAACATTATTTTTATGTTTAGATGCGTTTAAACTGATCAAATTTTATTTCAGAGAACAATAAAATTAAATTTTGTTTGATTAAATCCCTGCTAACATGGAAGTACCCAAGAATCATTTGAGGCACATAATGCTTTATGAGTTCAAGAAAGGAAACTCAGCAGCCGAAGCAGTGAGAAAAATTCACTCAGTTTATGGAGAGGAATGTGTGAATGAAAGAACTTGCAGAAGATGGTTTGCAAAATTCAGAGGTGGAGTTTTCCCCCCTGAAGAGGAAGATCGAACCGGACGTCTAGTTCAGTTTGATGAAGAGCTTCTTGAAGTAGCCCTTGAAGAAAATCCTGCTTTATCAGTTGAGGAATGGTTCTCAGTTCAAACCATACAACTGTTCATCGTCATCTTCAACAACTTAAAAAAGTTCCTAAACTTGGAAAATGGGTGCCTCATGAATTGTCTGAAAACAACCTCAAATCCTGAGTTGACATCTGCTCTTCTCTCCATTCTCGCCAACTTGTTTCACCATTTTGGATAGACTTGTGACTGGTGACGAAAAATGGATCTTTTATTGAAACGTTAAGCGTCGTAGACAGTGGCTTGGTAAAGGGGAATGACCCCAGCCACAGCCAAGAAGGGAACTTCATGGGCAAAAGGTTCTTCTTTCAATCTGATGGGATCGCCAAGGAATAATCCACTTTGAATTCTTATCACCTAATGCAACAATTAATGCTCAAATATACTGTCAGCAATTAAAGCGTTTGAACCAAGCTTTGAGGGAAAAAAGACCTGCTCTAGTGAATCGAAAAGAGGTGATGTTTCATCAGGACAATGCGCGACCCCACACAGCAACAATCACGTCACAGATCGAAGAACTTGGTTGGGAGAAAATTCCTCATCCACCTTATTCTCCCGATCTTGCTCCTTCAGACTACCATTTATTTTTGTAACACAGAATCGTTTGGAAGAAACAGCTTTTGTAACACAGGAAGAAATTAAAACTGACATTTGTGAGTTCTTTGAATCAAAGCCAAAAGAATTTTACAGTAATGGAATTAGTAAGCTTGTTAATAGATGGAAGGAAGTCATAGATAATCAGGGAAAATACATTGTTGATTGAATCTGTAATTAAATGTAACATTTGGTCACTTTTTTTCTTTATTCAAAATTCGAACAGAACTTATGGGATGACCTGATACATTAATATTGATATCAGAAAAAAAATTTTTATCATTTATGTAAAGTTTATTAGATGAGGCTTATTTTGATACTGACAATAATTACTCAAATATTTGAATGTTATTTTCTAATTCTTTTGAAAACTGCAAATGAATTTTACAAAAAATACAAATAATGGTCAGTATATATTACTAAGAATAAATATAACTTTTATGTGAATAGATATTTTAATTTAAACCCTTGGATCATATTTTTCCTCTTAAAAAAAAAAAAAATTCTAAATGCTAACAGATAATATTTTTGGAATTGCTTTGCTAGTAGATACTAAATTGTAACTTGTAATAATTCCTCAATTTAACATTTTTATTATTTTAAAAATTTCACATTGCAGTAAATAATCAGCCTATTTTCACCTTTATGATACTTGATTCCACTGATATGGTATTAAACATCACTATCATAAACCGTTCCTTAGATAAAAAAAATAAAGATCTTTATAAAGACCTCTGTTAAATGACTTGTTTTGCATTAATGGAATTTGTTTTTGTGCATTGAAATAAAACATTTTTTATGTATCAATGTATAAATGACACATGCTAAACCTTTTTATGTGATTGTCTGTTGGTGTTTTATAGGATGTCCCATTATTTGAAGGTATCATCTCTGATTTATTTCCTGGTGTCAACTTGCCTCAACCTAACTATGGAGTCTTTATGGATGCTTTAAAAGAAAATGTCAAAAAGAAACAATTACAACCAGTTCCATGGTTTTTGAACAAAATTGTACAGGTTTGAATATCTCTAATTATTTGATGTATATTTCTTTATTCATAACTTGCTTTCATATCAGAAAAATATTTGAAAGATGATATTCAACCAAACATCTTACCATTCTCTTTTTTTATCTCTGCATTTCTATCTTTCAATTTGTCTCACATATACACATTTCTCATTATATTGCAGATATATGAAATGATTCTTGTTCGTCATGGTTTAATGGTTGTGGGAGAAGCACTTGGAGGCAAAACAATGGCTTATCAGGTTTTGGCAGCAGCTCTAACTGATCTTAATAAAGCTGAACAGTTCAATGAGCATAAAGTCAAATACAGAATCATTAACCCCAAATCTATAACAATGGGCCAACTTTATGGATGCTTTGATCCGGTTTCTCATGAATGGTCTGATGGTAAGATTACAACGATTATTCTACTATTTTTATAATAAGGTTTAAATGTTATCATTAAATAGTTTAAAAAAAAAAATCATAATTTTCAATGTAATGAGCAGTTTCATTTACTCTATCAACTTTTCATCATTGTTTGATATCTATAAGAGATGCTCTGAAAGTAATGCCTCCAATATATTTCTATGGAAACTAATACAACAGATACAGAGAGCACAATAACACTGTTGGATAGAGTACGTTTTCAGCTACAAGACACTATTTTTCCACCTACCCACCACAATCAGCTATGCATCTTTGCCAGAAATGCACGCTCATATCAAAACATGGCTTGTCACACACATCACTGAGGCACTTTACCTACTAGCTGTGTTCACATTCACTATTTGGTCTCTGTAAATTATCAGCAACTAGCAATGAATGTCAATAGGTGCAGTTTTTTTTCCTGCACAGAGAAATTCAGTGATTTAGTGACATAAATGTCACTTTCATGTCATTTTGCTAGACTCCCACAGCTGCTATCTATAATAAGGCAAAAAAATGGGTTATTGGCAGGAAGGTTTAACTTCTACAGCTATACCACTGACATAATATCATGGGAGCCAACGTAATAAAATAGGAGGCATTACTTTGAGAGTAATCCTCATATTTTGACTGTTTATTTTTCTACTTGATGAAAGGAATTATCAAAATTAAATTATCTTTTCTTCCCGCTCAGGTGTTTTAGCTAATACATTCAGAGAATATGCTTCTGAGCAAACAGAAGACAGAAAATGGATTTTGTTTGATGGTCCTGTTGATGCTGTATGGATTGAAAATATGAACACTGTTTTAGATGACAACAAAAAGGTATATGAATAGTTACACTTCAAAAATAAGAAACTGAAAATTATTTCTTTCATACTGTTTATTTTGATTTTAAATAGCTAATCTTCCACTTGTATTAACAAGCTATGCTTTTTTATTCTTATTTTTTAATGTTGAATTTAATTCTTTGTGATGTCAATTTTTTTCTAGTTATGCTTGATGAGTGGAGAGATCATTCAGATGAGTAATTCAATGAACCTCATCTTTGAGCCTGCAGATCTGGAACAAGCCTCCCCGGCCACCGTCAGTCGTTGCGGCATGATTTACATGGAGCCAGATGAGTTGGGGTGGAGGCCACTCAAAGAGTCCTATATGGAACATGAACTACCCTCACATTTAGAAGATGATCACCGACACCTGATCAACGATTTGTTTGAATGGCTTCTACCTCCATGTCTGTACTTCATCCACCACCAATGTCGCTTGTTTATTCAAGTGTCAGACATGCATTTAGTACAGTCACTACTCAAGCTCTACTCCTGTCTTATGGATGAAATCAAGACTGCAGAGAATGATGGCCGGGGTCTCTCCAGTCAGCAGGTAAGCTTTCCTTAAATTTTATTAAGATTTTGTTTTCACAGCCAAAAGGAATCATATCCTGGAAGGAAATGGGTTGTTTTCATCAAAGCCAGCTAACAGAATTAAAATGGCTGACAATTTTTTTTTCTTTTTCACAGCAAGATTCACTTTGTACAAGGCTCAAGGACCACTCAAAGTGGAGGGTTACATTAAGAAGCAATTTCTGTGGATAAGAGGAGAAGATAATGGTTAACCCTATACTTGAACAGGTTAAGATTGTAATGATTGGGGAAACATCCTCTTGGGAGTTGTTTTCACAGAGCAGTGGTTCACAGGAAGAAGCTGTTTGAGTAGAACTTACCTCTCACCAATGGAATACAGAGGGAATGTAGGTGTTTTGCTACAATGTGAGTGGCATGGCAGATCCTAGCCATGAAGGTTAGAACTGACAGAACCAAGGATAAGTTGTCTTTAAGAGAAATAACCAAAAACCCTATGGAGGTGCATCAAACTTTCTGATAAAAATGTCAGCTAAAGTTTAATAATAAAGGTTTCTTGCATTTTCTGTATGTATGTAAATACCATAGACTCCTGTCAAGAGTACAGAGCCACAACCTCACCACATTAGGCATTACTCTTGCAGTTTGTTATTTGATAAAATTTACCACGAGGATTTTTTTCTTGCATATTCAAAATCTGCAATTTTTCTTATTCATGCTTGTGTTGTCATGAAGTTAGCCATTTGTTTTTTCTATTATCTTTTCTATATTGGAAGGCAGAAAAATTGCATTTGCATCTGCTAATGTGTCAAAAGTAATATAAGAACAGCCTTTTTCACTAAAAATCATCTTTCTTTAATGGCAATAGTACCATGAACATTTGATGTTGCCTTCAATTTTGTTAATGCATAATATTTATAGATTTCGATTTTGCAAAAAAACAATTAATATTTTTATGCTTTCTGCACAAATATCTAATAATAATAATAACTATATATTATATTCTCTATATAAATTATCATAATATTTTTTACAGTCTAGCACTGTCTTTTAATTTATTAATAACAAATTGTATCACTGTCTGCCTACTCTCATTATGTCTCTTCAAAGGTATTTACATTTTAAAATTCAGTTTTTTAAGCTAAACTTGCCTTTTTTATATTATATTTTGTAGATCTTCCTTTGGCTGCAAGGATTATTTCTGTTTTGTGTGATTTGGACTATTGGCTGTATAACAGTTGGGGATTCACGTAGACTGTTTGATGAATACTTCAGGACATTGATTAGTGGTACAGATCCTGATCATCCCAAACCAAAGACAATCAAAATCACAAAGGTATGAGAGGTTGACATATTGCCTAATTCCATCCTTAGGTAGTGTGTCATACAAATGCTCTTGAAGTCTGTCAACCCTACATCAGGTCCCAAAATATTTGTCTGTAACAGAGCCTGAGTAAATGGCAAGATTATCAGCGGTAGTAGTTTATAATGGATTTTAATTTTCAATCTGACATTTTTATTACTTCAAATGTTATTTTTTGTGAATACTCATATTTGAGTAGACACTCTGTAATTAGATTGGTTTAGCTAACAGATAATTAGCATAAAGAGAGCTATAACTATAGCTCATGGGCAACCTTGAGTCAGTGTATATAGAACATATACCAAATTTGACCATCATAACAAAATGGCATCACCTGACGGAACTCTGTTAAACACAGAAGAACATGAAAATGTAAGGAATTGGATAAAATGCTTTGAGGCACATACCAGAATAGAGAAGTCACGAGATGACCAAAAACTCGAAGGACAGAAAGAAATCATGGATCTATTTTTGGCCACTGCAGGATATGAAGTCATTAGGCATATTTTGTTAATGAAAACTTGATATTTAAAGAAGTCAAAGAAATAATAGTGAAAAATATTCAACCAAAGAAAAGATTGGTCATAGCTGAAAATAGAGATGTGTTATATACTGTGCCTATGAACACTAATGGGTATGTCCTAATCCTTATAAATATGTTGGACACTATTGTAAGTGAGGGTAATATACTGTCTGAATAGTCCACCACTAGCAGTAGTTTATCTACTTCAAGCTGCTGGTGAGTATTGTATTTTGTTAATGTTATAAAGATTACCATTTCATTTCCAGCCTCCGTTTTGGTTATTCTTAATTCAGTAACTTTTTCTAGGTTAAAACAAGATGGGATTAAAAGTATTTTCTTCTCAGCGAGAAAAGATTGGAACTTTCCTACCAAGATTATTGTTCAGTTACAGAACAATACCACATGCTGACAGATTAGAGAGCCCATCTGCATTAATGGGCAGACAGATTAATGCTTCATTAACCATGTCTTACTCTATTAATGAAAACCTATGGTATGAAAGAAATAAAGAAAATGAGCCAGAAAAGGCAAATTTCATAATGAAAAAGGATACAACATGGAATTATATGCAAGAATAGTAAAAATATTGTTACCCATGCAGACCAGTTAAAAGCTAGACAAAATTACAAGGAAGTACAAAGCAAAGCTAGTTCAAATGACTACGTAGATGAACAAAAGAGCAGGGCAGAGGAATCAATGGACAATCATAGTTCTTTGGAAGACTTGGAGTACCAAACATGGGACACTGAAAATAAAAGAATTAGATCAGGGTCCCCCTAAATGAGAAATATTTGTGAAACCAGTGAGAGGCGGGGGAATGTAGGAAAAGCTATAGATCCATGTAGGGCATGAAACCCAAAAGATTCAGGGAGATATAATGGGATTGGTTTAGCTAATACGTAATTAGCATAAAGAGAGCTATAACTATAGCTCACAGGCAACTTTGAGTCAGTGTATGTAGGACATCTACAGCTACCAAGTTTGATCATCATAACACACTCCACTTATTTTTTAAACAGTATTTATTTCATCTACCAGCCTGCGTAATCTAGAAAACTTACAAAAGAAAATGTGCCCTCTGGCAGGATTTGAGCATGTGTCCTACCCACCACAATTCCAGGGGAACCACAATCTGATCTGGCTTGCTTTTACCATCCAATTATGAAGAGATTCACAATAAAGCAAGGTTCTATTTTGCTTTTAAAGCACACTGGCTTGTTCAGATTATCCCGAAACACATATCTGCTCAGTAAACAATGCCATTTCTAAAGAATTAATGGAATTTATTTTTCGATCCAATATATTTTTATTAATTCAAACATTGTTTTTAGCGGAGTATTTGATTAGACACTCCAGATCATTACATTACAGATTTTGGGAGGGGGGTGCTGGGATAAAAAGTGAAGAAGAATTGATCATTCCTGTGACAATTTGTGAAAGAAAGTTAAAAATTGCTGTAGATGTATTTATAGTAATATTCTATTAGCAATTAGTCAGACCTATAATGACAAAATTCACAAGGTGATAGTTGATAGAAAAGCTTTCAAATAGGACTTCAGCTAATCTGGACATTATGTGATTCCAATGTGTGCATGGACAGATGAAAGCTACAATGTCATTCTACATGTAGAAAATTTGACACTGTTGAGCAAGGAAGAAAAACAATGAAAGCCCAGTTTGTTCATGCTTTGAAATAGAGGCTGATTCGCTTGTTGAAAAATGATGGCTGTGAAGTTTTGCTAGAAGTTGAGACATGCTGTGATAACTGTCAGATACAAATGTACTAAACCAAAACTCATTACTGCTTTGCCAAAAGTGGACAGGTTCAATAAGGTTGTTTACATGGAGGTCAAAGAAGTTACTAAATGAAAACTCTGGATTTTGCTCTTGATAGACAGTGCCATATGATATACAACATCAGTCCTAATTCAGTCAAAGAAGAAAGATATTTTTGTCTATAAGATTTTCAAGATTTGGAGCACCAGTGACGTTTGACAGTGATTACGGAGGAGAATTTAATAGTAATGGCATGGTTGGAAGAAATAATGGAATTTTGTATGAAACTATGATGAAGACCAAGGAGGATGCTAAATGTAACATGGAAACAGCATTGGTATGGGAAATGTGTGCAAAAAGATTCTCTATAAAACACATTTGGATATAGTCCGAATCAATTTTGGAGGAAAAATGTGAATATCCCTTTAGTATTAATTGATGAATTACTAGCACTAGAGTTTTCAACACATAGTGACCTTGTTTGTGACAACTTTAATGCTCACCACCATACCAGAGAAAAATTTATTAAGGCAGACTCTTTGAAAAGAATAAGAACTCTCAAACACAATGTTCATACTTTTGTAGAAGTTGAATTTATACTTGATAAGAGAATCTACTTTAAGCATAACAAAGACTAGGGTTTGAAGAGAACCTACTATGATGCTTGACAAAAAAAGCAGTTTATTCACCATGGTAGTGAATACTGCAAATGTCACTCTTGTCAAATGAAGAAACTTAACAATCAAGAAGTGCAAGATAAGTGTATGAAGAAAAAACTGATGAAACAAAATATTTAGCAAAAAATCAACAAAAGAAAAAATGAACAGGTGAATGCTGATCCATGCTCTGATGATGAAAGTGAAAATGAGGTTGAAACTGAGATGCCTAATTGGGAACCAATATCTGTTACTGACTCACACTCTGGAACTCTAATGTCCATAGTGAAGTTGTAGATGAATTCACTGATCAGTCTGAATGGGAAACTTTATCGATTTAAATTTGTTAATCATCACACTAAGATAATTATCTATGTAAGTTATTGTGGAGTTGTAAATATGAAGGTGTAAAGAGATTGCAAATGACATTCGTCTTGAGATCCCATATGTGGCCTCATTATCGTTCTTTATCTGAATTAGTAATCTTGTCTTTTCTTTTTCTTTTTAAACCAGCCACTCCAATCAGTGGGTTGATGTTTGTGGCAGTGAATACTTTAAGAGATAACACCTTAATCAAAGCATTTTTAAAGACTTACAGCTTATATTATTTTACAAATACTCATTCAAAATTGCCTATTGATAATATTGCTTTGCAATTTACATCAGCTGGATGTAATTACTTTGTAAAAGTTTTTTTTTTACCAAATACTCATTTCAAAATGGAAGCATTAATTTCAATTTCCTGTAAAAATGTATTTTCCTGACTGATACTTATAAAATGTGATATTTGTAACTGCTGTAAATAATCACAAACATATTAAAGTTCATACTGTACATCTTCACATTTCTGTTGTATTTTGATTATTTTCTAATCAAAAGTACAAATTTTTTATTAGAAGAAATTTAATTTCCAAATGGAATGTAGACAATTGGAATGAAAAAAGAATTCAACTGGCATGCCATGAATTTTTACATTTGATTAGGTTTCCAATGCTAGTATTCAGCTAATTTTAATATCAGAATTAGCATTTAACATTGAAGCCCTGTAATTATTTCCTTTACTGACTTAAATCTGTTAAATTCAAACTCATAAGCTAACATTAATTCTTTTACTTTAATTGAGTTTTACATTTTTTTCTTTATTTAAAGAAATGTTCTTTTTTGCAGGAAATCTAATAGGAGAATTTTGTACATTAATTTTCTTCCTTGATTTTTTTATATTAATTTCAGAGTAATGCAGTTCCTGAGAAAGGAACAGTTTTTGATTATTGCTTTGAGAAGAAAGGCTCAGGAAATTGGATTAACTGGATGGATACTTTGGACAAAGGAATTCAGTCTATACCGCCAAATGCTAAGGTAAATTTATTTTCTGTCAGAGATATTGTTTAGCATTAACTTATTATTATTAAATATTAAACATTTTGGGCTCTTTCATGTTGGTATATACTTATTCAGTTTAATGCTGCTCCTTTTTGCATTGAATCAATATATAGAAGAACTGAATTGATATTTTATGATAGGTTTCTTAAATAGTTATTTTTATTTTTCACTATGCAAATGTATTTTTTAACTAACACATGATCCAAAATTGGGCCAGAAGTTCAGCCTCAAATACGGAAGAGAGTACATTTACTTAAATGAATGAATGAATGGAATGAACATGTACATAGGACCATTAATAATCCCATAAGCCTAATCATGAAAGACACTTTTTTTTTCTTACATAACAAATATTTATATTTTCAACATCATATTCTTCCTTGTCAATACATATAAATTGGTGGTGAATATTAATCACCTAAATTGAAAATATACAGTTGAAATTTCAGCTCCAAATTCAGTTAATGGTTATATATGCCAGGCAACTTCTTAGAAACATTAAGTACTGAGTAGAGCCATTATGAGAAGTGGGTAATCAGCTGTGGTCATTGTTTACTATTTAGCAGTCAAATGTGCAATTTTTGTTTTATCCTAGACTGATCCACTTTGAGTTCATTGTTTATATTTCATTATATTTAATAAATAAAGTGAAAGACTTCTAATGCAAGAATTGAATCCAAAATTTAAAAAAAAAATCAAACAGTGTTGTACTAAAATGTTATTCAATTTGTCATTTATCTCAATATAATAAAACATTTTTAATTGATGATGATAAAAAATAAGAATGCATAAATGCTTCTGATTTTCTAATCCAGAATTAACACAGGACTTTTTGAATCTATAAGAATTCATAATTGAAACATTTCTCTTGGTTTTACAATTCTGTAATGCAACTCACAAGATGATATTTCAATTCAGTTTCATTATTTTAGTTTATGAATGGACATTATTATTATTGTTGTTGCATTAATAATTGTATTCATTTTTATTATTAATTAACATTCTTCTTTGATCAGGTGAGTGAACTGATAATCCCCACAACAGAGACCATATTTCAGCAGTATTTCCTCAATACCTACTTGTCCCATGAAGTACCTCTGCTTCTTGTGGGTCCCACTGGAACTGGAAAATCGGCCATTACCAACAGCTACCTAGTTAAATTGCCCAAAGAAATGTAAGTATATTATCTGGTTATATGTGTATACACATGCACTGTTTTTTTTTGTGTGTGTGTGTGTTTTATATGCAATAACACCTGCTGTAAAATGATAGTTTTGCAAATAATTGCTATTAAATGCTTTTCTTATTGGTTGCTTTATAATATGGAACTTAGTTCAACACATATCTATCTATGAATGAATGTTTAGTTTTGTGCAGCAATTTAGGAAATCAGAACTAAGTTCAAATTCTGGTTGTAAGAGAAAAAGAATAAATACAATTGCCATTGTATTCTGTCTCTTCACCAGTCAGACAAAACAAGTCATCTGCACATTCACTTGTTTTGCCACAATGATAGAAAGGCAATAGGTGAATTAGCTACTCCTCTGAAAATTAATTGTGCAGGTAACAGTGACAAAGATGTGTTGGTGGTGTAACAGCTATTAATAGGGAAAATGGAATCAGCAGGCTGAGTTCAATGCCAATTGAAGCTGTTACATTTACTTTTCACTAATACCCTGGGGGAAGCATTAATCCATCTCCTCTTCTCTCAACTGTGAGGAAAATAGTAAGGTAAACTGGGCTTTTTAGCCATGGCAGCACAACCAGTTTAGGAGGAGGACAACTCTGAATTCAGAACCACAACCTTTGCCAGCATTGAACAATCATGACAATTCAAAATTTACTGATATCTATATATATATCTATATATATAAATTAAAATATGTTAAATGGCCAGAAAATTACTGTATAAAAAAAATGGACATATAAAAAGTGCTCAATATAGCAGCTTAGAAAAACAGACATGCAATAAAGCGGTAAAACACCTTATACCACCTCACAGTACTGTGGTTTAGACCACTAGGTCTCATCAGGTGGTTGCATAAAAAGTGTTCCTCAAACTACAGCTTACTACTATTATCATGAGAAACACTTGTTACCCAGCCACCTGATGAGACCTAGTGGTTGAAACAACAGTAGTGTGCAGTATTTTACCTCTTTTTATTGTATTATATAAGAATTCTGTGACTTCTGTTAGTCTGTCCTTCACATCCTCTAAAATAGCCATACATTGATTGATCAAAACCAAATTTTAGGGAGAAGTGCAAACAGATAAGGATGTACAAAGTACTGTTGGTTTTACTAGGTTTCATAAAAACCACGAACTAGGGTATTTTTCCAAACAAATCAGCTTATTCAAATTTCATCAGTTGGTTTGTGAAATTGAACGAAATGTAGAATTTGTAAATTTAAACAAAAAATGTTAGCAATAACTTCAAAATACTAAATACTGTGATGATTTCAATATGCCTCAACATGTTTCCCAAAAATTATAGTTAAAGAAAAAGGAAATTGCTGAGAAATACATTCTGAAAGAACATTTTTTAAAAATGATAGTAATATTTTCTAAATTTATTGTTATTCATGATATGTATATTATACTGCATGTTTAAATGTGTTCAAAACTTGATATGGCAGTTCAATTCCAAAATTATATAAATTGCAAGTGTAACAATATTTAACATGGTGTACAGACGAAAAGGGTTAAAACAAAACGATTTTAAATTTTTGTCAGAAAGAGAATTATTTTCCTAGGATATGGAAATAGATGTATGAATTTTGTTGAAAAAATTAAACGATGCAGTTCATCAAACAGGTGCAGGATCAGAGGCCAGAGGTTAAGGTCAGCTGTTAAGAGATGTCTGACTTGACTATCTGTTGAGAAAAATTGTCGGCCAAAAATCTCCAGAAAAATTATAATTGTAAACAGAATAAAGGCAGGAGATGATGTCAGAAAGACTGACATGATATAGTGGCTCCTCTCAAAAGATTGAAAAATTGGAAATGTGAAATAGAAAATGAAAGAAAATGACTGGTTGAATTTTGGGAGATTTACATAAAACCCACCTATTCACCCGCACCACACCAATTGAAAGAGACACTCATAAATACAAGTGCCTACGTGGGCCAAAGTTAGTTGGGGTCTGTGAGTTGGATTTGGGGTTAGTTGCCGTGGGAGTTGCAGTCGGAGGCGGTTGAAGAAGTTAAGAGATTTCTGATATAACACTGCTTGCCAACCTGATGAAGATAATAATAATAATTATCTGCTGATGAAGAAAAACTCCGATGAATAACCTTGTGCCATCTGTGAAAGTACAAACAATAGTACTTGAAGTTAAAACCAGTTGTCGCTGAGGAAAGACTCCGATGAAATCCTTGTGCCGCCCGTGAAAGTACAAACGAGTACTTGAAGTTAAATCCAGTTGTCACTGAAGAAAAACTCTGATGAATAACATTGTGCCATCCATGAAAGTACAAACAATAGTACTTGGAGTTAAAATCAGTTGTTGATGAAGAAAAACTCTGACGATTAACCTTGTGCTGTCCGTGAAAGTACAAACAATAGTACTTGAAGTTAAAACCAGTAATTTTTGTTCCGTTGCCAATTATTAGAACAGGTTGGGAAAAGAAGAGAAAGAACAAAGAAAGATTTGTAAATATTTTTTTTTATTCTGATATAAACATCATATCGTGACTTATTCGGGCGTCGTCCATTTTATTTTTCAATTTTGTATGCACATGTTCAACACCTTGGTTTAGCGTGGTTAAGATACCCCAGTGAAAATTTGGCTTGACCCTCTTAAGATCAAAATCACAATGTGGGTAAGAGAGGTCACAGTTGAAGAGGTCAACTTTGAGACCAGCTGCTGTGTCAAACGCCATCAATGACTGACAAGTGGGATGATGGCTTGTTCTCTGATACCGGGATCAATCCTGACCAAGCAAGCAGACCGGGATTGACCCTGAGTATCGCCATACCTGGTGACTGAAGCAGACCGGACCCAGAACACCATCTTATAATAAGTCACTGTGGGCAGACTGCAGTCCTGAATATGTCATAATTGGTGCTGTGACCAGGCCGTGGCCCTGAATCTGTCATACAAGTCCAAAACCCAAAGATCCAGGGGTAGAAAGAAAAGTCAAAATCACAAATTGCAGATCCAGTGTCAAAAATCTCAATACACATAAATGGTCAGAAATCTGACACATATGGCAACAGTCACTTGCAAGCTGACTGACATAGATAGAAAAATAAACTACCCACAATTTTTTAACATCAACCACTTTTATGGATGGGACAATTTTTTCATTAGTCAACGATTGGAGAGGACAAACAATATTATCATATCTTAGATGCATTTATGGCAACAGCTTCGACTGATTTGTTTCTATTTTGGTCAGCATATCATACACAACACACACGCCCTTTTCTTGGTAAGTGACTTTCTCTTTCACTGCACTCCCCACTGATCTCATGATCACACTGGTAACAACCAGGGGTGGGTCTCTTAAGCTTTGGAACAATGAACAACTGCCATCTTCTCACCTGATGAATGACATCAGAGAGACATCAAATGTATTTCTTCTAGGCTGAGCATTGTTTTCTTCTGAGAACATACTAGAAGCATCTCTTATTTTTACCAGTCCTTCATTGTTAGAGGACTCACTTGTTGATGTGTTTGAACCAACAAAGGGGCACAGGTCCCTCACATTGCATGGCATACCCTCAACAAAAATCGCGCTTCTAATCCCTGTGATATGTCCCACTTGATACTGAATTGGACATCAGGTTTGAGGGGGTTTTACCCATACATGGTACCCCAACCCATGTGTCAATCATCCACATTCTTGCTTTGGTGGAGGTGTTTTATCAATATCTTGTACCCAGACTTTATAACAGTAAATCCCATTGGCAGGTGCAGTGGAAGTGCATCTTTGGGTGTAAAATATTGTGTGCCAATATACACACACACCTTCCATCACTGTTGTTTCCTTGCAGCAAATTCGTTTTGAACTTAAGTGGCAATATTCAACTATCCCCCATTACCAGAGGGGATATGAATTCCTCACCCATCTAAAAACTTCTTGAATGGTTTACTACGGAAAGCAGTGTCATTGTCAGTGAGAAGATCAATAGGAAGCCCCCATTCAAAAAAATAGGGCCTTGATGACACTGGCTGAATTTTGTTGATGTAGTTGTCACCAGATTGTGAAGTGAGTGGGTTCTCAGTCAGTCACCATCAGGTAATGTTTACTATCATGATGAGTGATAGCCATCCCAACCCAGGTTCACACATCACTAACATCCCTTGGTCATCGTATAGGTGATGGGTCAATGGACTAACACTCTCTACATTCTCTGACTAACCTGACCTTAACCACTGCCTTGGGCACTGCTGGATCAATCCCCCTTGTGAAGTAAAGGGTCCTTTTAATGTCAGGATGCCCACTTTGACAGTGTACTAACATTATCTTGTCTGAACTGAATTTGCTCACTGATGCTACACAAAAGTTTTACTGGTTTTGTCTCCTTTCTCATTGTGTCGATACATTTTCATGGTACCCTCATCAGCTTATCTGTTCAATTCTGGTTGGATTTCACCAGCTTTATGTTCACTGATAAGTCATATTCACTGATTACTTTTTCCAAGGTGCTTGAGACCTTTGTGTGTATTCTGGCCTTTCTGGTGAGAGTGTCAGATATCCATTCATGAACACATGCAGAGTCTGTGAATAAGTGCAACTTTCTGTGCCTTCCATTGAAGTGCTGCATTAACACTCCTGAGTACGGCATCCAACTCAGTTATGTTTATATACTGAATGTCCTTAGGTTGCAACCAGCATGCATCCTCCACTACATTCCCATTTATCCCAAGGGGCACTCCAGTTGCAAGGGAGCTCACATAGATCCATACTTCAAACTCATGTCCATTGAGCCACCACTTGCCTCAAACTGGGTTGTCCTAATGTACTCTGGTAATGATGTCCATAATCATGTTTTTGAGTAGGGGTGTCTGTTACTTCATCATCTCAGCTGGATGTGGCCTCAGTTGTTCTGTGTTTGATGAAGGCAGTCACAATACAGAGCCAGCCACAAATAGGAAAGTGTCGTAGCAATTTCCTGCATTGTGAAAATATTTTTCACCGAGTCAAAACTTTGGGTCCTTTTGGTGCTTCACTCCCATGCTTCCAGTACAAGATGTTCTACTCCTCACAAACTTGCAAGTTGAGCACTCGGGTATTGTCCTCCAATCGTTCTGGGTCTTTGCACATCAATTCAAAATCAGCGAGATGTAGTCTTAAGCATGTTGCAGATGTTGTATCTTCATTGACATAGATCTCATTATTATAGGGTGAAGTAGCCTGGATAATGGACTCCTCTTTTGCCAGCATGGTATCCACAGTGGCTTTCATGATAATAGTGTCACATTGAACCCAAATCCCTTTCTTGTCATGCAGTATCTCCACCCCTTATAATCATTGCACATGTATTTGTATGTATGCCTTGCGAAGATCAAGCATGGCAACACTGCATCCTTTTCTCTGCAATTCTCTCAATTTTCCAGCACAAATATCTGCATGAGCTGTGTATGCATCAACATGCTTGTTTAACTTGTGGTAATCTAACACTGGGTGGACTTTTCCTTTATTCTTTTGAACCACTGCCATTAACTGGATCAGGCCCCTTTAGGGAATCAGTTCTTTTTCGGGATAAGGTATCAGCCACCCATTCTTTATTCATGTCTGTAGTTCACTGATATTCACTCCTTGCCTGCTTAGATGCAGGATACTCAAGATACCCAGTTTTTTTTTAGATATTCTGGTGAGTGTCCATCTGCCTACTTCCATGATGCTGTCCAGGTCCTGGTATATTGGTCAAATTCTGCAGTAAAGTCAGACTGATTTACAGTCATGACTGCACAAATATGGGTATTAACAAATTTTTGTAATGAGAACACTGCCCAATCTCTCAATGACATCTGTCGAAGCCTAACAATTTGTTCTCCATGACCAGAATGTCTATATTGATAGGGTCATAATTGTCTATATGGACTTTTACTCCACGACTTCTGAGGAACTTTCTGTCAGCTGTCAGCATTTCCATCTCTTGTTTTTTTTCTATAGACAACAATTGGATATGTTCATAAGTGAATGTGAATGAACTGTATCCATGAGGAGGGTACGTTTCACTCTATCAATGAGTACCTTGATTATAGGGAGTGTCTCTTTCATGACTTGTGGGGAAGAGAGACTGGCACTGATGTGGTCAGGTAGGAGTGGTATCATAAGTGGTAGGGCTACATTTGCATCCTGAAGGGGGACGAGGCTGGCTTATTGAGAAATTGATATGGCAGCACAATTCCAAAATGAAATAAACTAATCACAACTCCAAAACTCAAAGATCAAGGGGAAGAAAGAAATGTCAAAATCAAAAATCGCAGGTCCAATGTCAAAAATGCCAATACACATAAATGTTCAAAAAACAAATGCACAATGCAACAGCCACTCGCAAACTAACAGATGTAGATGGAAAAATAAACTACCCCCAATTTGCAAATACTAACTGCTTTTATCAACGGAACAATTTTTTCATTGATTGACAGTTGGAGAGGACAAATAATATTAGCATATCCGAGATGCATTTATGGCAACAGCTGCCACTGACTTGTTCCTATTTTGGTTATTTTGTCTTTGGCACATTGTACAGAACACACATGCCCTTTTGACTTTCTTTTTTGTCACAATATCATTTTACTCTCTCTCTGTCTCTCTCTCTAAGTACAGGATTGGTGTATATGGAATAAATTCCAATAACCATAAAATACTATTCTTAAAAGAGTGCTCAATCGTGACCACCGATTTGTAATATGAGTTCTGTTCAAATATTTCAGTTAAATTATATATAAAATAATATGTCCACGTGTTGACTGTAATGCTCTCCTTTGTGTGTGTGTGTGTATATATATATATATATATATATATATATATATATATACACACACACACAATTCTTTCTTTATAAAAATTATTATATACTTATCTAATAATGACATATATTGTAAATGAATTCTTATGACAGTCTTAAAACTGACAATTCTTGCTTCTTTTATACATCATTTTGCTTTTTTCTAGCTATATTCCAAATTGTGTGAATTTCTCTGCTCGTACTACAGCTTTCCAAACTCAGGAAATCATTATGGCCAAACTAGACAGGTGAGGAAGTTGTTCTCAAAATTTCAATTGCAACATATATTTCAAAACTTAGACTAGATTATTTAAATTATTACAAATAAAAGTTTAATGCCATTTACAGAATTTAATGCATGTCTTTTCATTAATATCTTTTTTTTTTTGATAGGCAACATGAGTTTGTAAATTTCATGAACTAGATGAATCAGGAAAACATTTTAAAATTTATTCTGCAAAGAACTATAATATACTTGACATATGGTGGCATTTAAAAACAGTTTCTTTTTCCTCTTTTTCTTCCAGTTTTACATGTGAAGTTGAAGTAGTTAGTAAGCTAATGTTTATCCACATGTCATAGGCAATCATTACTTAACCTAACTGTAAGATTAAATATAAATGGTGTGTGTGTGTTTTATACTCTGTTTTTTCTTTTTAGAACTGTTGATAAATTTTAAGATTTACATTTTAGCAAATACCAACCATACAAACTTCAATTCTTTGTGGTAAAAATGCACTTTTCAAAATGTATATTAGCAGCATTGAATTAAATGTTCAAAAATGGTCTTAATCTTGTGTGGAATTTTTTTAATGCTTATTTTCTTTCATTTTTCACTACATATATTTTATTGTCTAAAACAATATAAAACTTTTGATAATTTATGTTTGGGTTTCTGCAATGAGGAGTTACCATTATTTTACATTTGTAAAGAAGCCAAGTGGATTAAAATGTTGGTCTGTAAATTTGTGGCATAATAATTATTAGTTTGATCTTCAAGCTTTAGTTTAGACTCAAACTAAATGAAAACAGAATGGGCAACAATTATGCAGTACTAAAAAAAAGAAAAAAAAAGAGTGACATGAGATATCCCTGTAGACATGGACAGTAGAAGAACATTCTATCCCCAAGGATTAAATAAAAGATTCATTTTGAAAGGTAACCAAGATCTACAGATATCTGAAGAAGGTGAAATGGTACAGTCGCCAAGACATGATAATAACAGCAAAAATGAGGACATTAGTTATATTTTATTATAAAGAAATTTTCTTATTTTTTAGATACTGAAATCATTTTGAATTGATGTCTATAGTATATACAAATTTGAGTTTTATTAAATCTAATACTTTGTTTATTATTATTAATATTCTGGTTTATGTTTTATTATTTTCAGCTATAGTCTTCATTTTCTTGAAGGGAGAAATTCTCACCACATTTTCTTCAAAATCAAACAAAATGACAATAATCTTATTACATATCTTACGCAAATGAAACTTAACATTTTTAAGCATTTTTTTTATTTTACTCATTTTCTAATTTTTAAGATTATTGGGTGTAAACTAATTTGTAAAAGAGAATTCAAAGAAAACAATATTTTTCTATAAAATGAATTCTTTAGTGTTTATGAACAACTTGGTGTATTGTTAATATTATTGTTTACTTTTCATAAATGTAAAAACCTATTATTAAAACAGGTTTATATCTTAATACAAATGATTCATAAGCCCCAAGTATAATCAATACATTCATTTGAATTCTCCATAAATTAAATTTTAGGAAATTTACTTATTTTGTGTTAATAATTTATTTATTGTCAAGCTGGGTTGATTCTTCTCATTTATAAAAGGAAAGGATTTGATATTCGAAAAATTCATCTTAGAAATTAGAAATATTATTAATCTTTCAGTTTTAACACTTCAGAAAAACAATGCAATATTAGCACAGTTAGGATTCAAATTAATAACTATGAAAAAAAAAAGAAAAGAAATTGCTATAATCTGCAAAAAACTAAGAGAATTTTGTGCATATTATTATCACTCAAGCTGCTGAAAACAATCTGATAAATATAAGTTTTAAAGTTAAGCTTTGTTATTAAATTCAGTTTTGATGATTATTTACTTTTGTTAAGAAAGTATAATAGAACACTTTTAGAAAGTATTTCTTGAATTGTGTTCAACATGAAACTTTAAATTTACTTGAACAACATTTAAAATTCATAGGCAAAACAATTTATTCAATCAAATTTTTCCTCCTAAATTGTATAAATTTAACCTATCTTAGCAGAAAGTTGTTTGCTTCTTTCCTTAAAAAATTCTTCATTGAAAGAATTGATAAGTGAAGGCTTCAATTTTATCCTGAGAAGTTTTAGCTTATAAGGAAATTATTGAGGAGAAATAAAGTCTGTTTTCAGAATGATTCAACCTTTTATTTTGGTAACATAAGAGCAGGCATTATCATGCATTAAAATGATACTCTTTTTATTTGCCAAATTGGACACTGAGTTTTGAATGCACTGATTGACATTTGTTGACTATTAAACTTTGCTCCTTCATTTGACTACAAAACTTACTTTATAGCATTAATATTTATTTCAAAGTAAAATATAATACATTTTAATATTTAATTCATAGTTTATGACAAATATTACCTGACATGATATTTTTTCAATTATCAAATTAGTATTTGGGTATTTTCATGGGGCTGCTGAAAAGTTCTCAGCCTGACCGTAAGGCATTCTTCCCAAAATTCTGATTTAATAGCAGTTAACAAAAATCCTGTATGGCTTGTGCAATGGATCTTGGTATGGAGAGTAGTATCATCAAACAGGCTTCAAATTCCAGGCTAGTCTGTTGCATTTACTTTCATACGTTTATATGAAAGTAAATGCAACAGACTAGTTTTGAGAAAAGCATAAATGTATCTCTTTCCCTCCCCCACCAGCTATGGGTTAAATAGCAGAACAAACCAAGTTCTCTCGACTTGGATGTTAACCAGAAGGAAAACTGAATGGAAAACCAGCCTGAAGAGGGTGGGAGGGAGTTATTGGCTCTGTCAGGATATCTTTCTCTAAACACATTAACTGTTGTTATGGCTGCAGGTGGCACACCTACAATCTTAATGATCATTTAAAATCTAAATTAGAAGCTTTATCACACACCTTTTTTGTTGTCAAAGGTTGAATTAATGCCCCTGAGATGAGATTTAAGCAACTAGAAAGCTATATTTATGAGTGTCTCTTTGAAATCAGCTTATCAGAGAACCAAGTTAGACTGTAGGAATCCTTCCACTTGGTTTTTCATGGAATGTCAAAATTCAGAGTGTCAGGATTCGATACAATAACATAAAACATTGTTGCAGGACTGCTTGTAATTCAGCCATTTAGAATAATCATATGATTTTCATTGAAAGAACAAAATCCAGTAGAAAAAGACAACATAGTTTCAAAAAATAAACATTAATATAAGGACAAGAATAGAAGCAGTTGGTCATAGATTAGAAAGTAATGTCTTTTTGTTTTGGTTAATAAACTTCTGGAATAGGATATAAATTGTATTTGTGTACGTATTTGAGAAACAATGAAATGTTGTTATATGTGTGTTTGTGAAAGAGTCAGTACATGTGTGTGTGTAGTTCATAGTAAAAGGATACAAATAATAGTTAGAATTTGGTTCTTACTGTGAACTGGGGTGCTGTAGTATGAAGCAATCTCTCTGAAGTTTGTCTGTTGCTTTTTGCATGTGGACATGAATGAGGTCATGAAAATCATCAGTGAGAGTGACGTGGACCTTGATGACATCTGTGAGTATGCCATTTGGGGCTGGATTGCATGTGTTTTATACACTTTTTCGTAAGAACATTGGCTCCAGAATTAAATTATTTATTTCTTCTTAATTGGCCCTAAAAAGCCATGTGGTATGTTGTCTACTATGTCCGCACGATATTTTGGTGGTATCTACCTAAATCATGATGACTAATAAAACAACCTGATTTGTATTCATGGTTTTATTGGTGTGGTTTAAGATGAAAGTATTAATTGAGTATGATTGGTTTGTAAATATTGTATTTGATATTTTAGTGGACACGACAAGACAACTGGTTGGTTAAAGATTATAGGTTTATCTCAAATCTTAGTAGTGCATTTGGAATTGGTCAGACCTTATGATATTTGGACACAAACACACACACACACACACATTTTTAAATGAGTGTATAAAACTGTTTTCCTGAAATATTTATTGATAGTTATTCTTTATTATGTTTTCGCTCCTTAATAATGTTTCTCTTTCTTCTTATTCTTTCCCATTCAGTAACCTCCTTGTGTCTTAGTGGCTTTACTGCCTTGCTTGGGGTGAAATTATTTTTTTTTAAAAATTAGAAAAATATGATCAGTAGATGGTGCTTTATTTTCCTTTAATTTTAAGGAATATTGGTTTTGGTTTTTAATTTTAACTCTTCAAATAATTTCAGATTGATAAAATTGTATTGATAGCAAATTAAATATAGAGAAAAGAAAATTTTCTCCTTATGGTCATCTTGCAGGAGAAGGTTCAACTTTACTTTTTCTGCTTTAAATAGCATTGTTCAGTATACCTGTCTGTTGTTTTATCATCTCAACATGTACCCTCTTTTTCCAGTGAATATGCTAAGGTGTCGTACCAAAAGAAGTGAGTATCTGGCCAAGTTAGTTCTAGTTAGTTTGTGCCAAATAAGGTTTTTAAAGCTTCAACAAGTGGATGTATTTTTATTTCACAATTGTCCATTTTTTTTCCCAGCTGATTAGCTCTCCTCTATTTCACATGTTTTTAAATCACAATTTGAAAGACACTCACTCGAACAGCTGATTGTATTTTCAGGTGACTGTCATGATGAAACAGCAGATTCTTCTCTTACCACTGAGCACTTTCTAAGTTCACTCAACAAGCACTTTTTTCTGTATATTATTAATTATAGCACTTGGTTATGCATTACATACATTGCCAGCTGACAACACAAGGCTGACGTCTTCTGACCTGGGACTATTGCTTTCAATATAATTTTCTTTGAAGTTCTTTAAAATCAGGAAAAACACCAGGAAAACAATTATAATAGTGTTATGTATTGTAGTAATATAAAAAATATTTCCATTATATGTAATTGCACAATATAGAAATGATATGCTATTGTCATGTATAAAAATCTTGAAGATGGTTTAAATTATACAAATTTGTTTCTTTATGCTGCAATGACTTAATTTTTTTTCATTTATATTGTTGATTAACTCAATTTAGAAGTAAAAGAGTTACCTTACTTGATTTTAAATTTAACTCAAAGACATAAGAAATAGTTGTACTCATTTTTTCAATGTCATAATTTCACAAATAGGCATTTTTTTCATTAAATATTGATATATTTCTTTTTGTAGATCATGTCAAATTATATATTATTCATCTAAATACATGGTATGCCTTCTCACAGAGATAATAAAAGATCTTAGAACCCAGAAGAGAGTTTCTGATCTATATTATAGACAATAGTGTATCATTCAGTGGATCCAGGATGTCAAGCAGTTGACAGGAATTTTTTATTTTAAGGAAAATTTAGGGTTACCTTGTATTATTTAGTATTTTTTTTATTTGAAAAATTCCTTTATCTAGATATTTAAAAAGTTGTTTTTTTAAATTCTGCTTTGCCTCAGCAGAAGTGTTTGGATCCACTGCCTCTCCTTTTAAAATTTCTTTCAGGAGAATTGGCAATGATTTAAGTTTGCCTAAAGTTTTGAATTTCCACAATGAGATGTCCATAAACAAATGTAAAACTGAAAAAAGCTTAATATATATTTTATAGAAAAAAACATATCTTGGTTCAACTTTTTATCAAAATGGTTTTTAGAAAAATAGTGAAACAACTATTTTCTGTTCTCTTCTCTTCTGTACACTATTTAACTAAATTGGTCCCATTATATGATAGATTAAAATAAAGTAGTTTAATAACTGTATTATGCTTTTTTTCTTTTTGGTTTATGCTAAATGATTATATATATATATATATATATAATGATTCAGTATATCTACTGATTTTTTCTGGATTTATCTGTTTTGTTCAATTCCTGCATACCTTACTATAATGATTATTAGTTGATCATAGATGTATCATAAATAGGCTTTTTATCAATGAAATAATTTTTCAAAAGTTACTTTACAAAACAATTCTGAAATCAATTTGATTTTTCATATTTCTCACTAATGATGAATTGTTTCATATGTAAATCACATAATACTTTAAGGTAATCATACTCAAATTACTAGTAGTAAATTCATTTTTATTCTAATAACAACTGCTCAAGTATTTTTTTCATTTGTTTTTTTAAATATTTGGAAAAGTTCTCTTCAACATAACATATCTTTAAGGTGCATCATTATTTGTAACAATACATTGAGGGCCTGCAAAACTGTCATTGTTATGAAGAAAAAATAAAAGAATATTATTATTGATTATTCCTCGTTATAGATGGTATCAACCTTGTGGTAAATGTCAGTGAAGATTTCACTTGAACACAGGTTTTCTTTTGGATACCAAACAAAAACCATGAAAGAATCATTATGATGAAATAAAAATGTTTAAAAATCACATTTGTATGGAATTGCTCACTGTTACATTTGGTTAGTTAAAATTCTCACTCATTTCTTTCACATGACTCTTTTTCTATTAGTCACTTTGCACTTGATATGTTTGGCAAAACGTCATCTTTTTTTTAGCTTCTACTTGTCTGTATCATATGTTGTTTAGTAAAAATCTTTTTTTGCTTGAAGTGTTCAAAAGCCTGTTTATTTATAATTACAAGTGTTTGATTGTTTAATGTTTGATAACAGCCTTGATTATCTCTCTTGGATTATAAATATACATATGCAAAGCTTTCAAAAGCATTCATATCTTTCTCTCTCTCTTAAATGTTAAAAGGATGAATCTCATTTGAATAGTAAAAACTAATGTTGAAAATTACATGAATGAAACTAATTCAACTACTGTCCTTTATCTACTTTTTAAGGTACTTTGGTGTAATGAGATTGTTTTTCTCAATGATTTTATGGTATTCTATTTTTCTTTCATGGTTTTCTAATGTTTTATGTGTTTTAAATAATTTGTACATTACAATCTGAGGCATGTTATAAATATCTCTGTGTTTTGGTAAACTTATATTAAAAAAAAACAAATACAAAACTCATGATGCAAAAACATAAAATAAAACCCTTTCTATCTGCAAATGTATAAAGAAATGATGACTAAATATTGATGATTTAATTTTATTGAAATATGATGCAAGACTATTGCATAAATTCTCTTTATCAAGTTTTTTTAATCAATCTCTCAGAATTAGCATTTTATTGTATTCTCAAATAGTCTCTCATCTAAATAATGACTTATCTCTGATTAACCTGATTTGGTGTGAATTGGTTATAAAATCATAACATAAAATCATAGGGTATTTTATATATATATATATATATATATATATATATATATATATATAATTATTTATAAATTAATGAAGAAATATTTGTTTACATCCTTAAAATATTTAATCACATTTTTTTTTTCCATTTTGTAGTTTAGAAATATAAGTACATTTTATGTCATTTAACAAAACCCTTTGACTACTTTTCAGAGTAAAAGAAAAAGTTTTCAACCTGAAGAATTTGATATTAATTTTGTGACCTATCTATTTCTATCACATTTTATTTATGACATTTCAATTTTGATTATTTTCAGTATTTCTCCAGTTGTACCCACAAATTTCTCTCTCTCTCTCTCTGATGCTATCATTACTTAGTGATTTTATTTAAATTTTTAAAAATTATAAAGATTTGGAATACCTACCATTGAGTAGCTGTTAAGCTCATCTTGAAAAGCAATTTGATTCTCACTGGGTACACAAATATAATAGCCTATAATGACCACCCTAAGCTACATAAATATCCCTAAAAATAGGTAAAGTAAAAAATGCATTGCTGAAATGTTCTGTCAATTACTTGACTATTTTTTTCTTTATCTTTCTTTTTTAGGAGAAGAAAAAGTGTGTATGGTCCTCCAGTAGGCAAAAAGTTGGTGGTATTTGTAGATGATTTAAATATGCCTGCCAAAGAGAAATATGGAGCCCAACCACCCATAGAATTGTTAAGACAATGGCTGGACCATGGTCATTGGTATGACAAGCGAGACACCTCAAAATTAATTCTGCAAGATGTGGTACAGCTGATTTTGTTGTTTCATTTTGTTTTCTTTTTGTCAGGGACTGTTTACCCTTGAATGGAGGGAGAAAGTTCTTTTGACCGGAAGGAACTATAAAAGATGTTTTTCAGGAATAAAATGCAATGTTAGCTGTAGATTCTTTACACTATCAAATTAACACAACATAATGGAACAAATTAAGCAATAAAAATTAGTAAACTTCGGAGATATTTTTTGTTTTTTATAGTGTACATTCAGTTCATGGTGTACTTAATTGTAGAGTAAATTAGCCAAAAGTCATTTAATCAAAAATTTTCAAGGGTTAGATGTGGTTAAAACTGTGTGGCATAAACTTGAGGCGTTCATTGTTAAAATAATTTTGTTTCTCAGTTAAAGATAAATGGATTGTAATTTGAAGCAATTTGATATGAAATATTTTTCTTTTTTTTAAAACTTAGCAGATCTACTACTAAGAAAATGATTATAGAGGAATATTTAAAAGTTGGATTGAAATTTCTAGATTAAAAAAAAATGAAACTAATAAGATGCTCCAATCCGTGTAAACTAATAAGAGTTAAAATGAAAATAGTCAATATTTTTACTTTAGTAAACACATTAATAAAAGAAAATTATTATTGTAGAAGAATTAATACATTCTTAAGAAATCATTCATTATTTCTATGATCTCCATTTTCATAAGTATTTAATGTTAAAAATTGTAAAAATAGAAGTTATGAGGTGGATCAATAAGTTATTATTGACCAGTTATTAGCGAAATTTTGATTCTTTCACTGTATAATGTTTTATCTAGGATTAATATTCACCACTGAATTAAGAAAGAAGCAGATTCTATTGAAAAAAATTAATATTTATTATGTTAAATAAACACTTTTTTTTATCATTAAACTACAGAGTAATTGATTTTAACTATATATGTTTTCTGTTCTTTTTATTGTTTAATTGTTGCCAGTTGTTTATCTGAAATATTAAACTTTAAATTGTCTAAAGTTTTTGTGATTTGAACACTGGTTATATCAGTTTATTAACACAAATATGTATCCTTTTTTTCTAGTTTTATCTCAGTTTTAGCAAAAGAATTGAAATGCTCACAACTCAGAAAATGTTATTTAAATGCAGTTTAATTACCTAGAGTGGTTCTTAGGCCTTGTATAAGGTGAACATTATTAAAAAAAAAATAAAATAAAAGTTGTATTGTGACTCAGAAAATATATAAAGTGTTAAGTTTCTCCAACTTAAGCTTTAGAAAGAAATGAAGACAAAGATGTGTACATAATCTCAATGTTCCTTAATTTCAGTGGTTATGCAAGAATTTGTGTCTCCAATTTGGTGAAGTTGTTCTTTTTTGCTGAAAGTCATAAAGCAATTACAGTTAGCCAATATATTATAATAAGGATTTTAGAAAGAATTAAATGTTGTATTTGTTATTGAATTTTATAAAATCAGTAATGTTATTAATTTTGATTTTTCAATCTTACAGCTTTTTGTATCAGCTATGGGCCCACCTGGAGGAGGTAGAAATACCATTAGCACGAGGTTCACTCGTCACTTGAATATTATAACAATTAATGAGTTTGATGATAGCACATTGTCCAGAATATTTGGAATGATATCAGATTGGCATTTCAGCCGTGGATTTGAAAATGTTTTCCCAAGGATGGGAAAGGTAAGGCTTATTTTATGAAAAGAAGTGAAGAATTTTAAGAATCTTTAATTAAAATGAATGAATAAATTCTTTGTATGGTAGATTACTTTGCAGAAAAGTTTAGTTTAAATTGATTACTTTGCAGAAAAGTTTAGTTTAAATTGATTACTTCCAGATAAAGATATGTTTATTAAATATTTTCCTATTATTTAAAAAACGTTATTGTAATAGGAAATAACTTAATCTTTGCGTTTATTCAATTAAGAATACTACTATTCATCTGACTTGACAGCGGAAGTATACAGCTTTTATAGCTTGGATTATCTAAGAGGAGATAATCCATATTCACAACATTCTCCCCACCAAATTTCTCACTGATAGGGAAGAAAGTCCCTTAAATGTCCAGGCTCCCTACGAGTTCGCAGTGGCCGCCTCGGCAGTCCATGATTCGTGGTCGGAGTATTCGAACAGGGAGGCTCTTCAGGGAGAGCCTCTGTGGGCTCTAAAATACCTTGCTCCGAAATGTTTCCTTCTCAGAGGAGCAGGCCGTTCCACGTCAGAGTCAGTCTCTGGATGAACACGTTTATTCGGTGCTAGCCCTTCATCTGTCAGGGTTTCAGGTGTTGGCCCATCCAAAGTGTTTGACGGGGCCTCAACGGAGACAGTGTCGTCAGACGGCGTGTCAGGAACAATTTCAGTGCCATGATCTTCCGGAGGGGCTTCAGTGTCAGGGGTAGTTGGTCTGTCCTCAGGGGCTATCCACGGTCCGGGTACGTCTCCGGTCGGTGCTAGGTCCCTGAGAGACACATTAGACTCTCTACCATCTGCATGTCGTACTAGCGCGTACTGAGGGTTCGCCTCTATAAGCTCTACCTCGTCCACCAAGGGATCGTTCTTGGTGTAACGTGCATGTCGTCTCAGAAACACAGTACCGGGTCGAGAGAGCCAAGATGGAAGCGAAGCTCCCACCAAACTCCGTCGCTGAAAATGTAGAAACCTTTTGTGTGGGGTGGCATTCGTGGCGGTACACAATAGGGAACGAATGGCGTATAATGCGACAGGAAGGAGATTTTCCCAATTATCAATTGAACATCCGTTACTTGAGGCAGCCAATTGAACGGTCTTCCAAATAATGCCGTTATATCATTGGCCGTTACCCTTAGGGTTGTAGGGAGTTCTCCTCGTTCCTGTAGAAATTGCCGAAGCTGCTCTGACATGAAAGAAGCCCCTCGGTCCGAATGTATATAGGCAGGGGCTCCAAAGATGGTGAACAATGAGCAGAGGCATTGTATAATTGCAGCAGCCGACATGTCTGAACAAGGGAAGGCAAAAGGAAACCGTGAATATTCGTCGATAACCGTTAATATATATCTGTTCCTTGTTTTACTTGGTAGCGGTCCTTTAAAATCAAGATTGAGTCTTTCAAACGGTTGTGTTGCTTTTATTAAAACACCAGTTTGGGGTTTCTAAAACCGAGGCTTTATTTCAGCACACGTTCGACAAGAATTTGTAATTCTTTTTACCTCCTCCACTGAGAAAGGCAAGTTTCTACACCTCACAGCATGAACCATTCGAGTTATGCCCGGGTGACAGAGATTGTTATGTAGCGTTTGGAGTTCGTCCCCGCTTGATGCCGTACAGCATGCTCTTGACAGTGTATCAGCTGTTAAGTTCTCCTTGCCAGGTTGGTAGCTGACGTCAAAGGAGAAACAAGATAGCTCAATTCTCCACCTCGCTATTTTCTCATTCTTTATTTTACTCGTAGTTTTAGAGTTGAACATAAAAGCAACTGATTTCTGGTCAGTAATAAGTTTAAAGTGGCGTCCGATCAGGTAGTGTCGCCATTTTCTTAATGCCTCGACTATGGCGTAGGCTTCCTTTTCAATTGCGGGGTGTCGTCGTTCAGCCTGTGAGAGGGTCCTTGAAAAGAAGGCTACAGGACGATCAGCTTGTTTCAAAAAGAAGCAGCAATAGCACAGTCTGACGCATCCGTTTCAACAACCAGAGGAATATTTTGGTCTATTGTTGTAATTGCAGATTTCGCAATATCCTTTTTCAGTCCCTCGAATGCCTCAACGGCTTGATGGGACAGAGGAAACGTCTCTACTTGTGTCAATGGATGTATCTTTTCTGAGAACGAAGCAATCCATTGAGAGTAATGAGCAAACATGCCCATAGCACGTCGAAGGAAGGCTGGTTGTGAGGGACAGGCATCTGGAGTAAAGGTTTCAATCGATCTGTGTCCGGTGCCATAAAACCTTTGCTTATGGTATACCCCAGTAGGTTTATTTTGTCCAGTCCAAACGAGCATTTGTCGTCGTTTAGGGTAAGGTTGTATTTATCGACGGCGGACATGAACCGTCTGAGATTTTCGTCGTGTTCCTTTCTATTATGGCCACATACTGTGACGTTGTCGATGTACGCAAATGTGCCTTCCAGTTTCTCATCCGTTATGATTTGGTCGACTATCCTTTGGAAGCTGGCTACCCCATTCGTAACGCCAAAAAGGAATCCTGCGAAATTGATATAGTCGACCGTTCGCCTCGAAAGCAGTGTATGGCTTGTCTCTAGGTCTAATGGCGATCTGATGGTACGCGCTTTTCAAGTCCAGAGTGCTAAACATACGATATTTGGCTATTTCGCCTATCATTTCATCTATCCTGGGTAGTGGGAAGGCGTCCAAAAGAGTAAATCTATTTATGGTTTGGGAGTAATCTATAACCATTCTCTTTTTATGGTTGCTAGAAGTGGTTATAACTACCTGAGCCCTCCAGGGTGATTTGCTAGGCTCAATTATACCCTCCTCAAGTAGTCTTTTTTATCTCAGAGTCAATGAATTTTTTATTATTATAAGAAAAACGTCTGCTTCTCACTGCTATGGGTTTGCAGTTTTCAGTTAGGTTTTCGAAAAGTGACGGGTACTGGATTTTTTTGCTGTCGCCAATCCACAAATTTTCAATGTGGGCATTGAACCGCCAAACGGAATTTCAACCTGTGAGTGTTGCTGCAAAAAATCGTGTCCCAGTATTATTTTTCGCAACAAAGGTTTTTCATTACGGATAATTTAGTGGTTTTATAGGAGACGTCATTAAATAGTAAGTCCACCAAACAATAACCACTTACTTGCGCAGACAATGACGCGTTTGCCATTGTTACTCTGCTGGGGGGAGGGACAAAATACAATTTGTTGGTTTTACCAAGCTTTCTTTGATAAAATTTCCTGAGCTCCCGGTATCGAGCAGGGCATTTGTAGACCTCCCGTTAATTTTCACTTTTACAATAGTTTTTGAAAGGCAGTGGGGGGAGGCGGCTAAAGTTGCAGAAGTATTTTGACGAGTGGATTTGTATAGAGTTTTAGAAGACTTGCATACCTTTGAAAAATGACCAAGTTTTCCACATTTATGACAACGAGTATCTCTGGCAGGGCATGAGACTCGTAGGTGTTTAGATAAGCCGCAAAAATAGCAAGTGTCCTTTTTAAAGCGGCAGTGACCGATTGTTCTTGAAGCTTCGTCGGACTATCGTCATGAGGGGGACAGTAAGAACAGGTGGGTTTAACGCGGCGCCCACGGTGTCTGGCTGTAAATAAGAACTAGACTGCTGTATAGCACTTTCGAAGATATAGGCTTGCTCGTAAGCTGTTCTAAGTGTAAGGGTCTTATTCTCAAGAAGACGTTGTCTTATCTGAGTATTGCGTAAGCCGTTAATGAAGGCGTCCAAAATGTGTAGCTCTTGGGCCTCTAATGCCGTCATTGGGCAGAAGTTGCAATCTTTGCTCAGTGTCCGAAGGCTCTTAAGGAAATGGTCCAATGTCTCGCCTGATTCTTGTCGCCAGTCGTTTTGAAAGTAGGTGTCTAGAAAATATCTCATTTTGGGGCTTTATGTATGTAGCGTTCAGTACATCGATTGCTTCTTCGTAGGTAACGCAATCCAAGATAATTTCGTTGACTGTGTGAGACAGGTAGTTGGTTAGGAGCGCACGCTTATTGATGGGACGTCCGGTCTTTCTGAATGTAGAACCTCGATGAAATTTGTAAATGTCTCCGCCAATGTTTCCAGCACTTGTCGGCTGAATCGCTTCCTGGATCTGTGGTAAGTCGCTCAGGTCGCATAAATTGTTCCATTCTTAATTGAATAAAATGTAATGAAAACAGGACAAGAGATTCTGTCTAGTAATCGTTTATTCAATTAAGAATACTACTACTCATCTGACTTGACAGCGGAAATATACAGCTTTTATAGCTTGGATTATCTAAGAGGAGATAATCCATATTTTGCAAACCCAGAGAAGAAGCGCTCATATGATGAAATACAAGACCTAAAGGAACTCACAAAAATAATGGAACAGTAAGTTCACCCAATGATTTTAAATTTTGTATTATTACCATTAAACTTTTGAATCTAATGATTTCTGTTATTTGAGTTTAAATAAATAAAACCCTCAATTCCTGAATATATCATGCATGGCAACTTACTATAACAGCAGTTACTGACTGAATATCCTAATGTTAACTTTAACATTGCAGGTCTCTATGCAAAGTTTATCTGATTGATAATTACACTATTTCAGTTTCTGATTGTATAGATTTGGTCTTCTACAAAGCTATCAAGTTTTGTAGCTTAACAGTTAAAGTTGTTGGGTATTTACCAGGCTTCTTCAAGACAAAAAAAAAAAAAAAATAGGAGTTCAAATCCCACCAAGAGCTTATCATAAAGTTGAGTAAAGTTGCAACAGAAATCATAGTTAAGATTAATTATCATGGTTATAAGAAAAATGTTCTTGAAATTCACAAAATTCTACATTTTACCTCAAAATCATGGAAAGATTCAAACAATGATAAAATATTAATATTATTGGCATTTAATATAATGATTTTTAAAAGAACTTTTCCTTGTCTTATTCCTGTGCATTTGATACTTAACATTTTCTTTTGAATCTTCATTCCGCAGTTACCTGGATGAATGTAATGCTAACAGCAAGAGTCCAATGTCTCTAGTGATGTTTAAATTTGCCATTGAACACATTTCTAGAGTTAGCCGTGTCCTATTGCAGGATAATGGACATGTGCTTCTTATTGGTAAATCTGAAAAAATTTTTGTGGTTTTTATGTAAAGCAATATTGCCAGTTTTTTAAATATGGAATTTTAGAAAGATTTACAGAGATAAAAGGAAATTTATAACAATTGATGAAGAAATTAGGTACATTATTATTGATTTGAATATTCATATTTTCATTGTGTGAAAACCTATATAAATGATGAACAAAAGCTTAAAGAAGAATCATTATCTGTGAACAGGTCTCTCTATAAATGTTATTTTTCTATAAAACAAGTATTTATGTTCTAGCTTAATGTAGTCATTTTAAAATTCATATGTCTTTACTTGAATTGTCACTATATAATTAAAATTCTGTTTTTACTTGAAGGAATTGGTGGCAGTGGGCGCCAAAGTGTTACCAAACTTGCTTGTCACATGGCAGAATATGACATGTTCCAGATTGAAATTACTCGCAATTATACAAAAGTTGAGTGGAAAGATGATCTGAAAAAGGTTTGTGAAATGTTTGTATGAACTTTCTCCATGTCATTCCTAACTGATCATTGTGCAGTTGATTTTTATTCTTAATTCTGTTAAAATGAAATTATTTATTTTGAAGAATTTTAATCAACAATCATTACAGGAAAAGCTGAAACTAAAATAAAGAAATGTTTTCATTAAAATTATTCAAGTTAATGCATTCACTCAGGATAATTTTTGTTTATATTTTATGATAGAAGAAATAATGTAAAGCCAGAAAGTTAGATATTCTTCTTCTCTGTACCGTATCACTTCATGACTTGGGTGATCATAACTCTCCACAATTTCTTGTCCTTTGTAGATTTTAGTAAATTTTGTTTTACTGTCACTCCTAATAAAAAAAAATATTGACTATCATATACAAAGACTGAATAATCAACAGTCTGTAGTAAATTAAATAAGTTTTCAGGTCAAATATGGAAATCTTGACTGCTAAGAAGAAATATAAACTATTATATTATAGTTATCTCTTGCAACCATTTGCCATGGCAAATCTCTCACGTGTTCCTGTATAAGGAGCAACAGTAAAAAGAAGATAGAAACAAAAAAGGATGATAAAAGCAAAATTCCACGAGTGAGAAGTGTGAGAGAAGAAACTGTTAGCATAGAACTTACAGTTACATCTAGCTATTTCAACTGTAAAATGATGAAACTGGCTGTCAATTTAGTACTATGCTTAAATTTGTAAAATCAAGGTACTAAAGAAAAAGCTCATCAGAACAATTGACATAAAAATGTTTATAGAAAAAGCACAGGGAGGCTATATTATGGCATTTTGAAAGTGACTGAAGCTAAGATGCCAGGTCAGGACTGATAACATTTCAAATTTTTCATGGGATTTTATATTGCATTGCCTATATTATCTTAATTCATAAAAAACTCAAACATCTATAAAGTATACTTTTGTATATATGTTGACAACCATCTCAAATACTATATATTAATATCTATTCCAGCTTCTGCGAAATGCAGGATGCAATGCAAAACCGCATGTGTTCCTGTTTTCAGACAACCAGATTAAAGATGAATCTTTTATGGAAGATATAAGCATGATATTAAATACAGGTGATGTTCCAAATCTATATGCAGCTGATGAAAAAGCAGAAATAATTGAGAAAATGCAAAATGTGGCAAGATATGAAGTAAGTAAATCTCTCTCTTACACTCAACCACACATTCTGACACTCCAATTAGTCAAGTTTTTATTTCACTTTGCTTTGTTGCCTGTGCATCAATACAATTTGACTTTGTTACTTTTAAATAAGTTTTATTTTATTACATTCATTTTTACAACACCATATCACATTTTATTATGCAACTTAATATTTTCATTGAGAAAATTTACCAACAAATGTTAGTAAACATTTCAGTATATTCTTATATTTAATGAATAATATATCCCGTGTGTTTCAGCTTAAAATATCCATCCTTATTAAAATATATTGATAATTTTTTTTATTATGCAAACAAATTAAGTGTCACACAATTTTTTATTTATAAATAAATCCAAAACTTATAGACCACAGAATCTTAGAAACATATATTTGATTAACACAATATCCAATATACTTAAATGAGTTATTACTTTATAATTTTGCATGTTTATATGAGCTCCTTAACATTCTATAACTTTCATCAATCCTTTTTTTTTTTTTTAACTTTTCTACCATTTCTACTTTAAAATTACTTGCAGCAGTTTTTATTGCTTTCAAGTTATTTTTGCTTGAATGTTTTTCTTTTGGTCATTTATTTATATATATATATATATGTATATATGAATGATGAACAACAGGTTTTCTATTGGATTAATATCTGATAATGTTAGGGGCCATTCTATTAACTTGGTTTTCTTGCAATTATCTATATTTATCTTGATATTATTATCATCAACTCCTATAATTTTACTGCTTACAATACTAAGATGATAGTTTGGTTGCTTTTCTTCTTTTATGTGCCATGTCTTTTCAAGACATAGGTGAACTTGGCTCTTCATTTCTTCCTGTCCCTTGTAGCTCTCAATAATTTTTATCTTTTTGTTATTTCTCCCAGATCCTGTGCTACCATAGACTTGTTTAAGCTTGTTAAGTATGTCATGCATTGCTTTCCCTTGTCCTCCTTTTCTCTCTATCCATCTTGTGAGTATTAGATTTTCTAAGCCCTCCTTTCTCATTATGTGCCTCTTTCTGATGTTAAGTATAAGCTTCCTCTTTATTTACATCCTCTCCAAGACCTCATTGTTGCTCACATGTTCGGTCCATGGTATCCTTAGCATCCTTCTGTAGAACCATACCTCTGTTGCCTCAAGTCTCTTCTTCATCTTTGAGGAGACTATCCAACATTCACTGCCATAAAGAAAGACAGATATACATAGATTTTCAGTACTCTTTTCTTTTAGTTACCAACGAATTTTCCTAGAATTTCTTAATATTTGCTTATTTTTTGGAATGAATCTTTGACTATTCCAAATGTCTTTGGATTTCAGCATTACATTTTCCTGTCGTCTATGAACACTTCCCAGATATTTAAATTTCTGTACCTCATTTAATTTTAGACACTTCAACTTGTAAATTCACATTTCCGAAATTCATCTTTCTTGCTGACAATCATGCATTCTCTGTTCTTACAATTGATGCTTAGTCCCTTTTCTTCTGCTTTCCTTTTTATTTGTCTAGGAGTTTTTGTAATTTTTTTCCATTTTCTGCTATCATCAATACTGTGTCATCTGCATATCTTATGTTGTTAAGATTGTGGCTGTCAGTGATGAATCCCGGTAGGATTTCCAATTCTCTCAGCATTGCCTCACTGTATAGGTTGAATAAGTCTGGTGAGAAGACATATCCTTGCCTTATGCCCCTTTCTATTTTTGTATATATGCTGAACTCATTTTTAAGTGTTTTTTTAATATTCTTTATCATTTCCTCTGTTTAATTTCACAACATTAGCTAATATTTTTCTTCTTGGTAAATCCTCTTTTGTTGCTTACTATCTTTTTAATTTTTTCAAATATTTTTTTATACCATTCTTAAAGCTGTTTTTCTATTATCTTGCCAATGTTTTCAGTTTCTTTTTGATTGTTCTATGGTTTTTGCTGAACTTTATTGCAATAGATAGCAATGTGTCCCTGAGTCAAGTTTATTATATTCAATATCTTGTTTCTCTTTGGGAAAGGTATTTGAATTTACAACTTCCCCAAAATTTATATCAGGAAAATCTTTTTTTTGTGTTTTTAAAATTTTACATCTTTTCTCTGTTTACTTTTGTAATTCCAGTTTCTTCAAATAATTTCTTGTCAATTGATTCACTTGTTTTTATTCTTTTAATTGCCATCCTTTCAAATCTCTTTTTTATGACATTTCTCAAAGTCAGATTTTTTCTTTCTTTTTTCTTATTTTCCAATGTTTTATATGTTATTTGATTGTTCTAATCTAATTTTCATTTTTTTCACAGTTTTTAATCTAATAAATCATGATCAATAACATCTTTTTCATTATTTTTATATAACATAAAAACAACCCTTGAAAATAATAAAAAATAAATATGATCTGAGATGAATGATTGGAATTTCAATCATTTGACCCAGTGGATAAAGAATACATTTGTTTAGGTCCAGTGACTAGACCCAAAGAGTTTATGAGTTCAAACCAAATAGAATTCACTGTGAACCAAAAAACGTGGATTAGTTGAAATGGAAATAACTGTGACATCTGGAAGAGCCATGTCATGTAGAACTAGAACAATCTACCCCGGTGAATGAAATAAAGGGTTCTGTTCAAAAATTTAAATCATCTGAAGAAGGCCAGAATTTACAATTTATTAAAATTAGGATGAATATGGCAATGAAGATGAGGATAACAGTCTGAATAATGTAAATAATGTAAATAACCCATTGTAATCTTTATGTATATAAAATTAAAAAACATCTATAACTATTATATAGCAAAATAGTTATAGATATAATTTAAAAACACCAATAAATTTTTTTCAAATGAAAATAAATGCTTTCCTGAATAAAAACAGCTTTAATATTAACATTAATAGCGAAATAATTTATTATGCAATAATAGTTATAGATATTTATTTGTTAATTTCAGATATATAAAGATTATCATGAGGAATAATATGAAGAACAACCCTTGAATTGCATAAAATCTCATTCCACCAAATAAGTTATTGTAAATATTTAAAAATAAAAACAGATATATAATAAATAAACTGTAAATTTTAGCTTACAATAAGTATAACCTGAAAATTGTACCAACATTGGTTGGTTAAGATGAATTTTGTTGTGATAGATTTTATTATTCAAGTGTTGTAGGTAAAAATAGATTGGGAAATGACATTAATGAAACAGAGGAATATAAATATTTATTCAATTTAACAGTATATTGTATGGTTCCCTTGTACTTTTGTTTTATATCAATGTTTAGTATGCATGCCTTTTAGTTAATTGTTCAAATAACAATAATAATTGTGCATCTCTGTTCATGAATGGAAGTAGTACGGAAGCATCATAGCTGGGGCTTAGTTGATTACTTCAATGTTCATACAAGAACCATGTCAACTAGGCAGTCATAATGAGAATTTGATCCTCAGTTTGAATAACTGACTGAATGAAAGAAAGTTAACCAATTTGATGGTATTTCTAAGTTATGCTTTTTTTTTTATCCAAATATAATCATTTTTTTTACATTTGTAATAAATGCATAAGAAATGGTATACAGTTATCAGATTAACAATCATGATGGGTATATATTCAATTTATTTATTTATTGATACATGTGAACTTTTATTTTTAGGTAAACAGATCTTTCATTAATAAAAATAAAAATAACAATGATCCCTTCTTATTACTCAAAAATTTATATTTTTGTCATGTAAAAAGTTAAAATGACACATGAAAATATAAAATATTTGTAAAAGACAATAGGATAAAAAGGAGAATAATTTTGCTTTTTTTAATTTATTTAATTTTAGGGAAAAAAAATTGAGCCACCCTTTTAAATTTGAATAATTTCTTCATTGAGCTTGAAAACATTTTTTTCATGTATACTGGCCATGATTCCCATTGGAGAACAAGTTAAGAATTACCATTCATGTTTCCATCCTTGATTAGTTGCTGTACAATTGATTGGTTCCAGGTGAGTATTTATGTTCCAATCAACAAAATGCTTAGTAATAAAACAGAATGATAGATGATAACACATCTATAATTTTTTTTTCAAATAATATCCTATGATAGTCATCAATAAATATTTTATCATGGATATGAAAACATCTCTATGAATTTTCACATACTTTCCACTTTGATAAACATATTCCTTTATGTAAATGTTTACAAATACACAGACAGCAATATAACTATATGACAACTGTTTATTTGATGGATACAATTTAAAAGTTTTTTCTTTTCAATAACAACAGTTGAAATATTTAATGACATTTCTAGATTGAAAATAATCATCTGATTGCCAAATTTTGCTTTTCTCTTAGATTTTCCTGTATATATGGTCTTGATAGACAAACACGGCTTTTTTTAGGCTTATAATTGAAGAAAGATTAATAAGGCCAAAATTTACATATCATTAGAGACAAACAATTTTTGCATATTGTATTTTTGTCAGAAAGGTAACAGTGTCAACTTGAAGTGTTTTTTTATAACAAAAATGTAACAATAATACTAGTGTTTTTGTGAAATTTTTAAAATTAATGATTTTATTATATACCATATTATTCAGACCAACATGTTCATTTTATATAAAATTTTTGTGTATTTAAATTTTTTATTATTAAATGTATGCTTGAACATTGTAATTACTATGTCAAGTTTTTCTTGTAAAAAAAGAAATTATAAAAATAGTCTTCCTTGCATGTTGAAAACAGTTTTATTTTCATACAAATCAACTATGTTTAACAATATATAATACATATAGAAATACTGGTTCTCCTCTGATCACCTAAGTTAATCAACATATTGAATAATTTAGTATTACAAAATATGATAACTGTTTTTGGGAATATAATTTAGATAAATTTGAATATCCAGATAGGAATGGATAATGATATTGGAATTTGAAATCTGAGAGCTGAGGTTCAAATTCTTTTTCCATTCATTACATTTACTCGTATCAAAATACTCTTGGGATTCTTCATGTCCCAATCGTCGCATTTTTGACTCTCAGCATAGTAAGACTTGTATTTTAAAGTTATTTTTTCTCAAAATTTTTTTAATACAATTCACTATTTTATTTTATATTTTGAATTTAGTAGAATTTATTATGATACAAATGTTGATAATATTCTGTAAAAAACAGTTAATCAATAATCTTACTTATTATAAAACGCAGGTTGTGTGTGTGTGTGTCTGTAACGTTTATATGTTGGATCGAATTTCCTACATTTTTTAGCCGATTTCAACAAAACTTCACAGGACTACATAAAATTACCTTTTGGTGGTTCTAATGGCGCCGAAAATGGGAAAAACACAGTTGTTTTTTTAATAAAATCAATTTGAAAACACGATTAAGACACATCGTGAGAATGAAAGGGGGACAACTCACCCACGAAAATGTAAACAAAAGAGCATAGCATGATGAAAAAACGCCGAACTTGACGAAAAACAAAATTTTATCGTCTAATGTTCATATTATTATTAAAGAGGAAAGATCAAAGTATTTTTGGGGTATTTTTTTACATTTTTAATCGTTCCTAGCACGTCTGAAATTTTCGTTAAAATATTTTTTTTTTTTTGGTCAAAAAAAGGACAGATAATCAATCATTTTAATCATTTTTTTCGATTTGATAAAAAGATTAAAATCTTACTTTGATATTCTTTTAAAAATCAATTATCATTTTTTCAAAACTGATTTTAATAAAAACAGATATTATACTGTTTATTTAAAATATTTTGAACCAAGCTTAACTTAGCTTCTGCGCCGAAAAAAAATGTAATTTGAAAATAAAACAAAGCAGGTCATAACCTTTCGCGTCGCTTGACGATTGACGAAAGGCACATTCATGACGTTTAGATAACTTACGGAGGGTAATTTTTCTACGGATGGAAGGAAGTGAAATTATTTAAGTGAACAAATTATTTACCTCGTTACTTTTAAAGGAAAACTTTCAGCGCTCTAATTTTTATTTTTATTTTTTTTTTTTTTTTTTTTGTACTTAGCTTTCATTTTTTACGTTTACGATGCTTTATGGAAAATATAAAGAAATTAAAAAATAAGACTGTTAATAGTGAGATTAAATTTCATAAGAAAAAGGTATCTAATTAATTTAGGTACCTTTCTTATGAAATTTTATCAGAAGTGTACATAAAATACTATAATTTTATGTACATTTATTACATTTTACTGTGTTATTTGTATTTCCATTCATTTTATTATTAATTTTGATATTTCATTTATGGAAAAATGTCATAACTGAGATTAATATAAAAATAAGATCATATAAATTAAAGTTTAGCAGTAGTTAAATTTCATAAGATGATACTGTTACTTGTAGGTACCCTTCTCAGTTGAAATTGAAAACTCAAATTAACTTCTCCATACGTGTTTCGCAAAAGTAAAGGGCTTAACAGCGGAGAACAATGATGAACTCAAATAATGCAACTAAATTGTATTCTGGTTGGTCTTCCGTACTTGATAATTACTGTCCGACTATAAACACAAAAATTACATTTCTTAATTACCATGGCTAATCTGATTGGTCCAAATTATACAATTTTCAGAGCGCTAGACAATGACAATCTCACACGGACATTTTGAAAGGTTGATGTTGCTTTTTAACTAATGTTAAAATATTTTTAAAAAATTTAAATTCAATTTAAACATTTTTTAAAAAATTTTTAAAATTAAAGAAATAAGAAATAATTGTATTAAAAATTCAATTTTCATTGAAAAATTTTTTTTGCTTCCAGAAAATATTGTCCATATTCATAAAAACAAATTAAAACAAATGAAAGCATTTGAAACTAAATAATATATTTGTTTTATTGAGTTTTGTGTGTTACAATTCACAGCTGATTTTCAGGTACGTTGGCCAAAAAAAAAAAAAAAAAATACATGATTTGCATTCTTCAAAGCCTTGTGCTTTTAACTATTGTAATCACTAAAACCGATGGTCTCGAATTTCTAGAGTTTTTCATAAAATTAGTTATGGGGGGTGTTAATAAATATAAAAAAAATATTTCTGCCATGACTTTAATAAAAAAAAAACATATTTATAATAATTTTGATCATCTGTGAATAGTTTCTGAAAGTTTCATTAACATCTGACAATTATTTTTATTTTTGCAAGATTTTCCAAATTAATGTGTGTAAATACAAAAAAATGCGCTAAAAATTATCTATGTTATTTACTACCCCTTGTTGCAACAAAGAGAAACAAGGTTTTTTAAATCAAAATTTAGAATATTCTAAAAAGATGGAAAAATTTTAAAAAATAATTAAAAAAAATTTAGTCTATCCTCTTCATAAAAACATAAGCATTTTGACGATAAAATTTTGTTTTCATAAACTTTAGCGTCTTTTTCATCAGACTATGCTCTATGTTTTAGCGATTCCGTGGAGTGACTTAGGTTAAAAAACCCAGGTTGTTTGTGTGTGTGTGTGTGTGTGTGTTCCTTTATATATGGGATCGGATTTCTTACATTTTTCAGCCGATAAAACAAACATCCAATTTTTTTTTTTTTTGGCAGGTAGTATTTCTTATTGTCTTGCACATTTTTTTCTTTATTTACATTCAGAATGCTTTAAAAATTCCATTTACAAGACAATTGTTTATAATAAAATTCTATTCACCAATCGATAGACTCATAACGATTGTAAACAATGTTTTTGTTTGAGTTTGGGTTTGACCAATTCGTAAAAAAAAAAAAAAAAAAAAAATAATTAAGACATGCGTGTCCGTCAACCTTAAACAATAATCTTTGTCAATTTTATTTTTCAGTCTTTATGATGGTCGATACTTGATCTATCTCTTACTGTTACATCCCCAGGCAACGCCGGGCTCTACTGCTAGTATATAATAAATGTAATATATGAATCAATATTTGGAAATAAAATATTTTAATAATTTAAACAAGTATATATGAAATATCTTAAAACCTGGCACTAAGATGTGTGAACATTCACTTGTTGGCATATCTGAAAAAGTAAATATGAATTTTTTTTTTGTTTACACGATGAGATCATTGTAAAAAAAAAATAACAAATCATAAGACAAATTAATTCATCCTTGGTAGCAAACACCTTTGAAAATATCTCGTCTGTTAATTCTACTGAAGACAAATATTTAAAAGACAAATATAATTTTTTGGATTATAGTCTTTCATGAACAAAATTTATATCATTTATATTTTGTCCCATTAATAATTTGTTTTCTTGTTATCTATTTTAGGCCTGGCCCTCAGATGCTCTGGAAATGGTGGCAAATAAATTCTTGGAAGATACTGAAATGGATGATAAAATAAAACAAGAATGTGTAATAATGTGTAAACATTTCCATGAAAGTGTACGGATTATGTCAGAAAAGTAAGAACAACATTTTTCTTTTAGGATTTCTTTTAGCAAATAACCAACATTATGATTCCTATGGAACTTCACATCTGTAGGAGAGTATCGAGAAGTAGTTTTCTGCTTGTAGAATAATGTCAATTTTCTTTGCCTAAATACAATGTGTATTTTGCAAGCATGATTTCAGGTGATTGATTTTATAGAGAAATTAAAATGACTTTTTAATAATCACTTGTAACTATCTAAATCCTAATTGTAACTTTGAAAATTGTTATATAACCTACCTATGAACACTAATGGGTATGTCCCAATCCTCATAAATACGTTGGACACTATTGTGAGGGAGGGTAATATGCTGTCTAAGTAGTCCACCACTAGCAGTGGTTTACCTACTTCACACTGCTGGTGAGTATTGTATTTTGTTTATGTTATATAGATTACAATTTCATTTCCAACCTCCGTTTTGGTTATTCTTCATTCAATAACCTTTCTTAGGTTACAACAAAAATATATGTTTCTTTAATTAAAATGGCATTCTAATAACTGAAATGAATGTGGATTATTTTGATGAAAATAAGAAGATTAGTTGAAGACTTTAGTCTAGACATTTCCTTTATGGTAATAAAATAAGGATATCCTATCTCCCCTCTTGCTTGTAACCATTCACTATAATAAAATAAGTGCTTTCAGTAATAAAAATGACTTAGTCAAATAAAGCTTCATAAACTTCTACTTAGAGTTGTTGCTATATAACAATTTATTTGACTAAATGGAACGTATACTCTGTCCAGACAAACTAACTACAAATCCGGATTCTCTGAATACTGAAAGAAAATACTGTCATTGGAGAAAACCTTTGAAAACTTCTTGGAGGAATGTTGTGATGGAACACCCAACAAGTTATGTTACTTAAGAAAGTATGTATCATCTAGTATCTATGAGTATTCCTCAGATGCAGCCACATATTAAGGAAGCCCCCCAAAATTCTGGGCCAATTATTTATCAGAAAGAAAATCAAAATAGTCCCTTGTTATCTATTTGATACGTGACACCAGCAGCCCTTAGAAACAATCAATGAATTTCTTTGGGAACTAAACAAACTTAGCGAAGATTTTCACCATCACAGCTGACAATACTATACAGAGTTAGTAAGGGATGCATTCATTAAATGGATTATTGTCAACAAACATTCAGCAGTGTTTACTAGAAAATGAAAGCCTTACCTTTCAGCAATCTTACAACCAAGCAAGAATTTTACACCTTGCACAATCTTTCATTTCACAAGACCTAGCAACATCTTTCATTTCACAAGACTCTGTGACTGTAGTGACCAAAGGACTTCCTTCCATTTCTGACCTCTCTCAACACCAGGATTCTTTTGATTCACCAGAAATTGTTGCCTCAATGAGGTGCACTTGTTTTTCTGTGGGGGCAGAATGCATTCTCGCTTGTCATGTCCAGCAAAAGACAATGACTGTTTTTCATGTGGAAAAAGTGTCACTGGTTTAAAATCTGTAAAAACAAAAACAAAAATGTGCATCTCAGTGCCCTGCACATTCTCCTTGGCTTCACTTAGTTGCTTATTGAAAACTACTATAAAAATCAAGGCCAATAAACTCCCTGTTGACACACTGGTTGATACAAGTAGCATAGAAAATTTTATTGACACAGGTATTGTGAATTCAAACTGGTGAAAAATTTTCCATCCTCTAGCAGAGTACTAATGGCTAATGCAGCATTATTATTTCAAGTATCTGGATACTATTTAGTTGACTTGAAAATAAGAGGCCTCATACAATAAAGTGAAATTCTTAATAATGAAGAACCACTTCTGTAATGTAATACTGGGACATGATTTTCTTCAACAACACTTTCATGTCGAGATACCATTTGGTGGACTCAGTCATTAAAATTATGTGGACTAATGACAGCTAAGATACTTGAGACTCTTTGAAAATTTAACACCTCACTGCAAACCAATAGCCATAAAACCAAACTCAGCATACAAATAAAGGCAAAGATTTCATTAATACCAAGATTAAAAGTGGGTTGGTTCTATTATCCCTTCTCTAAGGGATAAGAAAAGCAACCCACTCTCCATGGAGAATGCAAATTCTTGTAACGTCTTCAGAAAACCACAAAATAAGAATGGTTATCAACTATAATCAGACCATTAATAAATTCATCCTATAAAACTAAGTGACAAAGCCTATATTGCATTCATAGTGGGAGGTCGATTTTACCAATTTTGCAAAATCCCCTTCAGTGTAATGAATGACGTTGCCAGCTTTCAAAGAATAATAGATGTAATAATCTTAAAAGAAAACGAAAAGGTACTTTTTCCTTAGATAATGTGTAGATGTATGCAGCCATGACCAACCTAGTCATGATAGGAATCTTAAGCAGTTTATGGCAGCAGTAGAAAAATATAATTTAGCACTAAATTATGATAAATGTTAGGCAAAATGCTATTAAATTACTCAGATATTCCCCATGCCTCCTCACACCATAAGAGCATTCAAAGATCTTAAAAGGAACATTGCAGAAGCCACTGTCACAACAATCGGCCATTCTTAGAAAGTGGCGGCACTATCTAATTGGTCACCATGTCAAACTAATAATGGAACAGAAATCAGTCACCTCCAAAACAGTAAAAGAAGTAAATAGCAAGGTGGAAGATGGAGCTTTCTTGTTTCTCATTTGACATAGCTTATTGCCCCGGCAAAAAGAAAGCTACAGTTAATGAGCTCTCAAAGGTGTGGGGCTCAACTACCTGTACAGATGATCTCCTTAAACTACATAAGGAACTGTACCACCTGGGTGTGATGAGAATGCTCCACATGGTTCGAATTAGAAACTTGCTCTTTTTAATTGAAGATATGAAGGGGGACGTTTAGACCTGCCAAATATGTGTGGAGCTCAAGCCTAGCACCAAAACAGTTATAAAAGCTTAAACTTTTGAAAGACATGTCCTGTATTTTAAGGGACCATTTCCATCAAAAATGTGGAATAAGTACCTACTGACAATTATCAACAAGTACTCTCGTTTTCCATTTGCTCTTCCCTGTCTAGATATGACAGTGACAGTTGTGATTAAAACCCTTTGCTTTCTTTTTGCTTATCTTCAGATTACCTGATTACATCTGCTCTGACTGGGGGACTACTTTCATGTCACATTGCATCAATTCTTGCAAGAACAAGTGGCCATAAGTAGGACAACATCTTATAATCCTCAGGGTAATGGCTAATGTGAAATGTACAACAGCATAGGGAAGTCAGTACAGTTGGTTGCCGCTAACCATGGGTTTTCAATAGACTGCTGGGGAAAGTCTCCTCCCTGAAGCCCTATATGTTATTAGAATGTTGCTGTGTACAGCAACTAATGCCACTCCACATGAAAGGTTCTTTTCCTTCTCACAATAAAGCTCTATGGGTACTTCCTGACATCGTGGCTTCTACAATCGAGGACCATGTTATTGAGACATCATGCTTGCTCTGGCAAGACTGAACCACCTACAGATAGAGTAGAGTTAATAGAGGCAAACCCCCAGTGTGCTCGAGTATGCTATCCTGACTGGAGACAAGACATCGTCTCTCTAAGATATCTGGCCCCAGCAGGAAAGGAAGCAGGTAATGTAACTGGGCAAGAAATACCTGCAATGCACACTCACAATACATCAAGTGATGATTCTACTGAAAGTGCTCTCTGGTCCCCTCATGAGGATTACCTAGAACCTTCAAGTCCAGGATCTTCATAGTACAGCTAGCTCTGACAAACAGTTGGTATTACAGAAATTGGCTCACCCAATTACCAACTGTTTTAATTTAGAAGGTGGTCCAAGTGTCTAAGTAAGTGAAAAGCATGTCAGGTTGGATAAGCTGAGGAATAAACACAAGAAAGACTTGATAAGGTCAAGCCATCCTGATGATCCCAAAGGACCCACAAGGTGCTTGGTCATTTGAAGGATTTTCTTCCATATGAATAAAATAAATACTGGAGGAGAATATGGTAATAAGATAAACACATCCCATCTCCCCTCTCACTTATAACCATTCACTATAATAAAATGTTTCAGTGCTAAAGCTGAACTAGTCAATAAGTTCATAAGTTGTTGCTATATTACATTTACTAAACTTAGGTTAGTGTGATACAAGACTAAACCACTTATAATTACAGTTTACTCACAAATGCTTACAAATAACAACATAGGTCAAGAATATTATATATTCAAATGACTAACCATTGCTATCTTTTCAAATATTTCAAACTTATTTTACTCTTCAAATTCTATATCATCTTAGATAATCTTATAACTTAATCAGTAATATTTGTTTTATCTGTTTAATCTTTTAACCTGACAAATCATTGAAAATAATTCAAATATATTCTCTATTCACAATTTACATGATTCAGAACAACTGCTAATTTAATTCCCATAAACCTCTTCAAACATACGGATTTTTAGCTTTAACTTTTACTACTGCATCATTACTTAATTTTTTTATTTATGATTTTGTCTATTTTTGATATTCTCTTCTTTTCTAGGTATTTTGACATTTTGCGCCGACATAATTATGTCACACCGACATCTTATCTGGAATTGATTTTAACATTTAAGAATCTTTTGGCATCTAAACGTACAGAGGTTCTTACTATGAAGAATCGCTATCTAACAGGTCTGGATAAACTTGACTTTGCTGCCTCTCAAGTGAGCATTATGCAGCAGGAATTGACAGAGATGCAACCAGAATTAATCAAAACATCAGAAGACACAGAGAAGTTGATGGTCAAAATTGAACAAGACACAGTTGAGGTGGAGGCAAAAAAAGAGGTTTGTTTACTTTTTTTTATTTATATTAATAAAAGAATTCCCAGCTTCAGATTCTACTCTTTAGTAGAATTAAGGACCTAATTTTCTTCCAAAAATCTATATTAGACTGTGGAAATTTGCATGAGTAAAAATGATGCTGTTCTTAAGATAAGCTTAGAGTTTTTGTTTGAATAACAAAGAGAATACTTAAAATAAAAAACAATAGAAATATCAGTTGGGAGTTTAATAATGTGAAATGCTGAAAGAGATTTTAAGAACACAAGAAAACCTTCTGTCACTAAATTTGAAAGCAACACACTGAGTAAAAGTTAAGGAAACAATAAAAATGTGAATGAAGTACTGAAAGTTGTGAAATCAGAAAACATTACTGACACAAAAACATTGCAGGTTCAAACCTAGTTGCAGATCAGGTGAACATTAAGAAAGTGGCAGAACAAGAATCATGGTGGAAGAAGAGGATTATGCAAAAAAATTGCAAATTTGGGGAAAGATATCAGCAAGTAACAATAACATGACCAATAGCATGCTTGCCACTAATATGGAAATTACAAGATTATTGGCAGAAGATATTTACCAACACTTTGTACCAGTAGAACAGAAGAGATATAGCTGGAGAGCAAAAGATCAGCTTCACATTGTTAAAATGGTACTAAAAAATTGTTATAGGAGGTTGAAAAATTTAAGTATGACATGAATATACTATTAAAAAAAAGCTTATGACATGGTTCCCCACTCAAATATTTTTAAATGTTTATTCATGATGAAAGCAGCAAAAAGTACCAAGAATCAGCTGAAAAACTCCATGAGGAAATAGATAAACAGAATTGACAAGTGTGCAGTAAGTGTTAGGAGAGGTTGAAATAAAGTGGAATTTTCTAAGGTTTTTAATTTTATTCATTTTGGCAATGATGATTCTATCTGTGATGTTGAATAACATGAAATGCATATATTCCTTAGGCAAGGGAAGAAATAAGATAAATCATCGTTTATATATGGATGACTTAAAGTTGTATAGAAAGGACATAGAAGAAACTGACTCAAACAATGAGAATTTGTAGTGTAGATATTGGAATGAAGTTTGGTATGGAGGAATGTGTAGTGGTGAAGTTTAATCTAATTTAAAGATAATATACCCAGTAGGTATTGAGTTACCTGATGAAAAAATCACTGGAAGATGGAGATGTGTATAAATACCTTGGAATAATACAGTGCAAGAAAATTAAGAATGTCAAAATGACAGAAAAAGTAACAAAAGAATATTTTTGCAGGTTAAAGAAATTATTAGGATTCAGCTTGAATGCATGAAACAATGTTTTTGCAATCATTTTTAGAGCTGTATCAATTGTTCATGATTTAATGTAAGAAATTTTGGAAGTTTGGGAAAGACTAGCAAAGAAAGTAATTATAGTACCAGTGCTCATTGAAGCACTGGGATGTTGTACAAAAACATGAAAAAAATATATTTCAGGTATTTGCTTGTGATTTGTAAATAAAAATACAAAGGTTACATAATCAAAACAGCAAAGATGCTTCAGAAAGTATTGGATACAGCCTGTTGGTGATAAGAAGAAATGAATGTTTTATTTTCTTATGTCACAAGTGGTGACCTAAAAATAAACTTTTTACCAGCAACCAACATAATATGCTGTGAATAATAATAATAATAATAATAATTACAAAAAGCTAATGGCTTTTATGTATTTAACTCCTTTAATGTTTTTACTTTAATAAACAAAATTAATATTTTTATATAAGACATGAGTTGAAATTTCTTCCATGTGATATTGCTTGAAATTCATTGTCTCTTCAATTTTAATGCTTGCTGTTTAAAAAAAAATCTGATGAAAATGTTTGTTATTATTGATTGCTTTGTTTCTCAGGTGGTTGCAGCAGATGAAGCTATAGCGAATGAAGCAGCTGCAGCTGCCCAAGCTATAAAAGATGAATGTGAGAGTGACTTAGCAGAAGCTATTCCAACTTTGGAATCTGCTATTCATGCCCTGAATACTTTGAAACCATCAGACATCACACTGCTCAAAAGCATGATGGTAAACCAGCTTATTAAAATAATTTTTCTACTGTTATCATTTACATTTTAGCTTGTCAAGATTTACTGAGGTATTTTATTTCTACAATGTCAATAGAACAATGAACAGATGTAGGTGTTACAAGTTAACAGTAGTGAAAAAATACTCATATCAAATAAACTGAGAGTAGACTATGAAATAAAAAGTGATTGAAAGAGGATCAGCCATAATTAATGAAGCCAAATTGATTTGATATTCTTTGGATGCTGCTGATCAAAGTGGGTTCTATAAAAAAAAATAATAGGTCTTGACAGTGGTTATAATTTTACAGTTGTTTATTCCAGCATCATAATGGACTATATGAAAACAATTTCTGGCAGAATTACACTCCTACCTTGTCTTTTGAACAAGTGTAAATGTTTATTCCTTATTCCCTGTTTAGGATTGGGTTTCCGGTTCCTTCTAAAATCTACTTCAAGTCTTTACTTCTAATCTCTCTGCCTGAACTCTGAAATCTTATTCACTAATTAAATCTTGACCTCTGCAAATCTAGAATTATCTTTACTGCATCACCCCAAGAACTTCTTTTCCTTTCTTATACTAACACAACTCCACACAGTAACCCTCTACCTTGAGTGGCTCTCGGGCTTTGTATTGGGTGAACATTAGTAAAAAAAAAATATATAACACAAACCTAAGCTTTTTTCTTAGTCTGAACAAAATAGTTTAGAAGCTGCTTTACCATCTTTTATTTTTTATTAAAAAAGAAAAACCAACTAAAAATTAAGATTAAAGTAAATATGAGTAAATAAATTAATACTGACTAAACCAACCATAAACCAATTAGGTTCCTTTTTAAAATCAGTTCATGATACAAAATGATGAGTGTATATGATAGGTGTATCTGGTAATTAAACAAAGAATGATGTATTTGTATCTGTAAATTATTTTCTTAATGAAATTAAGCTTGAAAATCAATGATAAACATTAAATTATCAAATAATAAACTTTTAGAATGAACAATAAATTAACAATGCCAGAATAAAATAGGAGGCCTATCATTGTTCCAGGACTATAACCTGGCTTTAATTTGAAACATTCTTTTAATGCAAACATTGCCCTGCAGGAAAACCTTTACTTTTTTTAGAATGGAATTGCAAACTGATATTGCACTGAAGGCCTTTCCATTCAAGGAATAGTAGCCCTGGGGTGACAATTTATACCACTTTTAGCATTTACCATAATATTATTTTCGTTTTCTTAGGGAGATTCATATTTACTGAGATAACAAAGTATGGATACTTCCTTTTTGTGCATTTAGCTTTTCTAGATAATTTTTTCAAAAGAATAATTTTTCATTATACATACTTGTTTCTTCTTCATGATTATTTGAAAAAGCATAACTGTGAGAAATCAGCATCTATTTATTTATTTACCATCAAGTCATGTGACACAATTGCGTTTTACAATGACATACTTGTATTGTGTCCTAACAAGTACTTGTGAGATATTTGTTTATAAAAACAAGTTTTAATGTAATGTAGTGAATTGTATAAATGTATGTTGTGTTCTGTATATTTAAATTTATTTAATAATGTTGTTATAATATATTATGCATGTTTATTATTTTTCACACACATAATTGTTGGAATATAACATGCAAGTATTTGTTTATATATACAGACTAGTTCAGGAAATCCTTGTCTAATTTTAACATAATTTGGCTTGTATTTGGCAGGGGTTCAAGGTAGATTGTGCTCCTAAATTGGTTGGAGTTTTATGCATTGTTTAAGCTGTATCTCAGGAACACACATACATGCACAAGATTAAAGTTTTAGTATTATATAGATAGTTCAGAGTTTCTTCAGAGCATAAATCAAATTTAATCATAATCACTGTATTGCAGTGTGTATGTGCATATGTGTAATATATATATTTATATATATATATATATATATATATATATATATAGGACACTGAGGTGAACACCAAGTGGCAACAGTTTTTTTCATGCTGCATTGCAATCGTCAAGCCCTGTGTGTTGAAGATTGCATTGAACCATGAAACAGACTGTGACTGTTTGGTGTTCACCTCGGTATCCATTTTTATATTTATATACAGTCTATCTATAATATTGTGCGCTTTTACCCATAAATATAGCATACCTTAAAACTATATTTTTATCATATATATATATATATATATATATATATATATATATATTATGAGTATAATTGTATGAGAATCCAACAGAATGATAAAGGTATAAGACAATTTGGAAAATTTTTACTTTGACTTTCCCATTTTGTCTGACTCATGTAGGTTTTGTTCTTGTGAAAAAAAATTTGATGAAACATGTCAAAGTAAAAGAAAATTGTCCAAATTATCTTTAATATGTATGTATATATAAAAATAAGAGAGAGATTTATTAAACTTGGTGCAAGTTAAAATGGGGGTAGTAAAATTGTATTGCATCTATTTGATCCTCAAATTAGTAACAAAACTCATTATTGGAAATCTGGTCTAAAATTCCATTTTTTCTTTTTTTTTATTCTTTTTTTTATTTTAAATTTTGCACCAGGATTAATTTTGGTAGCTTTTGATGATGCTGATTGTCACCAAGAATGAAATCCTCTTTGCAGATTTCCATTCGGTTATATGTATAGGAGATATTTATTAAAATTAACTTAATCTAGACTATAATTTGGTACAGCTAGTTAGAATCAAACCCATTGCCATGTATGAGTATATAAGAAGGACTGGTTTAAATAGTTCAAATTGACAATTTAAATAATCTATTTAAAATGAATGGTAGTTATCAAACTGAGCCTCTACAATTATTGGAAAAAAAAAGTATATATGTATTCACCTGGTTGTCATAAAATGATTCATCATGGTTGACAAAATCTAACCAAACCTAATGCATTGCATTCATAATAGTCTGGGATGAAACTTGTTTGCTGATTACAAGATACCCAATGCCATTTTGTACTTGTTCCCACCCACCCCAATTTAAGTATTATATACATTGTGATCTTTTGTGATTTGCCACTCAGAATCCTCCTCTTGTTGTCAAATTGGTAATGGAGGCTGTGTGTGTCATGCTGAGCATAAAGCCAGAACGTAAACCAGATGGAAGTGGTAAAATGGTTGATGACTACTGGATTCCATCCCAAAAACTCCTTGGGGACCTCAGATTTCTGGAGAGGCTCAAAACTTACAACAAAGATAACATCCCTGCTGCAATCATGAGTAAAATTCGAAAAACGTAAGTAATGGGCTTCATTATTGTTTTTCTACATTTTTAGATAATTTTCCCACCTCCCAGGTCTTGTGAGAGTTTAACTTTTGTCTATTTATTTAAAATCATTTTGCTTCATATTGAAGTCTTTTGTCATTCTCTTGTATCTTTCCTTAGAATTTACTCTTCAGATAGATTTCTTTATTTTTCATTTCAAACATTTCTTTTTCTTATTTGGCAACAAATTAACTGATTCCATTTCTCAACTATTTCAACTGTATTCTCTTTAAAACCTCAACTAACTTTTCGCTAGCTTGTCTATTATTTTAAAAATTTTGATGATGGGTGATCTCAGAAAAATACTTCATATTTACATTTCTGTATCCCTCCACACACTAAAAGAACAAGACCAGTTAGACAGATTTTCATTGAATATTTGCTTCTAATTTAGAAATCAAGCTGCCAATAATGTTATAAATATGCACGAATAATAAACAGAAGAAATTAACATGATAAGTTTTGACAAGATTCAATTGTTTAATCTTGGTAATCACTGAATCACTCAACTATTGAAAAAAAATCAACAAGTGGAGAATGCCACTGTTCTTGGATGATATTCGACAAAATCTATATTTGTCAAGAAACTTCATACCTACTAGTTTGGATCTAGATCTTCTCAATTAGGCTCATATTTAGTGATTGCTCAAGCCAGAACATTTTTGTCAGTCAGGTGTTGGCAGATCAAGCAGAATAGCAAAGTGTCCTGGTGGAAGATAACATTTCGATCATTATTGACTCTGAGTCATGGAAAGAAGAATATTTTAGTATTTTGCAGCATTTAAGTTTTTTCCCACTTAATTAGCTGGGAAATTTTTTGGCAAAAAATGACTCAGACAAAAATGCCACCTCTGTGATGTTTACTAGACTAAGACAATCACTGGTTTTTCTAAAAGAGTGTTGCTGACCAACTCAAACCTGCTTTCATTAGTAAATATCAGTTAGAAAAACCAGTCTTTGTCGTTGTAAAATGTGGTTTTAGGGGGCAAAACAAATTTGTTTCTCTTCCTTTTTCACACGTTTCTTGCTTTCCTTCCTTCTTTCATTGTGCTTCATCCGTCAGTTCTGTGGCTTGATACTTGATGAAGCCTGTCCACAAACTGATTTCTCATTGATTCATATAGTCACTTTTCTACCCCCAATTTGCTGGTGTTTTTTTTTCACCATCCATTATGGGCAAGGCAGGTAGCATCCATTATGACAAAATTCTGTTACATAAAGCTCACAAAGTAGCATGGGTAATAGTTATTTTGGGGACTCAAGAGGATTTTTTGTCATAACTTGAATTGGATTGAAGACAGTCTTCTAGCCATCACCTAGTTTTGGCAATTTTAAATTCCTTGGCAAGTTGAGAATTTGTTTCTTGTTCCATAAAACTTATCTGTCATCTCTTAGTGTGATGGATTTGTCTTCCAGAACCTTCTTTCATTGTTACTTTTCCCTCGCTTTAGAAACTGCGAATAATTGAATGAATATAATCTTTACTTACTTTAAAAATATTTTTCATAAAAAAATATTTCATAGTTTTAATAAGTGTATTTTAAATAGGGGCATAATATCAAAACTTCAGCTCCTATCTGCTTATATAATTACAAAATAAACGAAAGTAGAGCTCTTCTTTTCTTCTAGACAAGTAAACTATTTTGGGCCAATGCAGCTATAGTTTGTAATTTAGTTGAATAAAATCATATGAAACTTAACATGAATATTTTTCATTCTAGTTTACAATATATTCAGTTAATGGGTTGAATTGCCCCCAACCAACTACAGTTCTAAATAATGAACTTCATCTATAAAAAGGTATATCTATGAGCAAAATTGTGGCCAATTATCTCAGTGTAATACATTCAGCTGCTAAATCTTTTTTGAAATAGGAGTTATTTATTCTACGGAACCATGACCTTACATACTTTAGGTGAACATGTGGAATGATTGTATAAAAGTAGGAATCACATTTTCCAGTGGTACTCAGATCTTTCCTACTCTAGTTATATATGTAAGGATGTGTAAAAAAGCAGAAACTGTGACGTGTGCTTTGTCAACAAGTGGGAGAAAAAAAATTCACAATTTTATAATACAGGAGATATGTGTAATAATAGACTACGGTTTAGTGTAATTGACAAAATTCTCAACAACTTAAAGTGCAATATTCTCAATAAATAATAAGAAGAAAAGGATAAAATAATATGAACCAAAAAAGAACAGGGCAAAAATAATACAAAGCAAACATATATATATATATATATATATATATATATATATATATATATATATGTGTGTGTGTGTGTGTTAACACTGTAGGCAAATGTGGGGTATCACCCAAAGCTTCACAATGCTACTGTTGTTTCTGTAGCTAGTAGTTTTTTTTTATGAAGTTTTTAGCCCCCACTCTATAAACATTTTTGAGTTCAGTCATTTTCTAGAGTAGTTGCTAGCTGATTCTAGAGTCCTGAGTCTGCTTTGCTATCAACCCTTACCTGGGAGAAGAGAAGAGATAGATTCATGCCTTTCCCAAGGGTATTTGTATGAAAGTCAATGTTATGTGCACATCGATGGTGTTAATTAGTGGAGATATAAAAATGAGTAAATAATATGGCTGAAAATAAAATAACTGATGAGAAGGAAATTTTGAATCATTTCTAAATCAAATTTATATAGAAACTATAAAAACTTTCCTTCCACCCAGATATTTAAACAAATTCTTGATAATGGTTAGCCAAGAATACATAAAATATGGATCTGTACAAAGAATCTCATTGAACATAGTTATTAAGTCAAGACTAGTATATAATATATTGAAGCAAGCAGCATTAGAAGTTATTTGTGTATGTTTTCTAAGGAAGGTTTAATAGTTTCAATGGGAATATTATCTTCAAAGAGATGAGGTTTGGTAAATCAGTGGATATCTTAAAACTGCTTTTCTGTAAAGAGAAACATTTGATAGACAAATTTACATTAGGGGCCTTCAGAAAATCTTCTTCAGGGGCCAATTCATCCCAAAGTTGTCAGATGCTTCTCATGCATGATATTCTCATGATTAGAAAATAACTAATAATATTAGAAACAATTGCTTCTAAATATGACTTGATCATTTTTATACGGTATTTTAATCATAAATTGCATGGCATTATGATCACCCATATTGATGATTTCTATTTTGCTAGACTGGAATATTTTCATGCCATGTTATGAAGCAGTCTTATAAAATTTTCAGAATTAAATCAGTTGACTCTAACCAATTTTAAGGGTTGACTAAATGATTTGCATAAGTGTGTCGACAGGTTTGCAATTGTGGAATTAAATCCTTTTGTGAGGACATATTCTCTGTTTTACACAGATTTCATTCTAGCTACCATCTGGAAACTTTTTATTAAATCAAAATAACCATTCCTATGTAAATAAAAGGATTGGTTGTGTGGACTTAATTTGATCAATATATTATTGATATGTGTGTATTTTCTTTTGTCATGTCTTTTTTAACCTGGCTGCACAGTAATTTTATTTATTTACCTTAATTCAGCACTAATGATTCAGGTGTGATAACTGGTTAGCACACTCTATTTTTTTCTCATTTTCACTTGTTGTTCTTTTTTTTCTTTTCTATTCTTCTATTTTCATACCAACATCATAGTGGTTTTTCCGGTTTTTTGTATTTTTTTTTAAAATCATTTTACCCGAAGCAAAGAAATAAAGCCACTGAAACAAGGAGAGTACTGAGTGTGAAAGAATAGAAGAAAAAGAAAAATGTATTAAAAATACAATAAAAGAACAGGAACTAAGAATATAGGAGATAACGATTCACATGGCATTAAAATTTTTGGAGGTCAAAATTGACTGGAAAGCAAGAAATTGGAAGAAAGTTTCATGAGTGAGAAGTGTAAGAAAAGAAACTGTTAACATTTCAATTGTAAAATGATGCGCAATCTAAGCTGCCAATTTAGTACTGTTTTTAAGTTCATAAAGTTGGAGTACCAAAGAGAAAAGCGATATTTATTCTGTTAAAATACAGAAATGTGGCACAAGGCCGTAGTGAGGATTGGGGAAAGGATGGTCTTCTGTCTTAACTATAACTTAGCTAGCCGCAAACACTGACACAATCGTATAAACAATATTCCTTACACCAAAACAACACATTCATATGTACCTTTCTTACTACATCGACCATAATACCTCATTGTCTCTATAAAAATACTAACTAGTCCCCATATTTACAATTCATTGTCTGTTGGGGGAGGAGAATAAAGCAACAATTCTAAAAACTAGACCCAATGAGTATTTACAAATATGAATACAAAACTATTTACAAGAAACTAAAGAAAATAATATTAGTAGTAACCCCCCCAATCACTAAATGCTAACACCAGAAATCAATGCAGGACTATAATAATATAAAACATCCATTCATCCCAAGCAATCACACTGACATGCACTCATTCAGACACAACAACAAATACGAAAAAACACCCACACGAAACGAAAGGCGCCCCGCATCCACCAGCAAAATGATATCACTGACCACCTAACAAGGGAGGGGATGGGGAATTAAACATAAACAAAAGTAGGGACAGAAATAAAAGGTGGGCAATGAGCAAACATGCCCTAGCTAAGTTAACTGAAAAAGGAAACTAAAGAATCAAATTAAACCTAACCTAGCCTAGTTTCGGGATGGGTTGCATAAGTTCAACCCAGAAAGAGCAATATTATGATGCCTAACCGGCATCAATGTGCCACTCAAGGTCAGCTCCTTTCACATGACACAAACGTGCAAGTTTCACCCACCTTTTGCTGAATTCTGATGAAGTGAGCCACCGCCTTTCTGTCCTAATCTTGACTTTAAACTGATGCTTAAAGTACAAGATCAGTTGGGAAGAGGTGAACTTCTCACCTCCATAGAATCCTTTCTGACATGTCGTCCAAATCACGACTCTCATAATGCCTAGCAAGCAGTGGAACACATATTGTTCAGCCTTTGTCAGCGGCGGTGCCACATTGCTACAAACGGAAGAGGCCTCAAAGACAAAGAACTTTCCCTGCATCATGCGGACCATGAGGCCTTCAATGAACTTGCACAACGGCACCACCAGCCTGCAATGAAAGAAGGCCTTATCAAAGGTCTCAACCTCCCCACCACAGCGTTGGCAGTTTGGAGATTTCTCCAAGCCAGCTGAGCAGAGGGCCCCACGAATCACCAGCCAGGTGAGTGATGCCTCATTGTTATTGAGGCATTTCTACCCGGGCACCCAAGGCCATATTGAGCAAGCCTCCTGCTTTGTAAGACCGAGCTCATCAATCAGCTCATCACGCACGGCCCCCCTGACTAACACTTGATATAATGCCCTACGAGACAACGTCTGCACGTTGGAGAGGCCATCCGATGCCCGTAAGAGGCGCTTCAGAGCAATGCGACATTCACGATAGAAGGAGCATTCGGCTTGGGGTAAACGGTGGGCCTCCTCCTTGCACAAGTGCACACTTCTCAGGGATGGGAAGTTCTTACGGGTGTCTTACTTCTAGAAGGCGCCCTCCTCATCCGGTTTGTGACACATTCGATCTAGAAAGCCGATCCAAAGCATATTGACAAATCTCAATGCTTGGCATGCCCAGACCGCCTTCAGATGCATGAAGGCAACAGATCTCCTGAATGACTCTGGCAGCCTTGCCTCCCCACATGAAGGAGAACAAGAGCTTCACTAACACCAGTAAAGTGTCATATAGAAGTGGAAGCACAGAGAGTTAGTAAAGGAGAGTCGGGTAGATGTGTGAAACACATACTTCCGCCCTCCCCTTTAAGGAAAGATTCCTCTGAGACCATAAATTAATTGTGATCTCGGCCTTCCCTTGCACCTCTGACCAATTCGTTTCCAACTGGAGATCAGGACCGAACCAGACGCTGAGAATCTTGACCAGCCCATTCATCCAGAAAAAGGTCCAGGAAGAGAAACTCCTTCCTTGCACACAATATATATAGCCAACAGACTTATATAAGATCTTGATCTTGGCCCTGTCACCATCTCATAACCACTTATTTCTTTTGCTGACTTCATCAATCTCAGCCCTGCTCGACACAAGGACTGAAACGTCATCAGCATAGGCAGAATACCAGGCGTACCATAGGAAGGTTGTCCTGAATAGTTCTACCCTTCATTAGCACAAGTCTGTTCCGAGCCAATCAGACTTGACAGGACAACCTGCAAACGGTTAGCCAAGATCTTAGCCAAAATCTTTAACTCTGTGTTTAACATAGTTAAAGGGCGAAAGTTACCTAACCCATCCCCACCATTTTTGTCCTTGCATAACAACTTGATTACGCCCCTGGTGAAGTGTTGGGGTATAGACCCCTGCTTCATTCACTTGCCAAAAATCAGTGCCAGCAAGGGAACAAAAACGGGTTACCTGGCTTAATGATTTGACAATTGGGAGAAGGATCATAGGATGACGTTTAGTGTTTTTAGTGCTGAAAACAGATGCCAGATTTCTTCTCCAAAACTTGTCTTTTGGATTTTAGAGACTCCTTAAGTTGTTGTAGTTTCTCCTTCTTCTCGAAAGATGGTTCATACTGGATCATTTTTTGTTGGAGCTTATCCGAGTAGGTGGCTGGAGAATCTCCCTTGGCACTGGTTGAGGGAGTGGGGCTGTTTGTGCCTTTGCCTGTTTTTGGTGTGGGACGAGGTCCCACTGCCTGAGTCTTCCCTTTAGCCCTACCACTGACCTGCCAGTCCCCCTCTCCCTTTGCCCTAACCACACTAGCGGTGGGCAAAGGCTTTTAGGGGAATGGGGGCTGAGATTTGGACCCAACCGGGGGGTTTTACCACACCGGTTCCAGTCACTGGCATGCCTACGAGACGGATTGTATCGACTCGACCAAAGAGGGATTTGGTTGGGCGGGGGCCAGAACTTCAGAGGCCTTCTTCTCTGTGCAGGAAGAGGACAGGTGACCAGACTGTTCACACTTCCAGTATGCCAGTTTATGCCCGGTTACAATTATCGGCATATTCTGGCCCTCTACATCCAGTCAGTTGGGGATGGAGATGATAGGCCTTCCTGTCGATCATTAACTCGAAACTCTACACGATTGATCAGATCATCCGAGGAAGCACTGAGTATCTGTCCAAACTGGCACAGATATGCAGCCAAATGCTCCCCGAGGATCTGAGGAGGAACCTCGTATACTGATAGTGGTCCTCTGCCGGCCTTCATACTCGGTCCGCAGAATCAGGTCTTTAGTTATTAAATCTCTTGTGGTTGCTACTTCATAATTGGCAGGCGTGGGTAACAGTACGTCCCACATAAAAAAGCCTTTACCTTTGATGACCCTCTGAGCTTTAATGCCCAGAGAAGTCGAAGCTTTAATCACAGTGTCTTTTGTGGAGCGACAAATTTTGCGCGAGCGCTTGTCCACCACAAAGACTGACAATTTTTTTTTCAACTTTTCTTAATTCCTCAAGATTAGACAAGAGCCTATCTGCTGTCACCAGATGTGCGTAGCTCTTGGCTTTCTCCAGGAACTCCATCATGTTGATTTTACAATTTGGTGGAGACTTCCAGCAAGAGGGCATCTCTCTGACCACTACATTCATGTCATCATTCTTGGGGGTCTGATTTGAAGAATTTTGACCACTTTCAGCCACCATAGTTTGGTCATTTGAGCTGGTTTCTGGCTCTAAATTTTGGCCATTTGTGGCTACCATACTTTTCTTTTGCCTATTGTTTTCATCTACATTTTGGGAAGAAATTGGATTTTCCTCTAATTTTGAGGTCTCTTCTGCAACCATTTCTAATTTTTTATCGGGAATTTTGTCTGGAGGATCATTTTTCTTTTTTTTAGTCCCAAACAGGTTTTTTCGAGCAGTTCGTTTTGCACCCATAATTTTTCTTTTAAAACAAGTTTGTTTTTTTTCCCACAAAAATCAGAAATAAATTTTAAAAAAGAAAGAGTTAAACAAAGGCTAAATACAAATAAATCACAATAAACAAGAAAATTTTACAAGAAAACACAAAAACAGTTAAACGCGCAAGAATGGATTACTTAAAAAGAATACGTACACAAAAAGGACAAAATACAGTAAAAAATAAAAACAGTTAACAATTAAAAATTACTTACAAATCACAAAATGCAAGTAAGCGAAAAAAGACAAACCAATTAAGACAGAAAATAAATAATAACAAACTTTTTACAGTAAATACGAAAGTAAAAAGTTCACAAATACAATATGGCTGCCACTAGAAAATTCTAGTCAGCCCAAACATGAACGAAAAATGTAAACTAAAATGAAGAACTAACGAATAGAAAAATAAATACAAAAAATAAATACGAAAAATTGCAAAAACACAGAAAAGATTTAAATAAAGGAACACAGAATATTTAACAGTTATTTACAACAAAGAATGACAAAGAACAATTAAACACGTAGAAATAAAATGTAAACAAAGAAAACAAAGTCTGATGTGGGGAAAAAATAATCAATGAAAAATCAAATTTGGTGTGGCGAAGTTACTAAAAATTAAAAGGAAATTAAAACGATAAAAAATATAATAATTATAAACTAAAAATTAAAAAAATAAAAATAAAGGTAAAAAAAAAAAAAAATGAGGGGAGGGAAAAGAAAGAAAAAATCAAACTTTTGACAAAAAAAAAATCAGTAATTTAAACAGAAAATAAAATAAAAATTAAAAGGAACTTAACGTATAAAAAAGTTGAAAGTTTTACAGTTCAAAAAATAATCATGCTTTACATCTGGCATTATCCAATATATATAAAGAGATCATGAAAAAAGAACTCTCCTCACAAAGGTATCAAAAGAGGAAAGCTCATCAGAACAATTATCATGAAAATCTTTATAGAAAAAGCACAAGGAACCTACTTTATGGTGGTGAGAAAGTAAATGAAACCAAGATGCTTGGTTAAAAAGGATAAAATTGCAGATTCTTCTTTGGATTTTATCAATAATTTATGAGTGAATATACACAAAATCATGGAGAGTATAATTACTTGGGCAAGATGGGAACTAACTGAAATGCTCAAAATATCACAAGAAAAGGCTAGAAAAGTCATTCAATTGATTGGTCAACTAAACTGACTGGCAATTCAAACTAGACCAGATCTGAGCCATGAAAAAATTAACTAAGTTCATTATTGAAACAGGAAATATTTGACTGCATTAAGCAAGCCAATTTCAAATATTAAGAAGGCTTGGTGTAAAAAAAATGTTAGATTGTTGTTCTTGTTTTGGATAACTTGAAAAATTAAAGGTCATTTTTTACAGTATCTCATTTGTTCACTTTACTTATTGGTTTAAGGATTGCAAAGAGGATATATATTACTTTTGGTTGGTGTTAATGGCATATAAATGAAAATTTCAAAGCAGTCTAAATGTATTAAGGAGGTTAAAAAAAGCACATCATTTGCTGAAACGTTAAAAATTTATAATGACATTGAAAGAAACAACTATTTTTTAGAATTTATTTGAAATTTTTTTTAGGCCCATAATCTGTTAAACATTAATCATTTTTTAAAAGAAAACATGAAGTGCATTCATCTACTCAAATTCTAGACAAGAGACTCCATTGATTCATTTCAGAGAAATATTTTTAAAGTGAAATAATGAAAATCAAAATTTAATCATCATAAAGATTGCAGATGGTTTTTAACAAAGATTTATAGAATAGATACTTGTTTGAACCAAAAAGATCTTTGCTACAATCAAAATAAAAATTCTTCACATTACTGAGTTCAAAATGATAAAGAAACTAAATTTTTATTGTATGTTGTTATTTTGAATTATTAAAGTAAAAAAATGGTTTATTGTCTGGTGAAAACACTAAATCATATAAAAAAGGATTTCCATTATCAAGATTGAGTTATTAAAAACCAACTGAATTTTTATTTTTGAAAAGTTCATAAGTTTTCAAACAGGGTTTGGAATTACAAGCCAAACTTTTTTTTTAGAAACACATGATTGTATTCCGCTTCAAGCTACACATTGTATATGTTTCCATATTTTTTGTTTCAAATAAAAATTTTTTGAAATTTTGTTTTCAATCTCGTAGTAAATATAAAAAAAAAGATTAATAAAAAAATAATAAAAATAAAACATTCCTATTTGTTATAATTTATAAAAAAAACATGAAGCATCACCATTTTATTATTTTTTTAACTCATGTCTATAATTAGATCATACCAATAATAAGACCATTTCTAGATGACAATTATTGAGATAGGATATTGGGAGAATTGGATTAAGGATTAATAAAAAAATTAACTATGAACAAAAAAAAATTTATTTGGTCAAAGTTCTGTTTTCAAAAAGAAAAATGTGCATTGAACTTTTTGATGATAAAATTCTGTTTAATCTTTAATTTGTAATTTATTCCAGTATTTTTGTTATTCTCTTAAATTTTCAAATTTATTTCCATTCCTCAAATTTCATTTATATTTAAAAACACTAATTTATTATTTATTTATTTATATTATATTTATTTTAAATAAATTGTTTTCATTGTTTTTAAAAACAAATATGTTTTTATTATTTATGAATGATCATTGGAAATAAAGAGAATAAAAGGAAGTTTTAATAGACAGTTATACAAATAGCCTTTTGATTAATAAATAATAACATCTCTCTAAACATAAATGCATTAGTTTGAGAAATTGTATTATGAATATTTAGGTTTATAAAATAAACAGCTTTTTTTGATGATTTTGAATTTTTAATTTCCTGCTACTTATAATGGTTCCAAATTGTTAATAATTGAACCCAAAAGAAGATCAAAGGATTTCTTCAAAATTGACTTTTAAAAAAATGGAAACAAGATATTTTATAATGTGTTTTTGTTTGTGTTTGTTTATGTATGTCACATTATATATATATATATATATATATATATATATATATATATATATATATATATATATATATAAAGTTTATAATTAAAACATTTTTAAAAAAAATTTTCATTTTAATAAGATATGCAACCAGTATGAGAAATATATTCAAAGTAAATAAAAAAAATAAATCAAATAACGAATTTATTTCATCATTTTTTTTACAGCTATATTCCCAATCCAGATTTTGATCCAAATGAAAAAAAAAATGTTCATAACAAAGTTAAAATTATGTTTTGGATCAGAGATTATTTCAGTATGAATAAATTAAGACAAAAAAAATTTTTTTCCCTAAAAAAAATTCTTTTTATAAAAAGAAAATGAAAAAGCCAATCAAATTTTCAAACTCTTGGTAAATTTAAAAAAAAACCATTAAAAGAGGTATGTTAAACAATTCTCTTTTGTTTTTATTTTTGTTAAAAAATTAAAATTTAATTAACATTTCAGGCACCAGATTAACCTCATTTTTAAGATTTAAAAAATTGAATGATGATTTCAGTGATTTTTTGTTCAAAGTTAAAAAGTAACATCAATGGTTAAATGACCTTATATATTTATATAAAAATTCAATAAAAAGTTTCCTTCATGGTTATAATTTTAAATCTGAAAGTCTTAAATTTTCATTATCTGTAAAGTTATTTTTTTTTTTTATTTTACCAAATATACAGTTTGAAGAAACTTTAAGGATAGAAATTAAATATTAAAAAATATTTGGACAATATTGTTTGATTAGGATATATTGATAATATTTATTATTCAATTTTTGCATTATTCATTTTTTAAAATTTTATTTATATGAAATGGCATTATACAAATAAAAAAATTGAATCCAGTGACAGTTGCCTTTGGGAAAAGACTAATTTATATTTTTTTGTTTTAAATAATATAGAAAAAGTTATTTTGATTCATTAGCATTATTTTTTTATATTTCCAAAAAAAATTCAAACAACATTATTTGACATATTTTAAAAAAAAGGAAAAATTTAAATGGTCAAATTCATTGTTAGTCAAAATTCCATGGAAGATGTTACAATTATATTTGCATTTCACAGTTTAATGAAAAAAATAAAAAAAATGTTTTTCAAATAAAATTTTCAAATTTATTTATGAATGAAAATAGTTTTTATTCAATTTTTTATTTTTAATTCAAACAACCTGGTTTCAAACAAAAAAACTGATATCCTTTTTTTTATTCATAAAATTTTAATATAAATTTTGAAAATTTAAGATAGAAATTTTAATTTTTTTTTAATTTTAGCCAAAACAAACACAATGATTAAAAAATCTTGATGATCAAATATTGATATTTTTTCAACACAAATTTAGTTGAAATATTTATATATTATTCAAAAAGTTTTAAACATGAAATTTATATACAGGGTGCGATGGGTAAATTGTCACCATTTTATATTTTTTAATTTCACATGCATGCATTGTTTGTTTTTGATTTTGTTGACTGCACAGTATAGTAGGGTCAGTTGGGCACTGTCTGTGAAAAAAAGAGCACCATGATGCAATTCACTCCACCAGAAATTTGAAATGGCATGCTGTACTGTTTGGCATTCATGCTGGAAGCTCCAATACAAACATTTCAGAGTTTTGGGTGTCAATCTGAGGACAGTGCAGAGGATTCAGGAAAGAGTTGGATGAGTCTAATGGTGATTACAAAGGTATGGCAGTTTGGAAAACTGATCACTGATGATTCTGATAAGAAAAGAACTCCCCAATTCATCTTCCCACAGGGCCTCAGACTCAACATGGAGGCCTACATCAAGTGCCTTTGAGGAGGTAGTGCTGCCCTGGGTCAAGAGGGTGGCTGCTGGAAGACCCTATGTCTGGCAACAGGACTCTGCACCATGCCACACAAGCAGGAGAACCCAGTCATGGCTGTCAGACAATTTCTTTGACCACATCACCCTTTACATCTGGCCACCTAACTCATCAGACTGCAACCCCTTGATTATTATGTGTGGGGTGCAGCTGAGTGAGAGACTAACAAAACTCCTTGTAACACCAATGATGAACTGAAGGCAAGGATTATGGCAGCATTCACCAACTTAAACAAGGAGACCATCCAGAAGAGTTGCAGGAGATTCCAAAGTTGTCTGGAGGTAATGTGGTTGAAGCCAATGGTGATTTTATTGAATAAATTTACTCTTTTATATTTCAAGATATTTTTCTGCAATTTTGGTAAATATATCTGTTAAAATGAGATGTCAGTGTTATTTTCATTTTTGCATAATTTAGATGACAATTTATCCATTGCACCCTGTATATATATATAAATATTTACTATTTTGAAATAAAATTTATTGAATAAAACATTTTTTAAATTAAAAATAGATTTTTTTAAAAATGATAAAAAAATTTTTTATCAAATATGTTTGTTTGTTTTTTGTTTCAGTAAATTAATTTTGGATTCTTTTTTTATATTAGATAATTTTTATAATAGTATCTTTTAATTTTCCTTTTATTAACATTAAAAATTTTATTATTTTTTTGATTATTATACATAATTTATTACACTTAAATTTAAAGGAAGGAAATGAAATTTTTTGTGAAAAATTCATTTTTGTTTTAAAAAAATGTATTTTTTGGTATGATAATTGCATAATTCAAATTTTTTTAAAGACCAATGTTTTTATTTTAAATATAAATTTCTAAACATTTTTTAAAAAATGAATTAGTTTTTTAACTGTTTTAAATTTATTTGCTTTTTTTTGAACCTTTGGATTTTAAATAATTAACAAAATTTTTATTTTTTTTTAACATTTTCAGTTATCAATATAAAAGAACTTTTTGTATAAAATCATTTTTGATTTTGACAAAATTTTTGAAGAAATTTTTAAAAAACAAGTTAAAAAATTTGAACACTTTTAAAGAATTTTACTTTTGAATGACTGAATAAAATTTGTGAAATTTTAAGGTTTTTTTCCAAATATGACAGGCACCAAAATTTTTTTTAATATTTTGTAATAATTTTTTTTTTTATTTGTTATTTTCATTTTATCTGAAAAAATTTTTTTAAAAACAAGAAATTTAATTCAAAAAATATTAAATTTAAAATTTTTTTCTAAACATGTGTAAAAAATAAAAAATTTTTTTCAAATAAATTTTTTAACATCAAAAAAAAAAGAAAAAAATAAAAATTTTTTTTGTTTAAAAGAAATTTTTTTTGTTTTGGTTTAAAAAGTTAATTGGGAAAGGCTTTTCAGGTCAAATGAACATTAAATTTTAATATTAAACATTTAAACAAATGAATGAAAAAAATAACAAATTGAATTTAACAATTTTCCAATGTGGTAGCCTATATTTGGAACATTCAAACTTTTTATGATTATAGACCAATAATAAGTTTTTAAAATCTTTGAAAATTTTGAAATTAAAATAAAAATTGAAAGATTTTTTTTTACATACCATTATGGTTGATAATGGTTTATTTTATAAACTTTTTATGTTTTATCACATTTTTATTAAACTGAAAATCAAGGAAAAGTATTTTGAAAATAACTTTTATTTTCTTTTTTTATTTTATTTTTATAAATAAAGCATAATTTTTTCTTTGAAAAACCAAAAAAATTTAAGAAAAAATTAAAAATGTAAAATTTATTTTGAATTTTTGGATAATTTCAATTATGATTTTTATGCAATAATCATTTAGATCATAAACATTGATATAATAGATATAAATGATAAAAAAATTAAAAGTTTAATAAATCAAATATTTTTAGTTGATAAAAAATTAAAAATATTGAAAAAATTTTTTATAATTATTTTTACATCAACTTTTTTTTTTAATGTGAATTTTATTTATTGATAAAATATTTTTTAATAAAAAAGAATTTTTAAAAAAAATAATTTAAAAATTGGATCTTTCTTTTGGAAAATAATAATTTATTTTTGATTTAGAAGTTGGAATTAAGTATTTTAATATATTAAATTGCAGACAAAAAATATATGGGATTTTTAAATATTTCAAAATTTTTTTTATAAAATTATATAAAAAAAAAAATCAAGAAAATCTTAAATTTTAATAAAAAAAAAAATAGAAAAAATTTAAAAAATAAACATATAAAATTTTAAATTATAAAAAATTATGTAGTTTATCAAAATAACAAATTAAAAAAGTAGAATAATGAAAGAAATGAAACACAAAAATTTTTTTTATTTTTTTATATATATTTTCCCCATTTTTTTGTATTTTTTATTTTATATGGTGTAGATAATTTTAAACAAAACAAAAATCCTAATATTAATATTAAAAGTAATAAAAAAAAAAAAAACTTCAACAAAAAATTTTTTTGAATATTTTTGTTTCTTTTTTTTTTTTAAAAAAAAAAAAAAATCATGTTCTATACTTAAAATTTTTTTTTTGAATCATGGTTAATTTTATAAACAGTGATTATTAATTTATATGGAGTTGAATTTTTCTTTAACAATTCATCAATAAACAGAAAGGCAATATTGATAAAGAATCAGTAAACAATATTTAAAAAAATAAAAATGATCATTTGCAGACATGTCAAAAAAAAAACCATTTATTTTTTTTATTTAATCAACAGCAGAACAGCTTGTCATAAAAAGAATATATTTTTGCAGATTGAATAAAATAAATTTTTATTATTTTGTTGTTTATAAAATGATAAAAATTAAATATTGACAAAAAAACAGACTCAGTTCTTGTTTTTTGGTTTTTTTGACATTTTTTTTCAAAAATTTGAAACTTTTTAAAACTTTAAATCATATGTTAAGTGAAAAATTTAAATTTTTTTTTGATTCCAAACTTTCATTCTTTTGCCTGTTTGAATAGTTTTTTTAAAAAAGCACTGAAAAAATTTTTGAGCCTTCAAAACCCTTGTTGATGCGGGAAATACATACAAACAATAAATTTAATTTAAGAAAGTAAAAAGCAAAAAATGCATTGATTATGGACATTACAAATTTGCTATTAAATTGAATTTAGGCTGTCATTTTTAAGACGTTAAAAGTTAAATGAAAATTGAAAATAAATAGAGGTTTCATTACAAATGAATTTTATAAAAATTTGAAACATTTCCAGGTCTTTTTTGTAAAAAATTTAAAGGGTAATAGGTTTGGGCAAATTTTAATATTAAATCAATACATTTTTGAAAAATATTATTACCATTTTCAATAGAAGATGAAACTTTAAATTATCAGAAAAAATTTTTAAAACAAAACAAAATATTACCAACATAAAAAATTTTGTCTGAAAGCATTAAATAACCCATAAACTATTTGATTACAGATGCCATTTGGAAAATAAAAAATAAACCAAACCAATATAAATTAAAAATTTATTTTCTATTCATAAAAATTTATTAAAAAATAAAATGCATTAAATAATGTATTTTTTTGATAATTAATTTGTTGCTTTTTAAAACAAATTTTCTTGCAAAAAAACATTTAGGCCTTATCTTTTATACAGATATAATATTTACCATCATATTCAGATTTTTAAAAATTATGGACCAGAAAATAAGATAAAGCCAAATGAAAAAAATCCAATAATGGAAGAATTTTATTTTTTTATTTTGAAAAAAAATATTTTATAAAATACAGTTTCAAACAAAAAAAAGATTTTCCTTTCTAAATTCAAAAATAAAAAACACTTTCTTGATTTTGATGTCATCATACTTTCATTTTTTTTTCTTATCAGTCAAAACAAACTTAATTTTGGTGGTAAGAATAAATTGAAAAGACCCACAAAATTATCAAATGTTTCAAGACTATGAATATTTTAAACATTAATGTATGATTATTAACTTGGACAAGTGTACAGTCATTATTTATATTCAGACTAATGTTCTCATCTTTGTTGTTATTAGCACAGCATTCTATCTGTACTATTCAACCCAGAGATTGAACTCACTATGTCACCAAGTTCACAAAGCAATGCTTTAATCAACTAAATCTAATAACAAAAATGAGGACATTAGTCCAAATGTAAATAATAATAACTCCTCATCCTCAAGTACAGTCCAGAATTCTATTTTAAGATGTCTATCAAAATATCAAACATGTAATGACCTTCATCCTAATAAAAATACAAGAAAGATTATGAAATTCTTAAAATGAATAAAAATTTGAAGATATGAAATAACATACACTAACAATATCCTGCAATTCTTGAGAACTGAAAATTTGATAAGAGTAAATGAATGTTCAATATCCAAAAATAAATGAATATTTAATATCCAAAGATCATATCCAAAATGAACTATTATTTAAATATACATTTTTTCTTGTTTTAAGCATCTTTTATTATAAAATATTTACAGACATTTTTACAAAACCCTTGTTTTCTGCATGTTACTGATTGCTTCATTTTTATATGAAATGTTTCCACATCTACAATTATATTTGTGACATTTTAGGCCAAGCAAACAAATGGATAAAAGACATGGAGAAATCAAATAAATTGGCTGTCATTAAATTATCAGATGCCAATTATGTACGAACATTAGAGAATTGCATCCAGTTTGGCACTCCCCTCCTCCTGGAAAATGTGGGTGAAGAATTGGACCCTCTTCTGGAACCAGTCTTACAGAAATCAACCTTCAAACAACAAGGAGTTGAATACCTGCGCTTGGGTGACAATGTTATAGAATATTCTCATGATTTCCGACTTTATATCACAACACGGCTTCGAAACCCTCATTACCTTCCTGAAGTATCTGTAAAGGTTATTCTCCCAATTTTTTCTTTTGGTTCATTTTGCCTATTTATTTAAGAATACAAGGATTGATTAAAAACATCCAACTCAAATAGTAATTGACCATGTGAGACAGTTATCAATTATTTTGTTTACATTTCTCTCTGCAGCATTTATTTACATTTTCTTTGATGATTTAGGTTCAGTTACTGAAATATAGAAAGGACTTGATAATTCTTTAGAAAGGGAAATGATATTTTTATTTTCAAAGGGTGACAAAATATTCTTTGTTTATTGCCTTACTTTTTTGAAAATAGTTAATTAAAAACACTTTATTTTGAGAAATCTATCAACAAAATCATTTTTTTAACTACATTTCACGCAATACATAACTTGAGAGCCACTCAAGGTACAGGGTTACATTTGAAATGGTAATGATGAATGAGGTATGTGATATGAATGGAAGAGACAGCGGTAGGTAGTGAAGATTATGATTATGATAGATAAGAATTGATCCTTGACTTGAAGAAATCAAAATTAATGTGTTCAGGAAAGCACCTATGTGGGAGTCTCTTCTACAAAGTGACACTTCTGGGGGAAAGTATATCGGAATGGAACGTTCTTGTTACATTTGAAACATGGAGAAAAGGTGGGTGATGTGATTTCATGGAAGCAGCATGGCATGGCATGTCCTAGCTTTAAAGGTCTGAATTGGTGGAATTAAAAAAAATAAACTTAGAGTTCATCTGAACATCTGCCATGGAAATAATATAGTAGTGACAGGCTTGCTCTCTGGGAAAGAGGCTGCAGAGTAGAAAATAATAAATTTTCTCCCACAGGACTGCCTAAACAATTTTGAACTCTGTCAAGGTTGGAAAGGGAGAATTTAGCAGTTCTAGCCCAAATAGGGCAACAATTCCCATTTTTGACCTGTTCTGACTATTGTAAAGATAAAATGAATTTCTGGGGTGATAGAATGAGCTGCCCATTTTTCCACCATCTTTAGCAATAGATCATTTATATGAGTTCCACTTGAGGTTTAGGGTGAATTTGAGGCCTAACAGATTGAAGCCAGATTGACACAATGTGTGTGTATGTTTTTTTTTGTTTTTTTTTTTCAGTTTTTTCCCCCATGGAGCCTTTAGAGCAAGATCAGAAGAGAGATCAGCTGCAAGACTCCGACTATCTTGATTTTTGGATTTTTTTATTTTAGAGCACTTCATTCTCCCAGTAAAAACCCTTCTACTCCATCAGATCAAAACTTACTACAGTATTATGTAGGTCACAAAGAGAGGATTATGTTAGAAATTAATTGGCAGCTATTTTTCTTTCATAATTTTTTGTTTTATGAGATTCTAATTTTTATTTTCCCTTGATGTCCATTTAAAAATTTTCTCCTCTTTTTGTTGGTGATACTCCTCTTTGAAAGTATGATTACCAAACACTTTTACAGTAATATTTAAAGCTCCTTTTTGTTTATTGTTCTTTTTTCCTAAAAATAGGTGTGTCTGTTGAACTTTATGATCACTCCTCAAGGACTTCAGGATCAGCTGCTTGGCATTGTGGCTGCCAAAGAGAAACCAGAACTGGAAGAAAAGAAAAATGAACTCATTCTTGAAAGTGCAGCAAATAATAAGCAATTAAAAGAAATTGAAGATAAAATTCTGGAAGTGTTGTCAGCCTCAGAGGTTAGTCAATTTTGTTGACATGACTTTCATTACAAATTCTTAAAGCACACACTATTATTAGTGTATCTGCCTTCAAATGCATATAAAGTCAGTGGCAGTGAACAAATATGGAGTTGAAAAAAAAGTGGATTTGTGACTATTTGGATGTGCAACTCTGTGAATTTGTGACAGTTCACTTTATTTTTACTACACTTTCTCAATAGGATTACTTTGTCATTATCATCAATATTTTCACTTTCTTTTTATACCCTGGAACTCTTGACTTTAATCAGTGTTTATTTTACCTTGAAAAAAATTTGTGTTCTCTGTACTATCTGTTAAAAAAGAAAATCAGAATCAAGAATGGGTCAATTTTAGTAGGCCTTGAAATATGGTAATTGTGCTTCCCTAGCAGTCTTGACTGATCACATTGTTTCTTACACCAATAAAAGAGCACTACTTTGGACCACAGGATTGCTTGGCTCTTTGTGGGTGAAGAAGGTAATTGTGCATTGCGAGTTGTGATGTGTATTTTTGACCCTTTTGATTTATATCCTCAGCATTTTCTGATATTGGATTTACAATACTGATTTATGACTTTTGGATCTGAACCTCCCTATTGCTATTTACCACAGACCTATGACATCATAATCTAGATCATGATCACTACTAAAGTCGTGATATGCTTTTAGGTTTATTTTTTTTAATATATATTGGTGTTCACCCTGGGACCACACAAAGTAGAAGATTACAGAACAAGAAGTACAGCTTATGCAGATATGTGTGGAAGATGACAGTTAAGCCTAGGTTTGAACAGTTTAAGATTGTAGTGATCAGGAATACAGCCTCTTGGGAGTCAGTCCCATAAGGCAGCAGTTCATGGAAAGAAGTTGCTTGAGTGGAACTTACATCTCACTAGGGGTGATATGAAGGGAATGAGGGTGGTTTGATAAAAGTTTAGGACAAGTGGAACTAAGAAGTATAGCTCATCTGAACAATCACCATGGAAATAGCAATAGACCCATAAGAGGCTTATGACATCTTGTCTGTGAGAAAGATGTTGCAGAATGGAAAATAATTTGTTTCCTACAAAGATGCAGAGAGGCTTTTGGTCTCTATTGAGAGTAGAAAGTGAAGACTGGGTGGCTTCTATCCATATATAACAGCAGTACTCTATTTTTGGTTTGATCTGACACTTGTAAAGATACAGGATAGCAGGGGGAGTGAGGCACTTGCTGGAACAGTACATGGGACTGACCATTTTCCCAGTATCTTTAGCAATAGATCGTATCTATGAGTTCCACTTGTGGGTCTCAGTTGAGTTTAAGTCTCAAAAGGTGCTCAGTGCTTCACGACTGGTAAAAGTTCTAGGTCCAATTGACAATAGGAATTAAATTTTCGTTCTTTTCCACAATCACAGAAACTTTTTCAGTCTACTCCCCTTTCCTGTTTAAGTGAATCAGTATCATTGCACTTGGATTTTATAATTATTTCATCAGTAACTGGTACAGATTGTTGTATTAGTGCATTCAGTATCACTATTCACAGCTTCAAAATTATTAGTGAACTTTACACACATTACTTTATGAATTTTTGTTTTTGTGGAAAATCTATAATGTGATATGTTTTGTGAAAATGGCTTCTTTTTTTTTCAGTTCTAACAATAAGATT